>OZ010791.1:270523973-271123973 GCA_963932465.1 Maratus speciosus
TTATAAGTCCCATTAAAATCATTAGAATTTCATGTCTGCTAAAAGGAGGCTTACTTTCCGTACTTTACGGTATGCTAAGAATAAATCTGACATTAAATCAAAAAGTTACTTCTGTTAAAAATTGTCATTTGTACATAACAATCAAATTTGAGGAATATGATCATATTAATGAAGCATTTGTTTTGAAAATGTACGTAATTTATTACAGGAAATTGTATTTTAAATTTAATTAAATAATAATAAAAATAACTTATATAACAAAGTATATCAAAACTGTATGTGGTTAATAAGGTACATTTTAAATATTTTTATTTACCGATAAATATTTAGCTAACAAAAATAAATTACGGTATCCATTATTTTAATTAGATGTCAAGAAAAATAGCAACATTTAGAATGTTGTTTCCTTATTTTCTTTTAAAGTGATTACATTTTAAATGTCAGGATAACAAAGTTCAGAAAATGGGAATACTTTGAAAGTTTATTTTGATATTATTATTAAAGTACAGTTTTCATTCAAACGTCTTACTTTAATTATTTATCCCTTTAGAGATGGAAACATTTTAAATAAAATTTTCATTAATAGAGTGTTTTATACTAATAACCGTTTAATAATATTTTTAATTAATTTTTTGATATACATTTATACTAAATATATACTGCTATCAAAATAAACTGCCACATTATATTAATTTTTGCTTTGTGTGTATATACCTGAAAGTTTCTTTTCTCAAATATTTTTGAATTGTGCAACAGAAAAAATATAGAAATTATTTTCTTAATATGCTATTTCTATTCAATACTGTACTCTTTTACTATTTATTTTAAAAGGCCTATAAGTACTCTTGCTATATGTGCTATACAGAACATAAAGAAATTAAATAAATAAATACAGAAAAAAAAACTTAAGTAGCACTTTGGAACGCTCTTTATGGTTTAACTCATGGAATTGTTAACATGGATGATAGATATGTCCAAATTTTTTATATTTTCAGGTGCTTTCGTAATTATATAAATACGTAGCACACATAGTTGTCATCTGGTTCGTCTGTCCTTCTGTCCGTCTGTCCGCATATAACAGCGCAAAATTTACCCAATCCGATGGTTTGAAATTTAATATATATAATCGTTGGAGATGTTTGTCGAGTCATGTCAAATTTTATGAAAATCGAACCAAAACTTAAAAAGATATTAATAAAAGTTTTCCTCATTCTATTAAATTCTATCATGTGTAATTAACTCAGTGATATCCCATGATAGGTAATGATTCTAGGTTGCCATGTTGATAACGTTCTATTTAAGAGGGAGTCATATTATTTCCATATTACTGAATTTAATATATATAATAGCAATAAATTTTGTATTCATGCATTTTTGCATAAGAGTGCAAAAGCTATTGCACCAAGATCTGAATATTTATAAAACTAGTTATAGTATGAACGAACCTCCTTTGCCCCGTTTCACGTACAATTTCCGAATTGTTTACTCTATAGTAGGGGTGCACAACCTTTTTAAGAGAAGGGCCACTTACAAAAATAATTGGGTTGTCGAGGGCCACACCAGTAACACAGAGAAAATTCTATAACGGGGAGGTAGGGGGGGGGGTAGTAATAAGTCTCTACTCTTGATGAATAATTATTTTTTGTCTATAATAAAAATAAAGAAACGGAAATAAATAATCGTACGAAGGAATGCAGGGCTTCTTCGCATCTGTATAAATAACCATTCAACACTTTATGAAGACTAACGGTTTCTTCTTGACAAGTAGTAACTTGAAGAAAAAAAATTACACAAAATTTCTAAATAATTGAACGTTATTGAAAATTATAAAAAAAAAAATTACTGAAGAATAACTTAATTTAAAATAAAAGGAAACTTATTTTCGAAATAACAAGGCATGATGGGCTAATTATGCTATTTTTTTCTGCGGGCTATTAACAAAAGTCGTTTTTTTTTTGTCAATCAAGTGTGACTTATTGACGAAATTCGCGATTTTTTATCAACGACCGATTGACAGATTTCGCGGTAATTTTCCATTGCTGATTGGCAAAATTTGCAATCTTTTCAAAGAATCAATTTGCGATACCTGCGATAAATTGACGCAATTCGCGATTTTTTTCAGCGATAAATTTTCAAATTTCGCGATTTTTTCCCCCACAATGGATTAACGAAAACTGCGATTTTTTCCGCCCCCGATCGAATTATTTCGCGACTTTTTTGTTCTGCAATCGATCTTCGAAATTTGCAAGTTTTTTCCATGAGCGATTTACAAAATTCGCGATTTTTTTTCCATGAGTGATTGGCGAATTTTGCGATATTTTACGTGACAGATTGACAATATTTGCATTTTTTTCCATTGACCAATCGACGAGGGATTTTTTTCCTCATATACATTGATGTAATTTGCGATTTTTTTCGCGTAATAAATTGGCGAAAATCGCGATTTCTTTTAACCAATGGATTTCTATTTCATGATATTTTTTGGGACCGACACACAAATTTTGTAACTTCTTCCATAAGCTATTCACGAAATTCGCGAATTTTGGGAAAATTCAAGATTTTTTTTTACGAGCGATTGACAAATTTCGCAATATTTTTGCGACCAATTGACAAAATTTGTAATTTTTTTTCTATCAGTTGTCAAAATTCGTCATTTTTTTCCACGACAGATTGACAAAATCGCGATTTTCCCCCAGTCGATCAACGAAATTTGCAATTTTTGTACCTCATCGACAAAATTCGCGATTTTACTGTGCCCGATTAATAAAATTCGTGATTGTTAACTGACTCTGATGAAATTTGTATTTTTTCCCGCGGCGAATTGACGAAATTTGCGATTTTTTCCCGCAATAAGCTAGCGAAACTCGCGATTTTTCGTAGCCGATTAAGAAAGATTGCAATTTTTCCGCAGCTTCGACAAAATTTGCGATTTTTCCGCGTCCGATCAACGACATTCGTGATTCTTAACTGACTCTGAAGAAATTTGTAATCTTTACGCCACAAATTGATGAAATTCGACATTTTTCCTCGCGATAAACTAACGAAACTCACGATTTTTCCCAGCCGGTCAACAAAATTTGCAATTTTTCCGTACCTCATAGACAAAATTCGCGATTTTTCTATGCCCGATTAAAGAAATTTGAGACTTTTCCGCGCCGAGTTGACAAAATTCGCGATTTTTCCTCTTGCGATCAACAAAATTCGAAAATTTTCCGCACCCGATTTTTAACTGACTGACGAATTTTGTAATATTTCCCGCGGCAAATTGACAAAATTCCGATTTTTTCTCACGATCAACTGACAAAACTCGCAATTTTTCAGCAACCGATCAAGGATTACATAATCGACAAAATTCGCGATTTTTAACACGTTCGATCAACGAAATTCACGATTTTTAACTGACTCTGACGAAATTTGCAATTTTTTTCAGCGGCAAATTGTCGAAATTCTCGATTTTTTCTCGCGATAAACTGACAAAACCCAAGATTTTTCCCCAGTTGATTAACGAAATTTGAGATTTTTCTGCGACTCATCGATAAATTTCGTGATTTTTCCGAACTTGATCAACGAAATTTGCGATTCTTAATCCGCTCTGATGAAATTTGCAATTTCTTTCCGTGGCAAATTGACGAAATTCGCGATTTTTTCCTGCGACATATGGACAAAAAATTGCAATTTTTCTAGTTATAAATTGACGAAATTGTGTCAAAAAAAAGAAGAAATTATATAAATTGTGATCGCGGGCCACAAGTTAACCCATGGCTGGCCACTTTTGGCCCGCTGGCCACAGGTTGTGCATCCCTACTCTATAGTATACTTCTTAAGCACGCGAGAACTCGCATTGTGTCTTTCCCGTACTCGCGCAACAAAAATATCAGTTATATTACCTCTTCAATAGAAATAAACCTGTTCTTCATTAGGTGTATGAAAGATTATTTGCGTGCCAATCATTTGAATTTCATTTTTTATTTCGGTTATCATCAAGGAAAATAAAACTTTTCACTTAATAGACCCGACGTGCATGCACGTCGTGTCTATTAAGTGCATACTCTTATTTTCATTTAGAACCGAATACATCATTGAAAATGCATCAGTTATTGAATGAGATTGATGAAGTTCTCCAAGCGAATTATAATCAACTGATTGATTAGATATTTGTGTATTTCCTATTTGATATCTTAAATCAATGGAATTTCTAAATGGAATAAACTGTTACCAAGTTTTGATAATGAGAACTCATGCGCTCATTAATTTGACAAAAAATGCAACATTTATTGAATTATATTATGAAGAAAATATGTGTCGGGCTTGTAAGACCTGGCGCACACATCCGTGTAAACCCCCCCCCCCCCCCTTGCGTACTCCCCAGTTAAGGGGTAACAACAATTGCATAATCGTATGGAAAACAACTAATAATGAAGTATCTTTTTTTCTTGACTACTGTAGTAATTCTAAAAATTTTAAAAATAGTTTTAATAGTAGCTAAATATAAACAGATTTTTCGATAAAAATTAGAAGTATAAAAGTAATATTTATGCGATCTAAAAAACCAGCTAAAAATAATTAACGGTACTAAGAAGAAATTAATTTACCATTAAAACGTAAAACACCAAAATATATCTAATTATAATACTAAAAAGATTATCGAAATCGCTTTAGTTTCGTACAAAAAGGTATAATCAATATCAGTTGTTTTTCATAGGATTTAGCTACTATTGTGTCCCTTAAATTTTACAACCCGAAGAATTCACACTGGGATTCTTATTAAAATATTTATTATGTCTGAAATTAGTATAAATTAATCGAGAATGAGGTACTTTGGTTAGCTACATCACCATCTTTGAAAAAGAAAAACTCACCAACTTATATTAATAAGTACTTTTAAAATTTGTGCAGCTGTTTAATAAATATTAAGTTTGAATTACTTTTTTTCACTAACCGTTTTAAATATTTCAAATAGAACTATTTTGAAGCCATTATATAAATTTCCGTAAAAAGAATATTATTTTCCGCCTTTGAATTTATTTTAAATACGATACATCTTAGATTTGATGAAAAATGCATTTCCTGTGTCACCAAAAAATCACTTAATGCAACACTTTTTGATTCGTGAAAATTAACTTTCAATTTGAGAATTTAATGAGTTTATAAAGTCTCTTTATGCAAACTTCTGTACATTTAAAGTCTACTTAATCGCCAATAATTTTGAAATTTTATAACTTAACCGGTCAGTTTTCACAGAAGATGCACGTAAAAACACTCCATTTAACCCCAATGTCACAGACGTGACAAATATAAATTTAATGAAAGTTTCATATTTAAGTGTTTGTACACAGTTTGTAAGCTTATTGCTATTAATAAATATCGCTCACCCTCAAGAAAAGTGATACATCTCGCAAAAATTCATTTTGCGTTTTATTCCACTAATAGGTTTGTCATAGGTGTATCTTGCTACACAAAGAGTTTCATAAGGGTAGTTATACGGAAAATACCTTTTTACGTCATATGTCCATTTGTGACCACAGAAGTCGTGTGAATTGTGTGCGGAGGTAAAATTACTGAACCCTCCAAACCACATCCTATTTCTTCATTCTTAAGGGGTTTATGCTTTATGCACGTTTATGCTTTATTCAGAGCTAAGTGCTGCAATTTCATCTTATAGTAAAATTCAGGAAATTTTCTTTGGCCTCTCCTGTGAAATTTTCTTTTGTAGAGATGTGTCACTTTTCTTGCGGGTGAGCGATATATTCCTAACTAGTTTTAATGTAAATAATTGGCATGCGGGTTAAAATGTTGCAAATACTAATAGTTTACAACGTAGCACATCGTTACGCATATAATATTGTGCTGTGAGGGAGATGCTGTCAGTAGGTATCATTATTATGTATGTGTTATCATATAAGTACGTGATATACGCAATTTGCCGAATTACTGCACGATACTAGTAATTTTATAAATTAAAATTATACTCTACACGAAAGTAATTCATAAAGAGAAATCTTCCTTAAATAGAAATATTTTTGTGCCCTCCGGATAGAACATGAAATAGATTCTTTACATAAAAAATAATACACTGAATCCCCACAGCTTGTGATTAGAGGACGTTTTCGACTTTCGAAATTTGATCACTTAAAAAATAATTTTAAATCTTCAAAAAGTTATTTCTTGAAAAACAAATGGAATCTTTTATAATTAAAAAAAACCAGTTAATTAATGGGAAAATTATATTATGCATTTTGCATGGGAATGATTACAGCATCTTTCCGTTGTATCGCTCATTCGTATATATTGGGCTTTTTTAACGTAAAAAAAGAAATGTATCGACTTTAGCCGCGCTTTTTTAGTAAATTTCTATGTACACCAATTTGTGTATGTACAATAAATGTAGTTCTATATAAACGTAGTTTTTTAAAGAAAATTGTAATGTTTTTATAAATTAACGACTTGGAGAAAAAAAAACATTTTCTTGTTAAATTAAATAATGCTATAAAAAGTGATAACATATCTTTATTAAGACTGACGATCGTTTATCGCACAAATGGCGGCATTTTCAAAATCATTCACGATATAAAATATTTTCACATAATTAAAAAAAAAATAACATAATAAACAATGTCACGAGAAAGGATGCATACTGAAAAACATTGCAAACATAAAATAAAATTAAAATTAAATTAGCTACTTGCGAGCGTGGATTAATTTTTCACATAATTTAAACGCACACACACAATTTTTCACATAAGTTATACCATGTTATTGTTTTTAGGCGCGTTCGTAATTATATAAATACGTAGCCCCTATAGTCGTCGTTCAGTCCGTCCGTCCGCATATAACAGAGCAAAAACTACCAAACCGAATGGTCTGAAATTTTAAATATATAATTCTTGTAATATTTTGTAGAGCCATTTCAAATTTTATGTAAATCGGATGCGTAGTTTAATTACAAGGACAGTCAAAAATTTTCCGTTACATTACGGCCAATGGAAAAAAATTATTGCAAGTGTATTTTAATGATGTTACAGCCTTGCGAACAGAATGAAATTGCTATGCACTTATGAAGTGCACTAAAATATACATTCAGTACAATATGCGGTGCAAAAAATATTTATAAAAACTAGTTATAGTACGAACGCACCTCATTTGTCACGTTCGACGTGCAATTTCTAACTTGTTCTTATTGCTTATTGTTAACTTGTAAATATATTCTAGACGCTGTAGTTATGTAATAGAAAATGCCTAGGTTTGCTATAGTTTGAACGTAAGTTTCTCTTAAAGCACTTTCCCGCATTCTGATGTGTAAACTTTATTGATGGATTGTCAACTTTTCCACACCAAATTCCGATGTCCGTAGGTATCGATGTGGACCTTATAGTTTACTGGATGCGGTAACTTTCCGAAGTGCGAGATCTTGTCTGGAAAAGATGCCGCATTCAGAAAAACCCAAATGTCTAAAACGATGCTAACCGACATCGAAAGTGGGTATCAGAAGCTTACAATTCAATAGCAAAGTGGCCTTATGCATCAGAGTTCAGCAAAGTGTCTCCATTAGTCGGTGCATTGCAAAGTGCATCTACATACAGTACACATAAAAGTGCCTTCTTATGTGTAGCAGCACTGTCTTCGGTTATCAGATTAAGACTAATGCTCGTATTCACCATCTACCTCGACCTAGAAAACCTCGGTCGAAAGCTCAAATAAAATTCACGATAACATTTGATTGGACAGCATCAAGGAGACGTCCAATCAGGATTAAAGGTGCATACTGTTTGAACGTTCGACCGAGGTTATCGGTGTAGCTCGGGGGCGAAGTAGTTGGTAAATACGTGCATGAACACCTAATCATTGACGCTCATTTCTGCTGTCTTTACTGCCTAAGGATCGGAAGTATTGGTATGAGAATTGTGACATACGGAAGAAAATTATTGATTGATAGATTCTGGACAAAAGCTATCGCGATGAATCTTGAAGAACTTGCCATTATTGCCAAACTAATGCTTGTTAAATTGTCCGCCACTCGTATAATCAAACTTGTCCAAGCGAGTATCGTCAAGTTCCTGAATAGAAAAAGTCTAGTTTCGCCGTAGTGTAGGCAAACACGTATGTATAAACAGAGTCTGAGCATTGTACGTCACCACTCTCAAATAGAGGCACCTTACATGAGGAAACAATTGATGGAGTTTATCGGAAAATAATTATGTAGAATTATGGACCACGTGATTGCTTTATTGAATACATATATCTGACCTGTGTGCTTAGCGTCAAGCGCCCGTTTATAAGTCATCGTCAATATACAGTAACGAGATAGCACAAGGAAATTTACAGTACCACATAATTACATCTGGGAGCTCCACAAAGAGTGTGCAACGGAGTCAGCGAGTTTTGAACCACAGCCACTTACGCTCTCAAGCGATTAGCGGCATGATGCCTTGACCACTCAGCTACGGTGGACCCTGGACCACATTTTCAAACCTGACAAATCTACAGCTTTTTGGATGCCAGTATTTTAGTACAGAAAACTTTGTTTTATTTGATAGAAGAATTTTTGAAATTTAAAAATAAAAAGTAAAAACTCTATAAAAATTACAAGTTCGCAGAAAGACAGGCTTCTGATTGGTCAATCTCATTTCGCTAACATCGAAAAATATATCTGGGTCCTGGTCAATATACTTGAAGAGTCAATACAAATATTGCTACATAGTCTGCATTTTGCTTCTTGACAACGGAGTCCTACAAAAAATAATTCTTGAATGTAGACCGTGGCTTAATGGTTAAGTTACTACACCACTAATCGCTTGAGAGCGTAGTTGGGCTGTGGGTTCAACCACCGCTGGCTTAATTGCACACTCTTTGTGGAGCTCCAAGATGTAATTCTCTGGTGTTGTACATTTCCTTGTGCTATCTAGAACCGCCCCCTCTTCAAAGCTCAAAGTCCTTGTATATTAACGATGACTTATAAGCGGGCCCCTTATGTCAAGCACACAAGTCAGGTGTATGTGATCAATAAATAAATGAATGTAAACTGTTGTGAATACAATGTACTTGTTGTAGGCAAAAAGGCCACCTCTACTTTGCGCAGTTACACGCGCGCTGATATTTAGATAAATAAAATAAATCACTAATTTTGTCCTTGCATAATGAATCAACTAAATATAATGATATAGGTAATTTCTTACCTTTATGTTGTTGCTCAGCAATTCCTCGTATGAAGGATGGTCCGCATTTAAATCAGGTTCGGCGGCGGCGTATCCATTTGTCAGGCGCACCTGTTATCCCGCTTTCTATAGTGTTGTGTAAAAAAAGGTGGAAGTTTAATGTTTTATCTTATTTAAATGAATACACTTCTGAGACATTTTCTTTGCTGAATTAACTAATATTATTAACAGTTTAAAGTTACATTTTAAGTTATATTTTTACATAGTGCTGCTTTTTGCAGCAACGATATTTCACTACATCTTTTCTTATCGAAATTTAAAGAACAACTAACTTAGTAATAAGAGTGTTTATTTTAGTCCTTTACAGTTCGATGACGTGGAACTCTTGCCTCATGCGTGGGCTGATATACGAACATATTTCACATATTAATGTTCTTGTTTATTCAGAATAGCATAATTTTGGAAGATACAAAGACAGAGTTGATTACGAAATGATTTACTGCTACTAAATTAGTTTATTTAAGTATTATAATGTTTTTGTGTCCTTGAAAATTATTGCTTGTTTAATGTTTCGAAAATAGTTTACTATCAATATCTGAGAGGGTTATAAATCCACCACCCTTCCTTAACCATCTCAGATACATCCGGTAGTAGTTGCATGGATTCTCGATGTTTCAGGAATTGAGGTTTGGCCTGTGGTTTGGTCAAACAATCCGCTATCATATTTTGTGTTGGACAATAGCGAAGCTCTAATATTCCGTCTTCTTTCATCTTTTTTATTGCATGGTAAGGCACGTCTATGTGCTGGATGCGTTTTGAGAATTTTTCATTGTCCACTATTTTGATGACGCTCTGGTTATCTTCGTACAGTAACACTGGTAAAGTTTGTTTTAGATCTAGGTCGTCTAACAGTTTTATTAGCCAGGTAATTTCCTGTCCTGCACTAGCTGCTGCAACAAATTCAGCTTCCGCTGATGAATAGGCTATGCAGTTTTGCCTTTTGGTGTACCATTGTATGGGACTATTTCCCAGCATGAATATGTTGCCTGTTGTGGATTTCCTCGTTCTTGTGTCCTCCGCCCAGTCGGAGTCAGAAAAACCGATGAGTTTTGGTTCGTGATTTGTATACAATGTGAGTTTGAGGTTTTTTGTTATATTTAGATAGTTTATTATCCGTTTCGCAGCGTTCCAGTCTTTTACACGTGGAGTTTCACACCTTCTGCTGAGGATATTGACTGCGGCTGAAATATCTGCGCGTGTAGTGGTTCCTATGTACAACAACGATCCTATCGCTTGTCTGAATTTCGTATTGTTAGGCATTAAATTTTCGTCGTCCTCTAATTTGTGAAAACCGGCATCCATAAGAGTGCTTACAGGTTTTGCGTGTTCTAGATTAAATTTTCTTGCGAGTTCTTCTATTTTTAATCTTTTATTCAATTTATACCCATTTTCTGATTTCCTTATTTCCATGCCTAGATAGTGAGATACATCCCCAAGGTCCTTTAATTCATATTCTTTCTTTAAAGCTTTTATTATTTTTTCAATTGATTCATTTTCACCGCCTATCAAAATGTCATCTACGTAAACTATTATGTAAGTCGTAATGTTGTTTTCTTTTTTTTGTGTATAGGCACGAGTCCACGGCGCTTTGTTGAAAGTTTAGGTTTTTCAAAGATTGTTCGATTCTTTTATTCCAAGTTCTGGCTGCCTGTTTCAGTCCGTAGATGGATTTTTTCAGTTTACAGACTTTGTTTTCTGAGTTTTTCTCAATGTAGCCTTCCGGTTGTTTCATATAAATTTAGTCTTCTAATTCACCGTATAGAAAGGCTGTGTCGATATCTACGTGTCTCACGTTTAACTTCTTATATGCGGCTGCTGCCAAAAATGTTCTGACGGTTGTTTGTGACACTACTGGGGAGAAAGTCTCGTCATAGTTTTCCCCATATTTTTGACTAAACCCTTTGGCTACTAAACGTGCTTTGTACTTTTGAGTGTTCCCGTAACTGTCTAATTTCTTTTTGAATGTCCATTTGCAACCTATAACCTTTTTGTTAGGTGGAGGATCCACTAATTCCCATGTGTTGTGTTTTCTCAGCGAATTGATTTCCGCTTGTGTGGCTTTAAGCCAATTTTCCTTTTCTTTGGGATTATTTATTTCCAGTATTTCATTCCAACTAGTGGGTTCCGTCATATCATCATTTTTTACGTAACAGACATATCTGTCTGGTGGTACCCCCCTGTTCGATCTTTCAGATCTTCTTGGTTCATTGGTCGGTTGTTTGGACGTGGTTGGTTCTTCGGTTGTGTTGTTTATCTCCGTTTCTATGTAATTTTTGTCGTCATATGAGTTTTCTGTCTCTTTACTTTCTTTTAGGTTAATTTTGCTATTATCTACTATTATCTATGAATTTCACTGTTCTGCCGATTACAATTTTATTTTCTTTACTGCATACGCGATATCCTTTTGAGTTGTTATCGTATCCTACAAAAATCCCTTCCTGAGCCCTGTAGTCCAATTTTTCTTGATGTTGTTTATTCACGTATACTTCGATGTTGTATACGTACGATGTTGTTTATTCACGTATCTTTGCACCCGAATCTTCGCAAATAGTGTAAATTCGGTTTGCGATTAAACCATAGCTCAAATGGGGTTTTATTTGTCGATCTTGTTGGTAAGCGATTTTGTAAATGATTCGCGGTGTTAATTGCTTTTCCCCAAAATCTTTGTGGCAGATCTGCTTCTCTGAGTAGGCTCCTAGTCATGTCTAATAGCGACCTATTTTTCTCTCCGCAATGCCATTTTGGCTCGGGCAACACGGCACGGTTAATTGATGTTTAATGCCCCCTTTCCTTATGTAATCCTCTATACCTCTATTTATGTACTCTCCTCCGTTGTCGGAATTTATTGCTTTCGGATATTTCCCGAACTGGTTCCGAACCATAGCTATGTAGTCGATTAGTTTATCCTGTACTTCATCTTTATGTTTTAATAAGTATATTACAGTAAATCTAGAGTAGTCGTCAATGAAAGTTACAAACATTGTTTTACCACCTATTGTGGCGGTTCCTATCGCTGTGCATACGTCCGTGTGCACTAGATCGAGTATTTTACCTGTTTTGTTTCTATACACTGTTTTGGGATAGGGAGCATCGCTTGTTTTTGTTTGTATGCACGTTTCACATGTTGTTCCATGATTGCAATTATTTAGTTTTATGCCATAGGCTAAATCGTCTTTAACCATTTCCTTTATGGAATTATAATTTCTATGCCTTAGGCGTTTGTGCCAAAGTTCCAGGCAATCTTTATTTTTGCATTCATGTGCCATGTTTACTATATTCCTATCTGTATTTTCCAATAATTCAACTTCGTATAGGTTATTTTTCATTTTTGCCTCCAAATAGATTTTCCCGTTTCGGGACAGCGTGCATTGATCTTTATCAAATAATAATTTATACCCATTCTCTGTGGCTTTACTTACTGAAATTAAATTAGATTCTAGCTCAGGTACATATAACACTTCTTTCAACGTAATTTTATTTATGCCTCCATCGGATGTTTTTGTCGTGAATGTAGTTTCTCCTGTACCTAGCGAATTTAGAGTTTTGCCGTTGGCAATTATGACCGTTGTTTTTTCGGTGTCATTTAATTTAGTAAAGTCATCTTTATTGTTTAGGATATGTGAAGATGAACCAGAATCAATAATCCAGGTTTGTTTTCCTGCTTTGTCTAATAGAAAGGCTGCTTCACTGCTTTGATCTGGTTTGTTTCCGTTCTATAATTTCTCTTGTCTACTGATTCGCGGTCAGTGTTTCCTATCTGGTTATCCGATTGTTGATAACACAACGATAATGAGTAATGTTTGCTTTTGTATGTTTGTTGTTTTTGTGTATTTGGGTGATTGTTTCGATTTTTCAAATGCCAACATTCTCTGTACGTGTGATTTCTCAATTTGCAATATGTGCACTGTTTTTCTTTTTTTAATTATCATTTGGATATCTCTTTTGCGTTTTAAACGCTTTTGTTGAGTTTTCACCCTGGTCTGCGTTTTCAACCCTTCTATTGTACTCATCTGTTAATTTACTTCTAATAAATTGTGGTGTAAGCTCGTCCTCATTTCGTGATTCAAGGGCAGTGATCAAAGTATTATAACCAGGGGGAAGCAAACACAGCAATAAAGCTGAAAGATGGGAGTCGCTAATTGTTTCCCCGATCGCTGAGAGTTTGTCTATTAGTTCTAGAGTGTATGTTATGTGTTTGATTAAGTTACCATTTTCTTGGAGTTTGGCTCCATAAAGCTTTCTTAACAAAAATAATTTACTAGAGAGGTTCGCCCGTTCGTGTATCGTTTTAAGTGCGTTCCAAGTGTCTCTGGCTGTGTTAAGCCCTTTTACATGAACGATTTGAGAATCGTCAATTGACAGGTTAATTATGGCTCTAGCCTTCCTGTCCTTTTTCTCCCAATCGGTTGTGATTGGAGTGGGCCTATCTTCAGTAATGACATCGAATAAGTCTTCTTTAATTAGTAACATTTCCGTTTTGAACTTCCAATTACTGTAGTTACTCGCGTTAAGTTTTTCTACCAACTGTATCTCACGTGATGCGGCCATTTTACTAGATATTTAAGTTTTGTTTATGAGAGGAATTGCTGTTTTTATTTTATTCTATATAAAACTTCTTCTATATTTAGTTTTCTTCAATTCTTTAACATTTCATATATATCAACAAAAAGATGCACAATATTCATTTTATCATCAAACAACTAACGAACTATATTTTCAATTATTTTCAACAATTTCTTTTTAATGTGCATACCTTTACGGCCAGTATTTTTTTTCTACAAATAGTATTTATCTACTAAAATATCAGACTTGTTCAGTCTGCATAACCATTTTCTGTAGGCAAAAAAGCCATCTCTACTTTGCGCAGTTACACGCGCGCTGATATTTAGATAAATAAAAAAAATCACTAATTTTGTCCGTGGATAATGAATCAACTAAATATAATGATATACGTAATTTTTTACCTTTATGTTGTTGCTCAGCAATTCCTCGTATGAAGGATGGTCCGCATTTAAATCAGGTTCGACGGCGGCGTATCCATTTGTCAGGAGCACCTGTTATCCCGCTTTCTATAGTGTTGTGTAAAAAAAGGTGGAAGTTTAATGTTTTATCTTATTTAAATGAATGCACTTCTGAGACATTTTCTTTGCTGAATTAACTAATATTATTAACAGTTTAAAGTTACATTTTAAGTTATATTTTTACATAGTGCTGCTTTTTGCAGCAACAATATTTCACTACATCTTTTCTTATCAAAATTTAAAGAACAACTAACTTAATAATAAGAGTGTTTATTTTAGTCCTTTACAGTTCGATGACGTGGAACTCTTGCCTAATGCGTGGTCTGATATACGAACATATTTCACTTATTAATGTTCTTGTTTATTCAGAATAGCATAATTTTGGAAGATACAAAGACAGAGTTGATTACGAAATGATTTATTGCTACTAAATTAGTTTATTTAAGTATCATAATGTTTTTGTGTCCTTGAAAATTATTGCTTGTTTAATGTTTCGAAAATAGTTTACTGTCAATATCTGAGAGGGTTATAAATCCTTCACTTGTTTAAAAAAATATCATAAGTATTAAATGCTAATAAAATCAATACTTCTGATGAAATTATAAAGAATCTATTAAAAAATTTATTTGTTTAATAAATAATTTTTGTAAATTACAATTTATTTGACAAATAATTTACTTATTCAGTAGATGTTGAAATTCGGATAACTATGCGTTACGGTATGAATAACTAAAAAGTAGGAAATAAAATAATCTTTTCAAAAAAATATTAACCGACTTCAAACAAAGCACTAAAAATAATTAAATAATTCTTTAAACTTCTCAAATAACGAAACGTTATCCATTAACTGCACATCGGACATCATGTATCGGCATAAAAACGTTAAATTTAATATATAGAATTTAATATCTACCAAATATGGATTTTCTAGAGAATATTTTTTGCAAAAGATTAAATTACATATAATCGTAAATTATGATTTAATTTACGAATATATACATATAAAAAGTAATCAGTTACTTTTTGAAGTTGGTGCCGAACATTCACAATCGATAATCATTAAACAAATAATTTCCTGAAGAAACAGAGAATTTTTTAAATTTTGTATCATATTTTCCAACATCACTTTATTCATGGTAATAGCTACAATATATTCACAATTTGACTATACTTAAGATAGGTTGGCACCAACTTCAAAAAGTAATTGATTACTTTTTATATGTATATATTCGTAAATTAAATCATAAATATGTAAATTAATCTTTTGTTAAAAATATTCTCTAAAAAATCCATGTTTGGTAGATATTAAATTCTATGTATTAAATTTAACGTTTTTATGCCGATACATGATGTCCGATGTGCAGTTAATAGATAATGTTTAGTTTTAAGAAGTTTAAAGAATTATTTAATTATTTTTAGTGCTTTTTTTGAAGTCGGTTTATAATTTTTTTGAAAAGATTATTTTATTTTACTCAACCAACACAGTGATCCTAATTCTATTTACTCGGAATCTACAGAATCTGATAATTTAAATGTATTTCGTTTTCTTCACTACTGGAAATGTCGTGTTTTTTTCTCGCGTTAATTTTAGGCTTGTTACGTTACTTTAGTTTATTTATCAACTTTATCAGTTTCTGTTATGAAAGTTTCCGACTTTTTTCCGTATTTTCTGAAACAAATAAATCGTTAGGTCTTATTACCTTATTACCCAGCAAAGAAAGAAACAGTGGGCCATCAGCTGGAAAAAAGATGGCAAGCCAGCACTGCCATCAGCAGTAAACTGCAATGGTGCCATTACTTAAACCAGTACAAAAGTGTCTGTGCGGAATGCAGCTGGCCCATCAGTGATGACCAACACCAGGCCAGCATTGGTATGCCATCACATTACTTCAATCCTGCACTTTTCCTGCAGTGCTAGCACTTATCCCAGTGCTATTCCTTTGCTGGCCCAGCACTTGTCTTTACAAAAACTTCTTATAGAATTCTATGAAAAACAAAGTATTACAGAATTATGGCTCTTTTTCTATAAGCTAGTATCACCAAGAGCTATAGAAATTTCTGTAGAAGTGTCTATAACAGAAATGTCTATAGAAATATTTGAACTTGCAATGGTTTCCATGCGGCCACCCTCCCAAGTACTAACCGTGCTCGATGGTGTTTGGTTTTCGTGATCGGACATGAACAATTACTTTCAGCGCATGCTACGATCGCTCGTAGTTTTCAAGCTCTCACTACACTATTTCAAGTTTTTTTTTTTGTGATTTACGTTCCTAATCATTAAACTGTTTTAGAAATTATTGTATTGTATAGAAATCCTATATATTTTATACGCTTTTTTTTATTATTGATTCTAAACTGTGTAAATTATGAAAACCGAAATCCTTTGTAACATAGTAAAACCAGATTTAAGGAGAAAAAAAGTGCGTTGAAATAAAAAAATTATTTATTTCTTCATTTAGTAATTTATTTTGTTGGTGGCAGTGGTGCTATATTATTTACAGTTAAAAAAATAGCTTCACAGCTTAAATTGTGTTAAGATATTCATTTCAGATTTTTGCTCAAATACTCAATGTCTTCGATATTCGCATCGCCACCTAGTGTAAGGGTTCCCAGCAATAATACTGCAAAAGTTCGTGCGCTTCCATGTAGTAGTGGGTCAGCGCATGAGATAAAATGGAAGCCAACCAGATTTTTTTCTGATGATTTCCAACAGCAAAGTTGACTGAAGCTGTCCAGCAGTGGTCATGCAATGGTAGACCGTTAGCCAGCACTTCTCCATCATTGCCAGCACCTATCTTGCTGCTGGCCAGTAATTTCCTCTTTGCTGGGTAATATTAAAATATTTATATTAGTTAAAATTTAAATAATTATATCAATTAATAAATTTATAAACATAAACGTTATATATTTATTTTAAATTTAATTATATTTAGTTAAAATCATCATACCGTATAATTTTGAAATATTGATTAAAAGGTGGCCATCTCTCCTAGATTTCATGTGGCCATCTCTCCGGAAATTGAAGGACAGATTGTCGCCCAATTTAAAGCATCAATAGCCATTGTACGTCTTTGTTTTAGGCTTAGAAGTAACGATTAGATTATATACGTGCTTTAAAAGTCCATATAGTAAAAAATATATATAACGTATGTACTGTAAAACATTCAGATGCCTAAGTAAAAAAAAAATATTCAACCACTAAATTAATAAACATTAAAATTACACTTATTTTTTATAATCGGATTTCCAATTCGGAAATATTTCTATATTTCTCTTGTAAGAACATTGTGTTTGTACATTTTCAAATTCTACAAAATACTAAGAAAAATATTTAAAATAAAAGATTTGAGTAGGGTTATAAGTATTGCACAAAATCCTTATAAATTCAAATGTAATTAATCCTTCTAAATCCTTCAATCCCTCTAAAATTTATTAAATGGTTATGTAAATCTTCTAATGTAGTTTAAACACTTCACGAAAAATGCTTTAGAAGATAAAATTTTCATGAATTCACAATTCAGTACATAAAGAGTTAAAGAATAGATGTTAAAAGTACAGAATAGAGCACAAATACATAGGTAAATTTTGAAGGTTTGTTAATTCTCCCCCCCTTGTCATTAGTGACGCTAGTACTGTTGCCGTTACAGAATTTTCCGTAAGTGTCCTACCTTGCAAGTTTATCATCTGTGCTTGAAAGTAACCAAACTGCTTCTACAGACATCTTTTATTTTCCTGTTAGTTAGTTTGAAAGAATCTTTAAGCACCAAACGACCTGCATTAGTCAATAAGCATAGAGAAATATTCAGTAACACAATCATTGACTGCAGGTGATACGATTGACTTAATAGAAGCTTCATGTTTTTTGAAGGAACGTTTTCTCCTCATCCACCATATAATTTAGATATGGCATCCTCAGCTTTCCTGTGTAGACCACTTCAGCATTCCCTTGATAGAGAAAATCCCATGTTAAACAGATAGTGAAACACCAGTAAATAAATATTTTGCCCAGTATAGTTCAATATAACAATAATGTTAATAACAGCAGAAATTAAATATCTGCTTCAGATATAGGCAAATATTGTAGAAAAATTATGCAGATACTGTATTAAGTGTTAGATAGAAGGAAAGAAATATAAAAAAATAAAGGGAGGAGAGGATTTGAAATTTAAATTATTAAAATTTGGAATCTATAATAATTATGCAATTTTAACATGAATGATAAAGGAGAAAGTTTATTATTAAATTAGCCAAAAGATTGTACATTGAGCGTGTATAAAAGATCGTATAAAGAACATCCCCCATGATGAAAAATAAAGAACAAAAAAATTAAACTCACCTGAACCAGAGACAAATAAACCATTTCATTATACCTGAAATCGTGTCTACATATGATATACAAAATAAATTTAACTTCGTGCCAATTGTTAATTTTATATTTTAATAAATGCTTATTAATTTTATTTTATTTTGTATATTCAAACAAATTATTATAATCATACTGAAAATGGAAAGAGTCATTCTTCTTTTAATTGTATGCTTTTATAAAGTTCTATAATAATTAAAATCAATTATTTAACTAAAAACTTATTAATCAAAACTTATTTGGCACAATAATGATATACACTCAAAACAGACACAAATTGATACAAACAAATAGATATAAATATCAAATAATTTTATTATATGTATATTAAATGAAAAGGGGGAAAGGGGAAGGGAAGTGCACTCACCATACAAATATTAGTAAACAAATTATTATATATATATATATTTCTTTGACAAGGATATTGATATTTATTTATAAAATATGGAATAATTAATATTGAACTCTTTAAGATCAACAAATTAAATTTCCTTACACAGATTATTCACAACTTAAAATTTTTGAAAGATCGGGATATGCAATTAGAAGACAAACGAATAAGAAATCATCACTTTCTTACTCCTAGATGAGTGCGAACGAGGTTCAAGGCAATTTGTATCATTTTAATATGAAAAACTGTTCATATTTAGTTTACAGTCTTTGGATCACGATATTTCAGTTACCATCCTGAATATATTAAGAAAGATGGATTTAAAGTTTTTTTAGCAATACGATGACAGATATTCTTTAAAATGGAGAGAGAGTTTATCCAAAAATACATAGAGAGTTCACATTGAGAAATAACGGTACATACTGAAACATTTGTTTCGATGCACATTCACGAAACGCTTGAAATAATGATATAACTATCTAGCTATGTTTCCTGTATCACATTCCTTTCACCTTTTACTATGACTCGTCTAAATGGAAAACTTCTTTCACTTAAATTCCGTAAATCCAAGGCACGTAGCTATAATTTCTCTGTAACAGTCAGAAACCGTTCATCTTCAAGGTTCTTCTGAAATTCTCGATGAACAAAAATCGTTGCCAATAACTTTGCAGCACATTCTTAATTAGAGTAATTCTTTTAAAAATAAAATCATAAGTAATAAAATAAACCGAAGGGCCAGTTTCATCCAACGGTTAAAAAAGTAAATTTTGCTGAGCGTCAACCCACCCTTCTTGGCGCGTTGCCGTCCGGAGCCAAATAGAGAGCATTTGTTCCACAAGGCATGACAAACTTTTAAATAAAAGATCGTTTGCTGATAATTTGAATTTTATGTTTGAAAATTATTATAAAAATATTCTAATTCAGCAGAAAGTATTAATATTAATATTTTAATTTTATTATTGATAAATTTTAACGATCTTTTCTGGAAAATAAAACAAAATTGTTTTTAAGGGAAAATTAACTGAAAACTAATTTTATGCAAATTGATGAATATTTAAAGGCAGAGAAATAAATTTCAAGGTTAAAAAGTTTATTGATTTTAATTTAAATATTTTAAATTAATTTAAAAATATTTTTAATCGGAAAGGACGTTGTCACACAACATTAAGGATTAATTTTATGTATGTCGCCAAATCCTCCTGTTTCGGCTTGCAATAGTTTGAACACAAACGTCCCATCTCAGCATGCACTTTTTGTGTTTGTCACAGCTCATATAAAGACACTACAGCATTACCAGAAGTTTGTACAAAACTCATACGTACTGCCAGAATGTTTTTTTTTAATTATTGCAATGTCTTGTTTAAGAAAATAGATTTCTATTACACAAGATTTTGCTAATAAATCACTTACTATTTCAGAAAAAAAAAAAATAAAAACTGAAGCGCCATTCATTTATATTTTCAACCATATGCCCGAACATGTCTTATTAAGAATAATCTTCTTTGCTGAAAATTATAAAAATTCGATTTTTGTAATCTGAATATTAGAGAATTTTTAATTTTTATTAATTCTTAATGAAAGGTTTTGCCATGCTAAATATATATAAAAATCACTAAAGGATTTTCTCATCAGTACAAATTAACACCAAAAACCCTTTAAATATAAATAAAACATGTTTTGTAAGCGTTTTACTGCAAAAGAAAAATTCATATGTCATCAAATTAACGGAAAAAACGAAAGTTCATGTATTAATTAATTATTTCATACTTGAAAACTTTGAACGAGTTAAATTTTTCTCAAAATTGCTTCAAGGAATGATAATCTAATTTACCTTATAAAGAGCTAAATTAGCTTAACAAAAGTACATGTCCTTATTCATAAAGACCTTTTACAGAAAAGTGAAAACTTAAAAAAAGGTTATAAATTCAATTATCATAAAAAAATACAAAATTTACGAAAGAACTACTTTATGATAAGTAGTTGAAGTTCTAGTGTATGTTAATTTAAGAAAACGTTATTTTGTTCCCATACTTAGACTAATTGAAGGAGGGGGAGGGAAGTTCAAAAGCTACAAAAAACTCTCTCTTATTGTACAATGTTTGAGAAATTTCTTTTATATATTTAATTAAATTAAAGCAAAAATATTAAATTTAATTAAATGCTTTTACGTGTCTACTTGACGTGCTCACAACAAAGGCTCGAAAGTAAATACTAACACTTTGTTTTTTGTTTAAGGATAAATGAGAGAAATATGTTTTAAAGAAAAGAAAGTTTTTAAAATTAATTGGCAAAGTAGATGATTATATTTATTTATTTTGCATACTTAAAAATAAAAGGGAAAAAGTCTAACGCATTTAAAGTTGATATTCAAAATATACCGGCAAATCTTTTATATTTATTTTAATATCTTATCAAATTTATAAGTTTCCATGTATTGCAATCGCAAATGTATAGGAATGTGTGTGAAAATGCAAATTTATAGGTCGGAGACATACAGCGCGAGGATTGAATTTTTCTATTTGTATTTTTCTATGGTGTAGTAGATAGAATCTGTTGCGGAATACCATTTAAATTGGAGGGGATTGTAGTTAGCTTTACTTTTGACATTACTGAGATTTCCATATTTTTGTTAAAATAAAAATGTCTAAGAATAGGGTTTTTTGGATATTATTGGTGATAAATTATGCATAGGTGCTTGGGCTTATGCATAAGTGAAAAAATACATTTAACGAATCTTAACTAAGGCATTTTTTTGTATTTTCCAAAAGTGTAAAGGATCCAACTCTTCTTTTGTTTTTACATGCCTTTCAATTATTATTGTTTTCTTGTTCTTCACACTGTTGGTATTCATCAAACTATTTTGAATTGATTGAATCTGTCTTAATTATCAACCTGATCAAGCTTGCTAATGATTGTATATAATTAAATATTTTTACATTAACGTACATGTATTAATAAGAGTTATATAGATGTTAAATTATATGATTGAATATGTGCTTTACAGATTTACAGAAATTTAATTGAATAGGGTCCACACGCGAAGTAATTTTTTATTATATAATCAGCACAATTTTCGTGAAGGGTTACCTATTCCTGCTACAGTGTATCTCCAAAATGATTTCCAAATTTTAAAATTAATTAATTAATTAATTAAGAAATAAATGATAAGCTTACAAAGAAGCTCACAAATTTTGTATCCTTAAAAAAAAATAATAAATATTAAAAAAAACAACACTCCGTGGTGGTACAATATATCAAGAATGTACACACTTGCGGTGGCCAACTCCACTTTCTTGACAAAGACTCTGAATTGTTAAATATAATATAGCATATATCCTAGTCATATGCTCAACCTGACTAGAAACTATAAGAATTTAGATCATAAGTATGCTTGAAATTCATTTTGTCGACCATTAAAGGATAAAAAGGTTGAGTGAATTTTGCCCAAATTCGGAGACGGACCTTGGACCTGTAATGCGGCAAGCAAAACAATGCGCTAACCACTGAGAATATCTGGTGTCAGATTGGGCTACCAGTGTAGTTTGCATACAGTCATTTTAAAAATTCAAATTTTAGTTAACTAACTTATTTACGACTTTGGAGTATCAATAGCTAAATATAACGAAGCAAAAAGACCAGGCAACTCGTATTTAAATTTTACGCGCTACATTTTGCCTAACATTCGATACTGAATATCAATAACATCTTTCAATTTCATGGCTGTGTGACTATATTAACACCAAAAATAATTTTGGCCAGTTAGAATCAGTAAATCACCTTCCGTGTATCGTAACCCATTGAAGGGGACCGTTATATTATATATACCACTTAATTTTAATTCCCAAATGCCACATTGAGACCAGCATTTTAAAGATAAATTTTGATTTATACTGTGGGCTCCCATTTTCCAAATCCCTACAGCGCCAGCTTAAAAGCGCCGCCAGGAATCGTTATCACAACTCCGCAACAAAGCCACTCTGATGCTGACAGCGGCAGCGCATACGCACCAAATGACTGTCGGCGACAGACACGCTATTAGAGAGAAAAAAATGAAGTGAGGCGAGGAACTTGAGAACATTATTTGAGTGTTGGTGCTGATATGAGGTAGTAGACGCAAAAATGGACTGAAAAGACGTAGACGTTTTTAAAATGACGAAAAATGTCACAAGAATTAATGTTTGTGTGAGTGCTATCTCCTTGTATATATGTAAATAGTTTTCAATATAACTAGTTTTTTTTAAAGAGAAATCGTCTTTTTTTCTGGCAGTGAAGTGCATTTTATTCTCTAATCAAAGTGGTGTTCTATAATACTATATACTCGAAGAAACGCTTTTATTTACTGTTATTTAAATTTCCTTGTAAATCCTGGTGTCAATCAATCATTTTAACATTTTAGCAATCGAAGTACTTTGCCCATCAAAGGGTTAAAATACTACCTACAAAATGTACGAGCTATCTTGTAATCATATAAATCATTTCAATTTTATTATAGTTACAGAATAATAGATATTTAAATCCAATCATCCTTTTTGGGACAGTCTGTATTACTATAGTTGTTGAAATTAAACTTTTGGATCTCAGTGGATTAAAAAGGACGTTATATATGCCCTAATTATAGGACATTTCGACAAAAAAAAAAATGCTAAAAATTCATGTCTTCTCGTCATTTAGAGCAGTGATTCCCAACCTTTTAATAGCCGCATCCCTCCAAGCATCTGTAAATTCACTATGCCTCCCACCTCGCTTTGCAAATTATATGACTTTTTTATTAAATAAAAAGAAAATTGCCCAGTTAAGCTGATGGCATTGAGCTCACATGCTATTCACACTAATTGTATATTATACCCTTATTTCAAAGAATAATGCCCCTCGAAAAATAAAAGAAGGGATTAGCCCCTTTGCCCCCCTTTATATTTAACCAAAGAACCTCCAAATCTAATCAGGGAAGCTCCTTAACATAATAAACTGGTATACCAAATTTGAAGCAAATCAAAATAATTCTGATTTGCTTCAAATCCCAGTAGCAGAAAGTTATGGTTGTGTCTGCGACAGCAATTTAGTGAGATGAAAATTGTCTGCGGGAGTAGCGTGTTACATTTTCTTATGTACAAACATTATGAGTGTTAAAATAAACAGCGTTCTTACTGATTAATACCAGGGGTGATTCTGAGTAAAAAGAAAAAATTCTGAAATTCACAGCAAAATTTCCGAAAGGTTACAACAGAGGAGGGAGGGAGGGTGGGGGAGCGAAAATCAAATTATGTGTTTTTCTTGCGCCCTTTTGATGAAATTTGGGTTTTTTCGTGATCTTTTGACGAAATCTTTTTTTTTTTTTTTTTGCGATCTTATGAGGAAATTCCTCGTTTTTTTCGCGATCTTTTGACGAAATTTGCCGTTTTTTCGCGATCCTTTGACAAAAATGAGCTTTTTTTCGCGATCCTTTACGAACTTCGTGTTTTTTTCTCGATTCTTTGACGAACTTCGTGTTTTTTCTGCGATTCTGTGACAGAAATTAGCGTTTTTTCGGCACCTCTTGGACGAAATTCACGTTTTTCCCAGGATCTTTTGACGAAATTCGCGTTTTTACAGCAATCCTTTGGCAGAAATTTGCACTTTTTGCAATTTTTTGACGAAATTCCGCAAATTTAATTCCGATCTTTTGACATAAATTTTCCTTTGTTCGCGATCCTTTGACAGTAATCTGCGTTTTTCGTGATCCTTTGACAGAAATTTGCGTTTTTTCGCGATCGTTTTACAGAAATTTGCATTTTTTCCGCGATTTTGTGACAAAAATTTGCGTTTTTTTGCGCCCCTGGAACGAAATCCACTTTTTTTCGGAATTTTTGGATAAAATTCAAGTTTGTACAGCGATCTTTTGGCAGAAATTTACGCTTTTCAAGATCTTCTGAAAATTCATCGTTCTTTCCGCAATCCTTTGACATAAATTTGCGTTTGCTCGCGATCCTTTGATATAAATTTGCGTTTTTTCGCGATCGTTTGACATAAATTTGCGTTTTTCCCACAATCGTTTGTCTAAATTCGCGTTCTTTCCGCGATCCTTTTACTAAATTCGCATTCTTTCCGCGATTCTTTGACGAAATTAGTGTTTTTTTCGCGATCCTGAGGCAGAAATTTGCATTTTTTCTACAACCCTGGGACGAGAATCATGTTTTTTTTTTTCGGTTTCTTTTGACGAAATTCGGTTTTTATAGCGATCCTGAGGCCAAAATTTGCATTTTTTCTACAACCCTTTGACGAGAATCATGTTTTTTTTTTTTCGGTCTCTTTTGACGAAATTCGGTTTTTATAGCGACCCTTTGGCTATAAATTACCGATTTTTTATGCGAACGATTGCCGAATTTGATATTTTTCAGCGACCATTTGTCGAATTCGCGATATTTTTTGTCAGAATTTTCGTACTTTTTTTTTTTTTTTTTTTTTTTTTAAGGAAATACTTTTTTTTTTCAAGTTGGCAAATTTATCTGCAAGGTCCAAAATAAATCTGCGACGCACGTCGCACGTCTCGAACTTTCTGCTACCGGGCTTCAAATTAATAATCAATCTAATCATGAAAAAAAACATTTCGCTAGATTAAGGGAGTATTAGTTCCCCCACTTCTCCCTTTACGCTGAACCAATGAGCCTTCAAATCTAATCAGAAAAGCTCCTTACCAGAATGAACATAGAAAAAAAAATTAAACTAAATTAGATAATTCTGCATGAATGAAAACCCATTTATTTAATTAAGGGGAGGGGCAATTGCTCCCCTTTCCCTCTTTTACACTTAACCAATGAACCTCCAAATCAAATAAAGAAGCCATATCGGAATAAACTGGTATATCAAATTTGAAGCAAATCGAATAATTCTGTATGAAAACCCATTTATCTAAATTAAGGGGAGACTAGCGCCCGTCCCTCCTTCATACTTAACCAATAAATCTCCAAATCTAATCATGGCAACTCCTTAACATAATAAACCGGTATACGAAATTTGGAGCAAATCGAATAACTCTGCATAAAAAACCAGTTTATCAAAATTAAGGGAGAGGTCTAGCCCCCCTTTCCTCCCTTTATGTTTAACTAATGAACATCCAAATCTAATCAAGCCATCTCCTTAACATAATAAAACGGTATACCAAATTTGGAGCTAATTGAATAATTCTACATGAAAAACGCATTTATCATAATTAAGGGGGGGTAGCCCCCTTTCCCCCCTTTATACATAATAATGATCTTCCAAATCTAATCAGGGAAGCTGCTTAACATAATTAACCGGTATTCCAAATTTATAGCAAATTGAGTATTTCTGCATGAAAACCCCCTTTATCTAAATTAAGGGGGGGTCTAGCCCCCTTTCTTCCCTTTATACTTAACTAATGAACCTCCAAATCTAATCAAGCCATCTCCTTAACATAATAAACCGGTATACCAAATTTGGAGCTAATCAAATAATTCTACATGAGAAACGCATTTATCTTAATTATGGGGGGGTAGCCCCCTTTCTCCCCTTTATACGTAATAATGATCTTCCAAATCTAATCAGGGAAGATGCTTAACATAAATAACCGGTGTACCAAATTTATAGCAAATCGTATATTTCTGCATGAAAAACCCATTTATCTAAATTAGGGGGAGACTAGCCCCCTTTCCCCCCTTTATCCTTAACCAATGAACCCCAAAAACTAATCAGGGAATAAACCTATCAGAATGAACCTAGAAAAAAAAATTGAAGCAAATCGGATATTTCTATCAAGGAGTTTTATTATTTTTCCAACTTGCTTCATTGCTAAAGAAAAGTGTTATAATGTCTGTATTTTTATCTTCACAAAATATCTTGAAGTGAGACTTACATTTATCATTAAAACTGATAACATTCATTACATTTTCTGATTCCTTATTGTAACTTATTAAGAATTGGTAGAAAAATTTTGGGTACTAAATTTTCTTTCTATGAATAACACAGTGCACAAGAAGCATTTCAAGATTATCAACTTTATTAATTTCAGGTAACCCATTATACCCCAAAACAACACATTTTCTTTTTTTTTCCCTTTCCCAATATCATTAATTGTCTTTAATGCATTATCTGATTTTGAAATTTAAAATGTATATGTCACCATGTAAATTTATTTACTGTGTAGGATGACTGCACTACAGGCATATTTACTATCTACCTATTTCTTTTTTTAACGCTATTTAACCCCTTAATTCTCGCTCCCGTGATATTCACGTGCTGCGCCTTTTATTTAAGATTGTTTGATTCCCACTAGTTTTATAAAATAGTGTAATTGGCTTTATTATGGTATCATTTTGCCTGTCATTAAATAAGGTGAATATTTCTTTTTTTTAAAAAGTGGTGCCAATATGCAATTTGAATTTTTAAACAGTAATTTAATGCGACCGTTAAGGGTTTAAGATTTATAAATTTTGTAAAGCTGTAGTACGACGTTGAGATATCTCATTTATTTTTTATGCTAAATATGCTCAAGAAACTCAGATGTATATATATTTTTAAGCAGTATCACGTGTAAAAGATTCTTCATGGGGCATATAGCAGAGCAAATAGAAGTAGGAAGATTATTCAATAAAAAATCGAAAGCATTACGAAAAATTGTAAAATCCAAGTAAAACAGGAAAAATTATAAAGATTTTTAATAATATATGAAGATATCAAACGTAAAAGAATCTTAAGTACAATTATTCTGGTGTTTTTTTAACCATTTGGAAAAATGGTTATTGTTCTCTGTCAGTGTAGGAAATCAAAAACATATCTGAGGCGTTTTATTGGTTGAATCCGCGTTTTATTCTTTTTCTGATTGGTCTATACAGTAATCTGTATTTCCCTTTACTTTCAACAGAGATGGATACTTCTGTTGACACTATGACAAAAAAGTAATATAACTACAAAAAAAAATAATAATAACTCAGAAACAAATTGAGATACAGCTTTCAAACAAATTTCATTTAAAGTAAATTTTTTTCTCTTTATGACGGTGTAAAAAGTAATATTGTGGGATCTTTAGAAGTTTAAGAATGAAATTTCATTTAAAATGGTTCGCCTGATTTCTTGGAAATCTGAGAATGGAAAAGCCTTTTCTCGAACAGACAATGAAATGCTTGGATAATACGTAAATTTCAGGTGGATAATACGTAAATTTCAGGAAATCTGGCGAGTCGCAGACGATTTTTGTCGCTTGCAATTTTTACGTATAATAACATTATCAATGTTTAATTCATGGCGAAATGTATGATCAACTCCGTGAGATTTTTTATGTCTTAAATTTTAGTCTTTGAAAAAAATCGTTTTACAAATGGTCGTTGTAATTTGTTAAATTGCTTTTTTTTTTAATTTTTGTTCTGGAAACATTTTTAAATTTAATAAAAAAACTAATATTTTAAATTTTGCTAGTGCTCCATTTATTTTTAGCCCACAACATTACTTTTCAAAAAAAAAAAAGGACAAAAGAAATTGATAGCGAGTGGGTGAGGAACAAATTTGGAATCCCCCTCCCCTCAAAAGTGAAATTTCCCCCCGGAGTGGCGTACACCCAACGTTGGGAACCACTGATTTAGAGAGAATGTTCACATACTTTTGTAAAGATTTTGACTTTCTCTCTGATTTAAATTTAAATGAAAAAAAAAACCCTATATGGCCTCAATTCGAATTAGGCTTTATTTATCGTCTGCATTGTTAAAAATGTTTTTTGTTTTAAAATTTCGCTTGAAAATAAACAATGGATCCAAGGAATAATATGTATTTGCGGTTTACAAAGAGAAATACTCTTATTCGTTTTTTATTAAAAAGGTGTGAAAAACATGTTTTTAATATTTCTACATGTAATATATGTGACATAATTAATAAAAACCCGCTTATTATATATAAAGTAGCATTTCATGTTTCAAAAGGAAATCGAAGCTTCCAAAGGAGCTATCGCAAAATCTTTAAACATCTCTATTATAGGAACTCTCTCTATCTATAGCAGCTATAAAAAAATATAAATCTGATTTACTGCTAATAAAAAACAAACAAACAAATAAAAAAAAAAACGATGTTCACCGCCTGATGCGAAAACATGTTTCTCTGCGTAAGACTATATGAAGATTCTTGGATAAAAATTATTTGGCAGGTGAAAATTTGAAATAGTTACGAATGATTAAGCTTGAATATGTTTATTTGATTATTGCAACAGAAAAAGATCAATTTACTAAAAAAAGGCGGAGAAAACCTAAAAAGTTGGTTCAGAGGAAACAAAGAAAGTTTTGGTGACGGTTTTATCTGGTTAAAAGTTTTTATCTGGTTCTTATAGTTATTTCTGAATTAACTCATCACAAAAAACTCAAAATAAGGAAAACAGGAAAAATGTCAAAATTAACTTAGATTACTGACAGAGCTACTAGCCATACCTCTAACTTGGCTGTTATATTCTTAGAAAAGATGAGTAACGAACGCGGAATTGATGCTATTCCATTTCATTGCACCCCACCCAAGTCTCCCAACGTGTCTCCAAAGAAGTACTGTACATTTGGACTTTTAAAACAACTTACTCGTCCTTCATCAGTGAAAAAACTAATAGCTGTTGTCTCTTAGCGTTTTCTAGCTTTGCCCGGAAAAAATCATTCTACTTTAAGTGTGGTATGGAACATAAAGTGGAATGAAAATATTATTCAAAATTTCAAAAAATAAATACAGGTTGCAAGAGCAGTTGAAGGTAATGAATTTATTCTGTCGGGTAACATTTATAAAGCAAAATGCATTAGCAATGCTGTGTAACAGTATATTATTGATACATGAGTAAGCATGTACATATCGGGAACAAGAAGCAAAAACCGACAACCTCCTTTTTAAAACAAACTAGCAAACCCCGCGGCTTTGCTCGCGTAATAGTTATAAAATGCCAAGTGTGTTTGCATGATTATTTTTTATTAGAAGAACACTCTTTGAAATAATTCAAAAATTACAAATTAGGTCACAGTTTGACTTAACTTTATTATAAAAGTGCAATAGACAGAAATGAGATTTTAATTAATAAGAAGAACTAAAACTAATTCCAAATAAATGATAATTTAGAGTGTATTTTGAGACTTTTATGCTCCTTTCATACGCTCATTTCAGTATTCAATTGAAGTTTTGAATTTTTTAGAAACCATTTTAACACATTTACATCTTAAAATTAACCATCATGTCAAATTCCAAGCTTCTTGTTCCCACCTCTCTGGTGTTCGTGGCACCAACATAAAATGCCGAAAGAGAGTTGAAACAGAATGTCTCGAAAAATGTTGAAACAGGGACTGTCACCATTAATTTGCCAACATTAACCTTGAAATCGGTTGGCATTTCCTAATATTCTATAAAAAACGGAATTTAGATGTTTTTAAAGGTTTTCTTGTTGTTCCTGCCAGCCTCAGGGACTATCACTCGTGATTCGTAACCAGTAACTTCTGTAATAGGTTTATTATTTCCTGAGATTCCATAGAAATCGTAATTTAGGACTCTTTTAGAAAGCTTTTCCTCCTCCCCTTCGCTTCACCCCTTTTTAATTTCGAATTTATTTTCGACAATTCTTAGAGTACATTTATATTTTACAAGTAACTACCGTGCTATATTTAAAGTTTCTAGCCTCTTCAGTACAGCAGTAATCGCAATTTAGAGAGATTTTTGCTCCTGCAACCCTCCAGGGGTTGTGGCACCGACATAAAATGTAACTTATGTCTGAGCAGATTCTATCACCATCAATTTCTAACCATTACGCTTGAAATCAGTTTCGTATTTCATACGATTGCATAAAAATCGTTATTTAGAACGCTTATAGAACGCTTTTCGCTCACTTCATCAACTTAAATTTGGAATTTTCTTTCGACAATTCTTAGAAAGGATTTGCATCTTTGAAGTAATTACCATTGCAAATTTAAAATGTTAGACCCCCTCAGTAACACAAAAACGCAATTTAGAGCATTTTTTGCTCCTGTAACCCCTAGGTCATAGTAATAACAACGTAAAATAGAGGCTATGTTGGTTCGGGGACTGTCACCATCAATTTGAAACTATTACTTCTGAAATTGGCTTATATTTCCTGAGATTGCGTATAAATAGCTATTTAGAAAATTTTTAGAACGTTGTTCGCTCATTTTCACCCCTTTTAAATTACAAGTTTTTAAGGAGCCCTTCTCAGGGAGGATTTACATCTCATAATTACCATGACAAATTTCAAGTTGCTAGCCCCTTCTGTATCACAAAAATCACAATTTAGAACGTTCTTTAAAATTCAACCGCAAGGTGGTAGTGACGCAGACATGAAATAGATCCTATATTGGAGCAAGGGCTGTCATCAACAATTTCCAACCATTACTTTTGAAATCGGTTGAGTACTTTCTGAGATTGCGCAGAAATCGCAATTTAGAACGTTTTTTAGAACGTTTTTCGTCCATTTTCACCCATTTTAAATATCGAATTATTTAGGAAATGTTCTTAGAGATCATTTATATTTTATAAGTAACTACCATGCCTAGTTTCAAGTTCCTAGCCCCTGCAGTATTACAAAAAATGCAATTTAGATCGTTTTTTGCTCTTTCACCCCATTTGGGGTAGTGGCATCGACATGAAATACAGCCTATGTTGGAGTGAGGGCTGTCACCATCGTTTTCACAGCATTATTTTTCAAATCAGTTCGGTACTTCCTGAGACTGCGTAGAAATCGCAATTTAGAAAGTTTTCTAGAATGCTTTTCGCTCATTTTCACCCCTTTTAAATTTCGATTTTTTAGGAAACGTTCTTAGAGATAATTTGTATCTTATAAATAACTGCCCTGCCTAATTTCAGGATACTAGGCCCTTCAGTAACACAAAAATCGCAATTTAGAACGTGTTTTGCTTTTGCAATCCCTAAGTGGTAGTGACACCGACATAAAATAGAGCCTATGTTGGAGCAAGGGATGTCATCATCAATTTCCAACCATTACTTTTGAAATATATTAGGTACTTTCTGAGATTGTGTAGAAATCGCCATTTAGAACGTTTTTTAAAATTCTTTTCGCGCATTTTCACCACTTTTAAATTTCGAATTTTTTAAGAAACATTCTGAGAGATAATTTATATCTTATAAGTAACTACCATTTCAAATTTCATGTTTCTAGGCCCTTCAGTAACACAAAAATCGCATTTTCGAACGTTCTTTTGCTCCTGCACCCCCTTTCGCAATAATGGCACCGACATAAAATGTAACCTATGTTGGAGCAAGGATTGTCTCCATCATTTTGACACCATTATTTTTGAAATCGCTTTGTATTTCTTGAGACTGCGTAAAAATCGCCATTTAGAACGTTTTTTAGAACGCTTTTGCGCATTTTCACCCCTTTTAAATTTTGAATTTATAAGAAATGTTCTTGGAGATCATTTATATCTAATAAGTAACTACCATGCCAAATTCCATGTATCTGGGCCCTTCAGTAACACAAAAATCGCAATTTCGAACTTTTTTTGCTCCTGCACCTCACCTCTTTTAGGGGTAGTGGCACCGACATAAAATGTATCCTATGTTGGAGTAAGGGGTGTCACCATCATTTTGACACCATTTATTTTGAAATCGGTTTAGTACTTCCTGAACTTGCGTAAAAATCGCCATTTAGAACGTTTTTAAGAACGCTTTTCACGCATTTTCACCCCTTTATAATTTCGATTTTTTTAAAGAAATGTCCTTAGTAATCATTACTATCTTATAAGTAAGTACCATTCCAAATTTCATTTTTCTAGGTCCCTCAGTAACACAAAAATCGCATTTTAGAACGTTTTTTTTCCTGCACCCCCTTTTGGCTAATATGACGGACATATGATATAACCTATGTTCTAAGTAGGACTAACACCATCATTTTGATACCATTATTTTTGAAATCGATTCGGTAGTTCCAGAGCTTAACTCCTACAAATAAACAATTTTTATTTCTTTATAATATTATAAGTTAAGTGTAAGTATAAGTATAGATTGAACCTGGATATTTTGCGAAAAGTTATTTCATGCTGCAAATCAAGATGGGATATGATAGTCCAACAACAGGGCTAACAGAATGAAAACATTAGAAAATAAAATTCTCATCTTTATTAATATATTTATTTTTCCAAAATTTTTTGCAAAATGTGTGAACGTTTTTTTCTATTAAAAAACTTAGGGAAAAAATAACAATACAAATAAATAAATAATGACCTACATAAAAAGAAATTTTACCAAGCATGCCTCTGGTGGAGGGAAATATAAATCCTTTAACCCCTTAACGGTCGCATTAAATTACGGTTTAAAAATTCAAATTGCCTATTGGTACCCCTTTTTTGAAAAAGAAATATTCACCTTATTTAATGACAGGTAAAATTATACCATAATAATGGCAATCACACTATTTTATAGAACTGGTGGGAATCAAACAAAAAAGAATAAAACGAATAAAAGACACAGCCCGTGAATATGACGGGAGCGAGAATTAAGGGGTTATAGTGTCCATTAGGAACTATTAAACTTTGTGTTAGCACCAAAGATTTGAGTTTGTCCGATGCATAATTAACCTCTAGTGTTTTTTTCACAAGCGAGTTTTTTAATTAGCTTACTGTAGTTCTACATACTCAGAGTAAGCAATTTATTGCCTTTTTTCTCAATGACTCTTAAAAATTATTTTTTATTTTTCTACCTTCTATTATATGGTATAGAGAAGTAAATGTGTTACTTTATTACGCAACATAATTAAAGAAAAAACTAATATAACATATAGGATAAATAAGTAAAGCATGATAATATGGTAAACGTGTCAGCTAGATTGTAGTTATAATGCAGGTACAGTCCCCTAGATTTAGACTTATGGTTGTATGTGTTACCACGGACGGTTAGAATTCTACGAACCATTTGAGTGAGATGCAACCAATATCGGGAGCTAGGAAAACCAACATGGAGCAAGAGTTTTTGTATTAAGAAACAAGTTTAAGGCTGTTCTCAAAAGGTGATTTCTGCTGATAAAGACGGGAACCTTTCCTGACATATTACGAAACAAGTTTTATGAATAAAAGCACAGAATTCAACTAGTGAAGAGATTTTGAATAGAATAGCGATTATCATATTTTGATAAATATGTTACACATTTAGTTACAATCGACTTCTGTTTCTTTAAGACCTTTCACGGACTCTCGCATCTCGTAAATTCGTTCAAAACACCGATTTTAACACCATGTATTAAAGATGCTTTGATTCTATCTATAAATGAAAACCGCCATTAAATTTCCTATTTCTGAATAACAACACCTGTTAATGTCATGAATTTAAGAATAAAAAAACCCCTTCATTTACAATATTAATAAATAACCTCAGCATTGTAAAACCCTTTCTGCAAGTTTTTCGCAATAGCGTAAAAGACTTTCCAAGCATCTTATTAGAGCAAAGCTTTCTTTACATAACAGAGGACAATGAAAGCAGAGTAACCTAGTGTAACCTAGGTGTTTATATGCAATTTGGCTGCTCCTATATGTAGCCCACTTTGTGTTTTGTATCCTAGGTGTTTATATGCAATTCAGCTGCGCCTATATCTAGCTCACTTTGGGTTTTGTAACCTAGGTGCTTATATAGTTCTTTCCTACGCTATTTAATCCTTTATCGGGTAATGGTAATATATTTACCACTTAATTTTCATTGAAAACTGATCGATTCGCACGGGAACTTTAGTAAAATATTTTGTTTTTATGATGTACGTGATGAAGAAAGCCACTTTTTATTTTCAAATAATTTTTTTTGTATATTCCGGAGGCAGTGAATCTTTTCAACAGTTCAGTCACAGAATTGATTTCCCTGATAAAGGGTTAACTGGTTTATGGATAACTCGCAGGAATTTATGACTTTACTGATGTGGACATTGAAGGTGAAAGGTTGAAGACCCTTAGTCTAAATATTGCAATCACTCTAGTGCAGAAAGGAAAGTGCTCTAACTTCTTAATCTCGAAATTTCGCATTTTCCTTATAGAAGATTACTTAGCTCAATGATTACCGTACTGAACACAAATGTGTGATGATCAAAGTCATCCTTTCTAAGGTCAATACTGTGCAGCAGACAGTGTATACAGAAGTTCTATGTTTTGGGTTTGTCTTATACAAGAAGGAAATTCTGGTCGCTTCGGTTCGAAAAGTGCTTTCTGATATTTTTCTTCAAAGAAGATGGTTAAATTTGGCCGATGGCAAGTAACATTACCATTAACAGTGCTGCTGAAATGTAAATATGTGTAACAATTATTTTGGAAAGAATTTTACGTGTAATAAACTTTATTTAAATATTAAATGCATAGTAGTAACAATAAGAATAGCAGTAACATTCACAAAAAAAAATCAGTTTGACAATTGATAAATATTTCGAAAATTAGATTTGAGCAATTTGATAACCATAATATAAGTGACTACGTGAAACAAAATATTTTCTAATCAAAGTGACATTTTTCTAATGCTATAACTTATAAACTTAACATTGATTACAAATATAAGATTATTAATTTATTTTATCATCAATTCATTCGTAATTTAAATAATTATTTAATGCTTTCAAAGCTGGAAAGGGATTTATAATCATTAGCGTGATGAAAGAGCTTTAATGGTGACTGCTTAATTAACTGCTGAAGTTCATTAAAATTTCCAAAATCATGTGATGATGGATTAATAATAATTTCCCAGCGGCATTAATTACTCGCAATAAAGGCAATAACTTTTATGTGAACATCGCAAATTCGCCTTTATAAACTTAGATACTTAATTAACAACATTTATGTTATAATTTATGTATCACATTACACTATACGTCGATGTGCAACATGAGTTGCTGATGATATATTTCAAAATTAGAAATTTATTTAAATTTAGGTTGTATAGGAATCGATGAAAACTGATATGAAGTAAGGTTAATAACGTGTCTTCTTTAAGGATTTTTTTACTGAACTAAAATGAAATAATATTTCCTTTACAATAAGTGCATTATAATACAAAACAATGAATTTTCACTTCAAAATTAAAAGCAAATATATAATAAACTATATTATCCACTAATATTTTCATTGTAATAAAAGACAAATGTTTTTAATCTACGAAAATATAATATAACCACGAAGGAAAATATACAATAACTTTTCCAAGTTACTCACGATTCTGAAAAGCATTCTTTACCTGGTGAAACCCCAGAAACTAATATAATATCGAGATTTAAGGAAGCACTTGTGAAAACAAAATTTCTCTTGCTGCCAACGATTTTCGGAAAGGTTATAGTGTAGTGTTTTTAGATTATTAATCACTTTTATCTATCTGGAAAAGATTTTTCGGAAGCTATCTGTTATCAAGTAATCAGTATTAGCTGTGTAATTATATTTATGTATTCAAGAGTAACTGTATAATGTCAGTTTTAACTTTAATGTAAATTCCGTTAAATTATCACGTTTGTCTCTAAAATATGTTATTTGGATGTGAAAATACTTGTATGGGAATGATAGCATCCGAAAGACTTATATGTCGGAATGCGAAAACTGATCAATGTATTATAAGATTAAAGATTCGGACACGTTTCCAAAAATCTGCGATAGCAAAAGAAGCTTTGTTTTTATAAATGCTTCTTTAAATCTCGTAGCGAGATTACTAGAGATACAGAATGCTTTTCAAAATCGTTAAAAGCTCGGAAGAGGTTAATGTACATTTCTGTTCTCATAGTTATGTCTACTTTACTGCAAGTACATTAACAAAATCTATCTTATTTTACTGTGTTGAGAGAATTTCTTCAACTATATTAGCCTACTTTTTTCTATAAATGATATTTAAACTTGCCTCCTTTTAAGAAGTTTTTAGGACAATTATGTAGGTTCTCATTCTTCTTTCTTTCTTTTTTTTTTTTTTTTTTTTCAAATGAAAAGGAACTTTCAACGTTTCTCTCCACATTATTGCTGACAACGAAAATTCAGCGTAATTAACATTCTAAAAATTATTAAATCTTCATAGAAAGCAAATACAAAAATTATCATTGCTGTATATTATTATTACGAATAGCATTTATATATTAATTTTTATAATTTGTAATCAGTTTTTTATTAGTGTATTTTGTTACGATTGTCTGCCAGTTCAGCTCAAATATTGAAATCCAATTATAAGACATTTCCTGTGACACAATCGAACGAATGTTTTTGTAGTACGACGTATTTCCAGTGACAATACAATATTCTGTAAAAATAATATTTAAAATTTGCCTCCGCTTAGAGGGCAAAAACATTTTTCCACTAGGGGTACGTACATGATATTACTCAAATGTCATTATTTGCTTCATAAACAAGTTGATATTCTGCGACTGAGAAGAAGCTGGTTTTAAAAATGCGTACATGTTTTAGTTTATTCTTTAAATAAACTGATAAAACCGCAACTTAATTTGTTTCTTTTAGGATAAAATGCAAGAGTCTCATACCTCCCTTTTCTTGAGATGAAATATACACACATTTGCTTAAGAGAAAGCGAACTTACAGAGTTTCTTTACACAACATCGCTGACAACGAAAAGTGAGGAGCGTAATCAACATTAAAAAAATTAATAACTCTGTAGATAGCAGATACAAAAATCATCATTGTTGTATATTATTGAGAATTACGAATAGTATCTGTATATAAATTTTTATAATGTGCAATCAATTTCTTATTAGTGTCTTTATATACGAGATTTTATTTAACTTTCTCAGATCTTGAAATCCGATTTTAAGACATTTCCTGTGCTAAAATTGACGTGTAATGTTTTTATAGTATGACGTATTTCTGCTGACAATACAATATTCTGTAAAAACAATATTTGAAATTTGTCTCCGCCACTCCTCAGAGGGCAAAAACTCTTTTCCAATGAGAGTATACGTACATGTCATCACGTATGTGAACACGCAAATGACATTGATTGCTTTAGAAACAAACTGATATTATGCGACTGAGAGGAAGCTGGATTTAAAAATAGATACTTATTTTATTTTATTTTTTAAACAAACTGATAAAAAATCACTCGCAATTTATTTCTTTAAAGGCAATCTGGAAGAGTCTTATCCTTCCTTTTTCTTCAAATGATTAATTAAGCAATAATGAAATTGAAATACATGTTAAGCAATGATGTAAATGACAATTAAGCTCGAATCGCAACAGTCGTCTGTAAGCTTCATGGCCCCGAGCTTAACCCTTCCCTCTTTTCGTTGTCTTTAATTTGATGATTTTTCCCTTTTAAATCTGTCCGATTTTAATTTTAAATTTTTTTCTTCCTGTCTTCCGCTAGTGTCTCGGCATGAGGGACGTAGGTAGGGACGCTCTGAAATGCCACTCTCCGGGCTGTCATTAGTTTGTCATTAACAAATCGAATGCACACACTTGCTTAAGAGAAAGCGAACTTGCACCGTTTCCCGACATATCATCGCTGACAACGAAAATTCAGCGTAATCAACATTAAAAAATTAATAACTCTGTGGAAAGCAGATACAAAGCCCAACATTGTTGTATATTATTGAGAATTACAAATAGTATCTGTATATTAATTTTCATGATGTGCAATCAATTTCTTATTAGTGTCTTTTATTATGAGATTTTATTTAACTTGCTCAGATCTTGAAACCCAATTTTAAAACATTTCTTGTGCTACAATCGACTTAATTTTTTGGTAGTATGACGTATTTCCGGTTACACTACAAGATTTAGTAAAAACAATATTTGAAATTTGTCTCCGCCACCCCTTAAATGTGTATTCGAATCCAAATTTCTTATTTTCTGACTCATTTTTAAATTAATTTTTATTATGAAATGCATCCATTGGGCATATTCTCTTATTCAGAAACTGTATAATGTGCCGTGCTTGTCGATTTTTTGATAAAGGCAGGTTATATTGCAAAAAGTACTGTCAAAGTAGGCGTTTTGAACAGAATTTCTCGAATCGAGAGAACTGGGAACGAAAAAAGGGTCATATTGAGAAAATAATTGTTTATAAATCGAGTTCTAATGAAATGAGCGAAAAATGAAAACACACTGCCACTTATAAATCTGTTCAAAAATCACATCAGTAAGTTTCATGTTTTTGCTCTAAAAAGTAATTCCGAAAATGTATCAGAAATTTCGAGTTGTTGAGCTGGGAACCTTTTTTTTTAGTACACTTTTAAAGGGCAAAAACGTTTTTCCGATAAGGTATATGTCATCACGTATCTGATCGAGTAAATTTCCTTGATTGCTTCAGAAATAAGCTAATGTTCTTTGATTAAAAGGAAGTTGGATTTAAAATTATATATACAATTTTATTTTATTTTTTAAACAAACTGATAAAAAACTCACTCGAATTTTAATTTATTTATTTTTAGAAAGGTCTTTATTTCAATGAATTGTCCTTCAACACTTTTTTCCTTTTTAGTACATTATAATAAAAGTTTCTTTTTAAATTTTTTTTTGTTTATAATTTGTTTTAATATTATTCCCTATTAGAACGCAATGTACAGTAGAAATGATTTTATTTTCGTAGGCGCCTGGATGGCACTGCGTTTTTTAAGTTTATTGCTGTAGATTTTAGTATGAATTATAATTGGTAAACAAGTAATATAATATTTTCTGATATTTAGTTTTGTATAAAAGAAATTTCTTTAATGATAATGACATATTGTGCTGCTTACAAGAGATCGTGTTTTTAACGCCACTGCATGGGGTAGTACTAAGAACAATGGTTGCATAATTAACAAAAAATTTCGTTTTTCTGATATTCAAAATTGCTAATAATAAATTCTGAGAGCAAACAATATTAAAAGGTTTTAATGTTTCAATGATATTGGTATAAATTTTATAGTATTTTAAATATACACGAAGTACATATACGTATGTAACATGTAATTTCTTCAATATTCCTTGTAAAGGAACATGAAAGTGCTTACCAGATATTTGAGTAGTGGGTTAGATTTTAGATTCTTTGTTAATTGTAATTGTTCTACATGACTGCATTGATTGTGTATTTACACTGTGTTTCAAAATGATATTAATACCCAGTAATTTTATAATGGCAAAAATCCATAAATAATTATCATAAAACCCCATTCTGGCTACAAGTACAATAACCTTACATAACACATAACGGCATAACGAAAATCAATTTTTAAATTCATTGGAAATATAAATTATCTAAAAAAATGGCGTTGCAAAATGACATGAACACTGACCGAAGTTACCATTAAATGGGCATAAATATACAGAAGTGTCGAATGCCACTTCGAGTAGAAGAAACAAAAATATGCAACTTTGTCTGATATAGAAAGACATTTCGCAGGGTTTGAAATTTTCAGTGGCTGCTAATGGAGACCTATGAATATGGGTATAAAATCGGTTTACGCGGAACTGGGAAAAGAAAATTTATGGCTTTTGAGGATGTAGAAATGCAAAAAAATTAAAAAGACCTGAAGGTTTAATATTGATTTTACTTATATTGCAAGAGGATTATGAAACGATGAAATCTTCATGACGTCCGCTAAAGCTGTCCAAAAAAGCAAAAATGGTCACTATATAGAGTGTGCGAAATGGGAAAACAATTTTAGGTTGTTTGGTTGGTTAGTTTTACTGGTACAAAGTCCATATTTGGAAATACTTCACCAAACAATAGTAAAAATATAAATATGTAAGCAAAAAAGCAACTTGTGTTACACAGTTGCGAGATAAGGAACACAAAAACAGTATATAAAGTCTAAATGATAAACGAAATTATCTGGATGGGGTACACTCCAAGATCAATGATTACAGAAACTCCGGAGATGTTAAAAAGAAAATTGAAACTAAAGTAAAAATAAAATAATTCTGTTGATAAAAGTAAGTTGCGAAAAATGCTAAATATGTTGATAAAATCATGTCTGTTTTAAAAACATAAAAATATTCTCATTGGGTTTTGCTCCAGTGAGGTTGATCAAATGAGATGATAATACTCTGAAGTAGTCCCTATACAAATGTCTAAGTGCAGGTGCATGGTAATGGTATGAGTCATTCTTGAGTGGCCTATACGCAGGTCGAACGGAGGACGAGTCAGGAAAACACCCCTTTACCTTGATGAACTGCAGGGCCATATGGATATTACCGGCTTTATAGAGTGCAGCTTATGATGAAGTTCTGTATACCAAGATTCTTTCTACTTATTTATTACACATGTTTTATTAAATTTATAATGTCAGAGAAAGAAGCCTTACAGTTAATGAGAGCTGACGCTTGCTTTGCTGCTACACCTGCTTTTTCATTGCCACTTATTCCCATGTGTCCCGGTAATCAACAAAATTAATGTTAATCAATTCATTAGGTAAATCCAGTATTGAAAAATGTAAGGATTTTTCCGTGAACGAGCCTGCAGTGCACCAAGAGAACTTTTAGAATCCGTATAAATAATAAAAGAACGATGATGGCGATGATGAGATATGTTGATGATAGTCTTTTCAGTGGCAATGAGTTCGGCTGCAAATACAGAGAAAGAATGACCGTAAACGAAAAATAAAGGAATTATGATTGGCAACAAAAGCACATCCAATAGAATATGGAAAGTTTGAGTCACCAGTATACACCTCAACATAATCAGAGTCGTCATCTCGATAGGAAGCAAAAATCTGTTGAAATGTAAGAGGATTGTCATTATTCTTATCAAAACTACCAAAAGGATTGAGGCAGGTAACATTTGAAAACAACATTGGGCGAACGGGCAGGAAATCTACTGATAGCAGTGGTAAAAAGTACTTTGTCAAGAGTAGCCAGCAGCCTTAATACATTGAGGTGGAAGAAAAGAAACTTCAACCATGTATGACTAAAAAACACCAGCGAAATCACCCGAATGCAAAAGAACACGTCGATGAGAGCTCGAATATGAAAGAATAATATTTTGTGATGAAAATAATTTTATTTAGATGGTTCTGAATATTATTGACACGATCTGAGTAAGGTACAGTCGTGGAAAAAAAGTAAACATCCCCTACTAACTCTGCAAAAAATTATTGTAAAATAAAGTTACTGGCACCAAGCGATTGGAAATAAAGTCTACTTTTAAATGATGTGTGTAAAATTTGCTTAGGATTGCATCTACATATAAAAACGAACCCACACTTTTTTCCAATAGCAATACTCCAGTTTGAGACCATAAATAGATTCTACCCCGTACAATTAGCCTAAATCGAAAATTTCATGAAATTAGTGTGATTAGTTTCCGAGAAATTAAATATTTTAAAATGAGACTATTTTAGGGCTGTATTCAAACTAAAGTTCGGTGCTCGATTGTTGAAATACTACAGAAGGACTATGTCACTTCTGTCTATGTAATATTTTATGCCAATATAAACATCTCACTCACTTAATGTGTTTCGACTATTTCCAGCCCAAATGTTTCATTAAGATGAGTAAAATGCATTTTTTTCATATTATGCTTTTCCTGACATCATAGACGGTCTCTTAAACTGTCATTTTGAAGTTTTTTACACATAATTCAAAAACTACTCGGAAGAAAATCTTGAAATTGAGAATTTGCATAAAGAAGGACAGCATAAACCTAAATCTATCAAAAAAATTGTAGGTTGCAATTCAATATTTTTTCGAATATTAATTTCCTAATTAATATTATAAAGTTTCTAAAATAACAAATTCAATGTATTTATGTTTGAGTTTTTTAGTATTATAATTAAACAAAACAACTATCACATTTAGATTATAATTTCAGGAGATTTTAATAAAAATATGAAGTGTAATTTACCATTAGAAGTTCTAAATTTTGTATGTTTATAATTCAAAAACTTATCATCCAAACGACTTGAAATTTCATTTCTAGGCATAGTTTATTGTCACAATTGGGTGTTGCCATTGAAATAAAAAACAAAGTTTGGTCTGATTTTGATTTGTAGATTGCCCGTTAAGCAAATTTTATATATATAATTTAAAAGTAGACATTGTTTCCAATCTATTGGTACCTGTAATTTTTTTCTATTATAATTAGTTACAGAGTTTGTAGGGGGCGTTTATTTTTTTTCCACCACTGTACCTGAAATATTTCCAAAACGGCTGCAGGTTGAAGGCACACTTATGATTTGGACGGAATTATTTTAAAGTATAATCTATTGCTTATTAGCGTATTTTAGTTTAATACTAGTTGACCCGTTCAGCATTGTCCGGCACCTGATATACTAACATAAAACAAAACTCAAGTTTGTATGATTTTATATCTTTGGGAAATCTTTTGAATGAACCTAGTTTCGGGGCCCCACTGTCTTCGGCAGCGTCTACTGTGTTTGTAGGAACCGGGGGAGAAGGGGAGCTGTGGCTCCCCCAGGAATATTTCAGACGGGCTCAGCTCCCCCGGGAGAAATTCTTGCATCACGTCTGTTTACGATAAATTGCTAAATTAAAAAATAAAGTATACTTTTTCCAGGGAATTCAAACAATAAACAACAAAGAGAAGAGAGAGAGGGGGTGGTGAGCACACTTGTTTTTGCCTTTACCCTTTTTCTCATTGTTTACAACCCTCCCGTTTTCCAGAAAAAAGGGGTCTTATATAGTAAGTCTACTACAAATTACCTGCACCGATAACATATTTATAAAGAGGAGGCATTTAAAATTGATTTGGAAGAGATTTGTAAAGAATTTGTAAGCAAAACATCAGAAAGCACTTTAATGTTTGGTAAATGGAAGTGGGAGAAGCCTTAAATTTGAATATTGTATTCGAAATCGCACATAAATTAAGTTTCTATGTATCAAGTATATCTATTAAAAATTATTTTAACTGGATTAAAGAGTTGGTGATCTTTTGATATGCTTCTATTTTATACATCTGTTTGAGAAACGTGCAACACTATGAAGGAACTCTCCAAAATGAACGAAATGATCCGCGCCACTAGCTTTTCGCAATATGCCCGGCTCCCCCTGTCTGTACAAAGTTCCTACGCCACTGCCAACAAAACCTTTCTTTCCGAACAAATCTGTGACCTGGGTCCCCGCTACCTAAGCAGCATGTACCGGAAGTGGGCCGCACGCGCGGACACAATCGAAAACCAAGTTGAAAGAACCAAACCACGTAGTAACCGAGTCCATAGAACCCGAGAAAAGAATGCACCGTTAATGTTCGAAAATGTTGGTAACCGAAGTCAAAGATAAACTTTCATAACACAGAAAGTAACTGAATCGAAAACCAAGTTGAAGGAACCAAACCACGTAGTAACCAATTCCATAGAACCCGAGAAAAGAATGCACCGTTAATGTTCGAAAATGTTGGTAACCGAAGTCAAAGATAAACTTTCATAATACAGTAAGTAACTGAATCACAAGATAAGTTGAATGAACGAAATCCCGTTGCAATTGGGTCCAAAGAAATAGAGGGAAAAATGCACCTCCACGCAATGGAAGGTTCCCCCTTAAATTTAATGAATTACCTTTAACGTTAATACGATCTTTAATTTACGGATGAACCCCCCCCCCTCCCTCTTTCTAAAGTTAACAACTTACCTTTAACAGTATTGTGATTTTTAATTTATGTCTGTAGTGAGTAAACGTAAGTTGGAGCAAAAAAAGAAGATTAATGTTCGAAAAGGGTGGTAGCTGAGGTGTATAGAAAAATTTTAGTAGATTATAAAATAGCCTTAGGACCCTAGATCTATGTTAAAGAAAATTGCATGAGAATCGGGCCATTTTTAAAGAAACTGCACGAAGGAACCCAAGAAGGCAATTAATATTTAAAATTGGCGGTGGTTGAAGTCTGCGAATCTATTTTGTCTTTCATGTAGTAGCTGGAGGACATTAGAAGTTGTTAAAAAAAAGCTAGTGAACCGGACCATTTTTAATAAGCCGCCTGAAAGGCGCCAACTAATAGTTGAGAGCTCTTAATAATTAAATGGATGTCAGCTTTTTAACATCTTCGACGATTTTTATGTTTTAAAAACCTATTTTATGTATTTTCAGCACCTTTTTAGTTTTAAGTAAAAGAAGAAGCGCTTTTAATGATATGCTTTCCAACAATATACCCCAGATCTGGTATAACATACTAAATATCTCTGGCGAATTTCGAACGTAACCATTGAACAGACCCCCCCCCCCTTCTTATGAAATAGACTCATCTTCAGCTATTATCCAACAGTCATTTATGAACAAGCTCACTTTTAATTTTTTCCCCTGATGATGACTGTTTAAATCAGTCGAAAGCGCTTAAGTGTCGACTTTTAACATATTCGACGATTTTTTTGTTACTTATTTTATGTATTTTTAGCTCCTTCTTAGTAAGATAAATTTATAATTTTGATTTTTGTATATTTAAACGTTTTTCAGTTAATCTCAAGGTGAACATGACATTTCGAAAATTATAGTTAAACTGTATTTTAAAATTGAACTATGTATAAATTTTATATTCATATCATACAGATTTATTAATGATTCTTGTATCACGATTTCAAATAGTTTTCTTAAAATCAAACTTCTTAAAGTTTTAGAAAATCAATATTTTTTTATTTCAGACGATAGCAGTTTTCGTTCTTTTTTACAGCAATTTGGGAAACGTTTAATAAAATGGAAATGAGATTGTACCTTAACGGTTAGAAAATAGCATTTTAGAAACGCTATTTCAGATCTTGGAAAAAAAATAACAGAAATTTCAGAGCGTGTAAAAATGGACATGAATATATACATGAAATTTCATGATATAATTGTAGATTGAGACAATTTTCGGAAAACGAATTTCAAAATCAATATTTCTTTTTTTCCGGTTTGATAGCAACTTAAAAAAGTCCTTCCGGCCAGTGCCGGGAGGAAGAGGTAGCTTTCATTTTCCTTATTTTAAAAAGCCAACTTATATTATTCAAACACACGAAGCTCAGTTTAGTGGAAACCGAATATAGGAGATTCAATACTAATTTTTATCAATACTAAATCATTATGAATGAGAATTTCGCGAAATTAGTCAGCTTTATCCAAGCTGCTTTTATTGACAGTAACTTATATTTGGCTGCCAAATTCGGCGATTTCTTAAAGTTCCTGCCATTTTAAGACAACATGGTGGATGAGGATAACCAGTGAACTTGGTCGAGACCTTAGTCATTGCTGTGCACATGCTCACTCACATCGGAATCGGTTGATATATACAAGTGCTGTCGCATGCAAAAAATCAGATTTTTCAAAATGTCACCCACAATAAAAATTGAAACTGCTATATCTGAGCCATTTTTTAAGGTAAAGACAAACAAAAAATGCTCCTGAATCCTTATATCAAGGTCAAATACTTAAGAAAGAAACCTTTTTCAATTTCTAATTTTTTTGCACCTCACTTTAAATATATATATATGATTTTAATTTAATGGCGACCATTTTGAACAAGATGGCTGATGAATCTGGCCAGCGAACTTGGTCAAGGTATTGGTGTATACTATCCACATGCCTTCTTACATCGAAATAGGCGAGTACGTGTGTTATCGAGTGACAAATACAAGATCGTTTCAAAATGTTAGCCATGCTAGAAATTCAAAGTGCTATAATTCAACCATTTTTTAAAATATAAACAAAAGAACAAATTTTCAGAAACAAAAACTGCTCCGGAATCTTTGTATCAAGGACAAACACATAAAAAAAATCAGTTTCATTTCCAATTTTTTAATACCTCATTTTAAATTTTAAATTAAATTTTTTTTTAAATGGCAACCCTTTTGAAACAAGATGGCGAATGAAGCTAGCCAACGAACTCGGTCGAGACATTGGTATGTACTATGTACAGACCAAGTTACATCCAAATCGGTTCATAAATACGCCTGTTATCGCGTGACAAAAATCAGGTCGTTTTAAAATGTCAGCCACAATAGAAATTCAAAATGCTATAACTCAGCCATTTTTTTAGACATAGACAAAACAAAACCTGTTCCGGAATCTCTGTATTAAGTTCAAACACATACAAAGAAAATCTTTTTCATTTTCTAATGTTTTGGTATCTCATTTTAAATTTTAAATAAAAAAATTTTTTTTAAATGGCCGCCATTTTGAAACAAGATGGCGGATGAAGCTGGCCAACGAACTCGGACGAGACATTGGTGTGTACTATGTACACAACGAATTACATCCAAATCGGTTCATAAATACATCTGTTATCACGTGACAAAATTCAGGACGCTTCAAAATGTCAGCCACGCTAGAAATTCAAAATGCTATAACTCAGCCATTTTTTAAGATATAGACGAAACAAAAACTGCTCCCGAATCTTTTCATCAAGGTCAAACACATAAGAAAAGAATATTTTTTCAATTTTCAATTTTTTGGTACCACATTTCAAATTTAAATTTTTCTTAAAAATTTAAATGGCCGCCATTTTTAAACAAGATGGCGGATGATGCTGGCCAACAAACTCAGTCGAGACATTGGTATGTACTATGTATAAACGAAGTTACATACAAATCGGTTCATAAATACGCCTTTTATCGCGTGACAAAATTCAGGACGTTTCAAAATGTCAGCCATGCTAGAAATTCAAAATGCTATAACCCAGCCATTTTAGGTAGCTTTCTTTACAAAAAAGCTACCTATTGCAGCCGTTCGGAGGAAAGCGATTTCAAAAAATTTTGGTATATTTTCATCGATCATGACCCCCAGACCACGAAACCACCCTCCGTTCAAAATTGATATATATATATATATATATATATATATATATCTGACCTATGTCACACTGTAACTCCCGTAATTATGAACCGATTTCGATGTAATTCGGTGTGTACATAGTACATACCAATGTCTCGACCGAGTTCGTTGGCCAGCTTCATCCGCCGTTTTGTTTCAAAATGGCGGCCATTTAAAATTTAAAAAAAAATTTAAAACTTGAAATGTGGTACCAAAAAATTAAAAATGGAAAAATATTTTTTTCTTATGTATTTGACCTTTATACAAAGATTCCGGAGCAGTTTTTGTTTCGTCTATATCTTAAAAAATGGCTGAGTTATAGCATTTTGAATTTCTAGCGTGGCTGACATTTTGAAACGTCCTGGATTTTGTCACGCGATAAAAGGCGTATTTATGAACCGATTTCGATGTAATTCGGTGTGTACATAGTACATACCAATCTCTCGACCGAGTTCGTTGGACAGCTTCATCCGCCATTTTGTTTCAAAATGGCGGACATTTAAATTTTTTCTAAAAATTTAAAATTTGAAATGTGGTACCAAAAAATTAAAAATGGAAAAATATTTTTTTCTTATGTATTTGACCTTTATACAAAGATTTCGGAGCAGTTTTTGTTTCGTCTATATCTTAAAAAATGGCTGAGTTATAGCCTTTTGAATTTCTAGCGTGGCTGACATTTTGAAACGTCCTGAATTTTGTCACGCGATAAAAGGCGTATTTATGAACCGATTTGGATGTAACTTCGTTTATACATAGTACATACCAATGTCTCGACCGGGTTCGTTGGCCAGCTTCACCCGCCATCTTGTTTAAAAATGGCGGCCATTTAAATTTTTAAGAAAAATTTAAATTTGAAATGTGGTACCAAAAATTGAAAATTGAAAAAATATTTTTTTCTTATGTGTTTGACCTTGATAAAAAGATTCGGGAGCAGTTTTTGTTTCGTCTATATCTTAAGAAATGGCTGAGTTATAGCATTTTGAATTTCTAGCGTGGCTGACATTTTGAAACGTCCTGATTTTTCTCACGTAATAACAGGCGTATTTATGAACCGACTTGGATGTACCTTGGTGTGTACATAGTACATACAAATATCTCGACCGAGTTCGCTGACCAGCTTCATCCGCCATCTTGTTTCAAAATGGCGGCCATTTAAAAAAATAAAAAAATAAAAAAATTTAAACGAGATACCAAAAAATTGGAAAATGAAAAAGATTTTTTTTGTATGTGTTTGACCTTAATACCAAGATTCCGGAACAGTTTTTCTTTCGTCTATATCTAAAAAAAAAATGGCTGAGTAATAGTATTTTGAATTTCTCTTGTGGCTGACATTTTAAAACGACCTGATTTTTGTCACGCGATAACAGGCGTATTTATGAACCTATTTGGATGTAACTTGGTCTGTACATAGTACATACCAATGTCTCGACCGAGTTCGTTGGCCAGCTTCATTCGCCATCTTGTTTCAAAAGGGTTGCCATTTAAAAGAAATTAAATTTAAAATTCAAAATGAGGTATTAAAAAATTGGAAAATGAAAAAGATTTTTTTATGTGTTTGGCCTTGATACAAAGATTCCGGAGCAGTTTTTGTTTCTGAAAATTTGTTCTTTTGTTGATATCTTAAAAAATGGTTGATTTATAGCTCTTTGAATTTCTAGCATGGCTAACATTTTGAAACGATCTTGTATTTGTCACGCGATAGCACGCGTATTCGCCTATTTCATGTAAGAAGGCATGTGGATAGTATACATCAACACCTCGACCAAGTTCGCTGGCCAGATTCATCAGCCATCTTGTTTCAAAATGGCGGCCATTAAATTAAAAAATATATATATATATTTAAAGTGAGGTGCAAAAAAATTAGAAATTGAAAAAGGTTTCTTTCCTCAGTATTTGATCTTGATATAAGGATTCAGGAGCATTTTTTGTTTGTCTTTACCTTAAAAAATGGCTCAGATATAGCAGTTTCAATTTCTATTGTGGGTGACATTTTGAAAAATCTGATTTTTTGCGTGCGACAGCACTCCTATATATTAACCGATTCCGATGTGAGTGAGCATGTGCACAGCAATTACTAAGGTCTCGACCAAGTTCACTGCTTAGCCTCATCCACCATGTTGTCTTAAAATGACAGGCACTTTAAGAAATTGCCGAATTTGGCAGCCAAATATAAGTGACTTTAAATAAAAGCAGCTTGGATAAAGCTGACTAATTTCACGAAATTCTCATCCATAATGATTTAGTATTGATAAAAATTAGTATTGAATCTCCTACATTCGGTTTCCTCTTAATTGAGCTTCGTGTGTTTGCATGATATAAGTTGGCTTTTTTAAAATAAGGATTATGAAAGCTACCTCTTCCTCCCGGCACTGGCCGGAAGGACTTTTTTAAGATATAGACGAAACAAAAACTGCTCTGGAGTCTTTGTATAAAGTTCAAATACATAAGAAAAAAATATTTTTCCATTTTCAATTTTTTGGTACCACATTTCAAATTTTAAATTAAAAAAAAAATTTTAAATGGCCGCCATTTTGAAACAAAATGGCGGATGAAGCTGGCCAACGAACTCGGTCGAGACATTGGTGTGTACTATGTACACACCGAATTACATCCAAATCGGATCATAAATACGAGAGTTACAGTGTGACATAGGTCAGATATATATATATATATATATATATATATATGGATATATATATATATATATATATATATATATATATCAATTTTGAACGGAGGGTGGTTTCGGGGTCTGGGGGTCATGATCGATGAAAATATACCAAAATTTTTTGAAATCGCTTTCCTCCGAACGGCTGCAATAGGTAGCTTTTTGTAATGAAAGCTACCTAAAATAAGATAACCATTTATTGGGTTCTAAAACTTTAAAAAATGATAAAAGTGGCGAAACGCTTAAGTTTTATAGTTTAAGTTTTATTATATTTAATGGAAATTTTTTTTGCGAACCTTTCACGAGAGCAAGATTATCTTACTTTAGTGATAAAATTTATAAACTTACTTTAGTGATAAAATTTAATTTTGCTTTTTGAAGAAGTCATGAATGTATGCAATTTAATATCGAAATTACCATCATCCAATGGCGATTTTTGTTATGATCGATTTTAAACGATATCTTTAACTGTTGTGACAGAAATTGTTACTTAACTACTGTGAAGTGGTCTGTGAGACCGCTAGATCAAAAGATGAATAAAAGGCATGATAACTCATAGGATGATATTTTTGTACTAAACATTTTGTACAGAACTGTTATAATTAAAATTCACATATTCAGAAGTTTCTTGTGATAGATTTAAAGTTCCAAACGAAACAAAATTTCGGTAGTGTTTGTAGTTAAACTGAAAGTTACAAGTTAAACTATAAAAATTGAAAAAAAGCAGCGGTCTGTGAGACTGGTAACATCAGTTAAAGGTTATAGAAAGAAAGTATTCCCTAAAATATAAGTTTCATTATGAGTGCACAAATAACATTTTATAATTTGTGTTTTGAAGGTAGAAAATAACCTTGTTTTCTTCTTAATCCTCTAATGCCTATGGTAAAATTCGTTCCAGAAACTGTGTAATTCAGGAAATCGGAGATTTTACCAGAAAATCTAAAAAGTATATTTTGGTTTATTTATTAAAGAAATGTCTGGTATTAAATAAATCAAAAAAATTTATTTCAAATTTATGGTGTGAATATGGAATATGTGAATAAAAAAATCCACTAAATCGTTAATACTGATAGTAGTATAAATACTATCATGGACATTAGAGGATTAAAGGAAATATGCACACATACATACAGTTGAACTTTTGTTTAACGAATTTTTCAGTCCCTCCAAAAATATTCCTAATACAGAATTTTCGTTAAATGGAAATTTCAGCTAGATACCCTTTCTAAAGTAAAAAAAGTTTCACATGGATCTTAGTTCTGTTTTCCATGATACATTTTAAAATTATACAGGATGTCTACAAATTATTTGGGCAATTTCGTAAGTTAAGAACTTCTGAAATCTATAATAATAAGGAAAGGAGTTTGTGTGTGAGTGAGTGAGTGTGTCGACGGTGTTCTGAAGAGACCGCTGCACGCAGAGCTACAAAATTTGGGGAAAAGGTACGTCTATATATGAAGTTTTGCACCTCGAAGCCCAATTTTCGATTTTTTGATTAGATTTTTCTTATTTAATTTTTTATGCGATTTTTAGCACTTTTTTAAGTTTCGAGGCAATTTTTTCCATATAAGTGAGAAGAATATGGTTTCTTTCTTTTAACCCAATACAGTAAATTTTGTTCTTTTTTCAAAAAAGTTTATTCGGAATTCGTGTAGCGATTTTTGAATTTTTAGCGAATTTTTTATACCATTATTGAACAGCATTTAATGCATTTCCATACCTATAAGAAGATTACCGTACAGGGACACAGTTCTGTCGCCAAATGCCGCCAAGTTTATCGCCAACTTGGCGGTATATCGCCAAATTTGGCGACCGCAATGAGTCGCTAAAGTGATGCCAACTTGGCGATATCTCTAATATTTCGCCAAACTCCCATAGACTTCCATTGTAAACCAATATGGATTACTTGCTTACAGAAAATCAACAAATTGAGATATTTTAATGCAACAAAAACTAATATTAACTTAAGGGATTATATTAATTCGATTTTTCCACATTAGGAAAATGAATACAGTTTGTTTCTTTTAACCCAATATAGTAAATTTTGTTCTCTTTTCAAAAAAGTTTATCCGGAATTCGTACAGCGATTTTCGAATTTTTAGAGAATTTTTTATGCGATTATTGAACAGCATGTAATGCATCTCCATATCTATAAGGGGGGGTTACCGTAGGGGGATCCAGTTCTGTCGCCAAATAATGGCAAGTTTGTAGCCAACTTGGCGATATATCGCCAAATTTGGCGACCAAAATTAGTCGCCAAAAGTGATGCCAACTTGACGATATCTTCAATATTTCGCCAAATTCCCATAGACTTCCACTGTAAAACAATAGAGCTTACTTGCTTACAGAAAATCAACAAATTGAGCTATTTTAATGCAACAAAAACTAATATTAACTTAAGGGATTATGTTAATTATATTTAAAGGAGTCCAAGTAAATTAATTACGAATATAAGTAACATGATCTAATGCTTAGCATGATTTCCAAAACATAAATTTTAAGAGAGCCCACAGGTCAAAGGAATTAGATTTGAAACTTTTATCCAATTATAGTAAATTTTGACTTTCGTGATTTTTGAACTTTTTGTGATTTTTAATGCGATTTTTACGTTTCTTCGCGATCTGCTGCAATTTTTTGACATTCCATTTTTGACCTAAAGTACATTCTGCCCTCATTTCAATAAAGTTTATTCCGATTTCGTATAGCAATTTTCAAATTTTTCAGGAATTTTGTATGTGATTTTTAGTGTATTTTAGCGATTTGCTACTATTTTTCCACATTAGTGAAAGGAATCAACTTTCAATCTTCGAACACAATATATAATTATTTTTTCTGTTTTCAAAATTTGAGAAGCCATTAAAAATTTTTTCGCGATATCTTATTGTGATTTTTAGAGCTTTTTCGTAATTCCAGCTGTTTTTTGACGTACCCGGGCAACGCCGTGCAAGTTCGCTAGTCTATAATAATAAGGTAAGACGTATGTGTGTGATTGTGCCGACGGTGTTCTGAAGAGACCGCTGCACGTAGAGCTACAAAGTTTCCGGAGAAATGTACATCTATATATGAAGTTTTGCACCTCGAAGCCCGATTTTCGATTTTTTGATTAGATTTTTTTAATTTAATTTATTATCCGATTTTTAGCATTTTTTTAAGTTTCGAGGCGATTTTTCCACATTAGTGAAAAGAATACTATTTTCTTCTTTTAACCCAATGTAGTAAATTTTGTTCTCTTTTCAAAAAAGTTTATTCGGAATTCGTACAGCGATTTTTTATGCGATTATTGAACATCAGTTAATGCATCTTCATACCTATAAGGGTGTTACCGTATGGGGACACAGTTCTGTCACCAAATACCGCCAAGTTTGTCACCAACTTGGCGATATATCGCCAAAAGTGACGCCAACTTGGCGATATCTCTAATATTTCGCCAAATTTCCATAGACTTCCATTGTAAAACAATAAGGATTACTTGCTTAGAGAAAATCAACAAATTGAGATATTTTAATGCAACAAAAACTGATATTAAATTAAGGGATTATATTAATTGTATTTAAGGTAATCCAAGTAAATTAAATTATGAATAAAAGTAACATCAAACAATGCTTAGCATGCTTTACCAAACATAAATTTTAAGAGAGCCCGAAGGTCGAAGGAATTATATTTGAAACTTTTATCCAATTATAGTAAATTTTGACTTTCGTGATTTTTTAACTTTTTGAGATTTTTAATTCGATTTTTACGTTTCTTCGCTATCTGCTGCAATTTTTTGACATATCATTTTTGACCTAAAGTGCATTCTGCCCTCATTTCAATAAAGTTTATTTGGACTTCGTATAGCAATTTTCGAATTTCGGGAATTTTGTATGTGATTTTTAGTGTATTTTAGTGATTTGCTACCATTTTTCCACATTACTGAAAGGAATCAACTTGCAATCTTCGAACACAATATATAATTTTTTTTCTCTTTTCGAAATTTGTGCAGCGATTTTAAATTCTCTCGCGATATCTTATTGTGATTTCTAGAACTTTTTCGCAATTCCTGCTGTTGTTTGACGTACCCGGCAAACGCCGGGCAAGTTCACTAGTATTAAATAAAATTAACTAGTTGAAAGTAACACTAGTAGCAATATTGCCAAAGTTTATTCATAAATGGCGTTACGTGTCATAACTGACGCTATCGCTTAGCGAGCGGAAGTGTTATTGAATGGCTACCGCGATCACAAGAACTTTCACCGCTTGGTTTTGGTGTATGGGGTTTTGTGAAGGATCAAGTGTATAAGCCGCCACTTCCTGCAGCCATTCCTGAACTAAAAATCAAGAGTCTGCACTGCAATTAATTTGATTGACGGAAACATGCTGACAAATCTGTGGCAAGAAATTATTTTCTGATGGGACATTTGAAGAGTCACGAAAGGAAGTCACATCGAACATTTGCGATAATGATAAACTTGAACAATGTTTCTATCTTACAACAATATGTACTTTAATTTTTTTCCTGTCAATTTCATTCAATAAATCATTCTTTTTGCCCAACTAATTTGTAGACTGTAGTATTGTGCTTAGTTTTTTATTTTTTATGCATACTATTTTTTTTTCATTAAAAAAATGGAAGCCTTTTAAGAGTTTTTTAAAATTATGTTTTCCAAAGTTTACGTCAAAAGAATTAATTTGTTTTTGAACACTGTCCTGAAGAAATAAAGGAATTTTTTTGTACAATTCTTCACATTATTTGAAGATATTGAGACACATTTCAAGAAATATATCTTTAAACTTGAAACCTTATGAAGTTATTTCTAAGTCTTTAATCATGTCTTTTGAGATAGAATATGAGATGGAGAATATATTCGATATATAAGCTACATTCGAATCTTATACATCATTTAATGTTTCTTTAGTGGCTATTTTCTTCTCACTTTGTAGATTTCTAGATTTCCTGATTGTAACAATCTGTAAGGTTTGTAACGATAGAGTGACTCAGCACAATGCCATTTTAATTATGGAAAATTAGTGATAAATACATCACCTCTAATTTCAACGTCACGAATTAGTTAGAGACGATATATCTAAATACACTCATGTCCTAAATCAAGGTCACAAACATAAAATCTGTGATAACTGATGAACTATTCACTGTTTTGCTACGAAATTTGGCCCAGAGGTATATTATAATGGGAGAAAGAATATAGCAACATAACAATTTGGAAAAGATTTTAATTGTGAATTAAGATACAGGGTATATGAAAAAGTGTTAAATCATGAATCAGAGATAAAGCATTTATCTCGGGAAAAGTCTGTCTAATATGGAGTGTGACAACTGTACACTGCTATACAAGCCTCACAATGAGCTCTCATGCTGTTTATGAGGGTGTCAATAAGTCTTTTTGGCAACAAAGCACAATATTCCAAAAGCGCGGCTTTTAACTGCTGGCGGCTCCTGGAAGGGGCGTTACGCTGTGATAGGGCTCTTCCTAGACCATCCCAAACATGTTCAATAGGATTGAGGTCCGAAGACCTTGAGGGCCAATTCATATTGCGAATATCCTCTTCTTCAAGAAAATCATCAACAGTGTGAGCTCTTTGTGGCTTCGCATTATCGTCCATAAACTTGATGTCCGGGCTTACAGCACCTCGGAACAACCTCACATGGGCTTCGAGGACCTCATCCCTAACGCCCTGTCTCCAGTCGTGTGTGTCCCTTTCACTGCATCCAACAGAAGTACCCGGTTGTTGTGGAGTCGAAGACACAACAAGAATGGGGCTATGTTCTTTCTAGTGATGAGTCGAGATTCACCACGCAGAGTGATTCTCGTCGAATCTTCATCTGGAGAGAACGTGGAGCTCGCTATTATCCCTCCTACGTAAAAGGAATCGACAGATTTGGAGGCAAAGGAGTCCTTGTCTCGGGTGGCATAATGCTGCGCATTCGTGCACCACTGTATGTCTTCGATGCGGGTACTGTCAACGCACATTTCTATAGGGATGAGGTACTTAAAGCCTGTGTGAGGTTGTTTCGGGTTGCTGTTGGTCCGGACTTCGTGTTTATAGACGATAATGCGAAGCCACACAGTACTCACATTGTTGAGGATTTTCTTGACGAAGAGGATATTTGCCGTATGAATTGGCCCTCAAGGTCTCCGGACCTCAATCCTATTGAATATGTTTGGGATGGTTTAGGAAGAGCCATTACACAGCACAACCCCTCTCCCAGGACCCGCCAGGAGTTAAAAGCCGCACTTTTGGAAGAATGGGCTTTGTTGCCACAAAGACTTATTGACACCCTAATAAACAGTATGAGAGCTCGTTGTGAGGCTTGTATAGCAGTGCACGGTGGTCACACTTCATATTAGATAGACTTTTCCCGAAATAAATGCTTTATCTCTGATTCATGATTTAACACTTTTTCGTATACCCTGTATCTTAATTCACAATTCAAATCTTTTTCATATTTTTATGTTGCTATATTCTTTCTCCCATTGTAATATACCTTTGTGCCAAATTTCGTGCCAACACAGTGAATAGTTCATCAGTTTTCACAGATTTTATGTTTGTGACCTTAATTTTGGACATGAGTGTAGTAACTGACATAATATTCCTTTTACATGCAATTAACAAAGCCTTATGTCACCGAACTCGTAGCAACTGTGTGTGGGAATTTTATGTGACATCTTTATAAATACTAGCATTCGAAATCCATTTGTCATGCTTATTCAAGCTATCTGTAGGTGACAAAACACTTACAAAAGGTATAGTTCGGCAAGTGTAGTCGATTGAAATTAGGTCTATATTTTAGTGTAGTCGATTGAAATTAGATCTATATTTTAGTGTAGTCGATTGAAATTAGGTCTATATGTTAGTGTAGTCGATTGAAATTAGGTCTATATTTTAGTGTAGGCGATTGAAATTAGATCTATATTTTAGTGTAGTCGATTGAAATTAGGTCTATATGTTAGTGTAGTCGATTGAAATTAGGTCTATATTTTTTAATCACCCTTTATATATTTAAAAATAAGTAAATTTTATCAATCTTAGTTATCTTGTAGTCTGTGATTAGTTTTTTGTTTTTGCAACTGTATTAAAACAAAGCATTTGTGGACCATAGAAGATATCCTATTCACAATCAAATATTCTGTATACTAGGTGTGATTAAGAATGCCACTAGAATTGGAAGCAAAACTTTAGGACAATAATCATTTAGGACAATATCTTTCAATATGTTAATTTTTTCCCTCATGTGCAATTCATATGCAGTATATATGTTTCGGGTGAGTAGTATGTGATATTGAGTCCATCGTTTTCAATTATCCCGCTTTCGTAATATATTATATTGATTTTTGTTTTAGTATTGTTGTAATATCTTTTTGCATAGGGTGATTCCATGGAAAATGAGCAAATCAGCTGTGGCAGACATGTCACAGATTTTAATGAAAATCAGTCTATAAGTGGATCATATCTATTTATGAGTAAATGTAAAATAAGAGATTTCAGGATTGTTTATTTAAGTATTGAAATGTACATTAAAAGTGAATGCAAAATCGAGGTATTGTCTACATGCTTAAAATTTCAATTTTATTTATTAGCCTTAGAGATGAAAAGGCTATATTAAAAATTATTTATAATTAGGAATAAATAATAATTAACAGTTAGTAATTGTATTTTTATTCCCTATTCAGAAAAAAAGTATTTTTGAAAAATTTTGAGGGAAAAATCAATATTTCTATTCCTCTTTTACGCACGAAGAACACCTCTGCAAAGTTTAAAATTGCTTGACCTTATAGCTAAAAATATATATTTGAAATATCGAAAGTTTCATTCTTGCCTTTTTATTCTTAATTGAGAAAAAAAATAAATAGCAAAAAATGTTGAGGGTAAAATGCAATACTTCTATCACTTCTTTTTAAGTGAAGGAAAGCTTTATTAAACTTTTGAATTATTTGATATTATAGATAAAAGTGCATATTTTAAATATAGAAACTTTTATCCTTGCTTTCAGTTTATTTTTATCTCAAGAGTATTTTAAATTAGAGTAGAAAGAATAGACTGAGTTCAACAAAAAACTGTATATCAATTATAAATCCAAATAAAAAAACTAGATGGCAGCACTAAATTTGTTTTCCTATGAAATCGTGCAATATTTTAAGAAACGCGAGCGAATTCAAAGAGATATAGCGAATGGAATATAACAAACATTACTATTTTGAACCCATTTTTGTTACGTTAGGAATCAAAAGGCAATCTTGAATTTTTTTTAACATATCATGGACTTATTAATCTTTATGTTTGTGCAATATTGTTAATGTCGGATCTGTTCTTTATTTATTTTTTGCTTATACAGAAGAGTAAAAATCATGATTTTGTAATTTTTTTTAAGTTTCTAAGTTTTTTTTAAGATGAAGGAAATAAATGGCGACTTTCAAACTTGGGGAAATCGATCTCCATATGACATACTACATCAGGAATTAATTTCACAGAAGTTTTTTAATTCCTTTGATTTTTATAACATTTCTAATTTTCTCAAAATTCACAAATTTTCAATTTTTGCAACCAATTTATAAATAATCATGGTGTTACTAAATTATTATTACTCAGTAAATAAGAAGATAATTTTTCTGAGGTTACAAAATTATAAAAAAAATTCCTTTCTGTTAAATAATTTTCAATATACAGAACTTCAAACTTGCAACTTTGGACGATTGCACACATGACATTCTATATCACAAGTTTTTTAAATGTCCAAAACTGCTAAAAAAAATTATTTTTTTTCAAGATATTTTGCAGAGCATTACTTGAATATGAATTGAATCTGAGCATCGAATTTTATTAAAATTGGTTAGTATGTGGCCACAACTTTTTTTAAATTTTTGCTCATTTTACGTGGAATGACCCTATAGTGTAAGAGATAGTCTCAAAAGTGATTATTTTAATCAACATTAATATTATATACGAGTTAAATTTGAACACTTATTCAAAATTAAACTTCTTTAAATGAACTGCATTATATAGAACTTTTCATCTGCAATAAACTCAAAATTCATACCTCGGAAAATTTCTAACGTTATCCTATTAGATGAAATGCGCGCTAATCAGTTATGCGACTGTCAAGAAAGGCAGATTCCCACTTATAATGGTTAACATACTTTCAAATGACGGAAGTAATTTTGATATGAGTACTATGCAATTTCAGTTATCGAAACGCGGTAACTAGTGCATCTCTAATTTTAAAGGAATGAATTAATTCAATTCATTTTATCGTCGTATGCTGTCTTGACAGAGTTTGTCATTTTGAATTCCATATTTCAATGAATGCACAAGCAAAGCGACACAAAATTATGCAAAATAGCAGCATTTCATTAAATGCTGCTTAGATATGCTGAAATTAATGTTTGAATTCCCATTTAATGCCTTTGTATCAATTACAACGATTTGTTATCAGCGTCAGAATATAAATTTTAAAATAATTTATATTCATCACGAATGATGAATTAATTTTAATATTGAAATTTCAAGTGTAGTAAATTAAAATTTAAGTACCACTGTTTTAAAGGATTTTAAAATGTTTGATTACGCATTTTAAGTTATCATAATTATCTTCATATTAATCTCTACATCAAACTTCAAATTATTTCAATTACTCGTTTAAAATAGATCGGTTTTAAAATCATCATAAATTAAAAAGTATTGAATATAATAAAATCCTTATCAAGTTCTAAGGCACATTAATGCGTTAGAAAACAGATTTACGTAGGCATGAAAACTTGTTTTTAGCCTATTACTTTTAAATACTGTTTGCGCAGTGAAATGATTTTATACATAAGCAATACATTTCGGGTATCTTGTAATAATAAATTAAACGGATTTAGGTATATTACTACACTGTAAATAAACAATTAAATTTAAAAATAAAAAAAACCGACTGCGTAAAAATCGAACTAATTAATTATTACATCATTATAACATCAGTGTGAAACTATCTTTTTTTTCAATTCCTATTATTAGCTCACACTCTCGCAATATATATCTTGTTAAAATTTTCAATCACTAATAAAATACTTATTATCCATCCAATCAAGCTCAAATACATTTTTTTAAACTTGTAGTGGATGACACTTGATGTTAATCCAGTTTTTTCAAATATTAATTCCTTAATTAAATTAAATTAATTAATTTTCAATAATTGAGAGAGCCCTCTTTTTGATCAAGGCGTTTTAAGCGCCACTCAAAAGGAAAGAAGAATAGGAGAAAAAAAAATTCTCTTATTGACCTAAGTAGGAATTGACTTAAAATATATTTTTTATATTACTTGTTTATATTACTTACCTATTTTCTTTATTTACTTGTATTGATAACTTTTAAGTTGTGTTTAATTGTTAGTTCCTATCTATAAACACTGTTTTGATGAGGCCTATGGATGTCTATGATGGTTCGAGTTGCAATAAAGCTAGAGATACTACCTACACAACTTCCAGGTTGTATAATATTTTAACGGAGCTTCTGACTGTAAAATAGTCAATGAAACATCGTCTTCATTTTGAAAGACCTATCCAATGATATGCCACTCAATAGGGTGCGTAAATTTTATTTTTCGTACCTACCGCCATTTTGTATTTTACGGCCGCTATTTTGAATTTATAAAATCAAAACCTAGCCTATAACCATCGGGTTGTTAAGACGAATTGATAGAGACCTCATTCATTAATATCCATCCAGCCGTTGGGATGTTTCGAGGGTATAAAGAAATCCAGATACACAGATACGCGTGAAACACATAACCCTTCTTTTCAGTCGGGTAGAAAGGCGTTTTTTAATCGCGGAAAATATAATACAACCATAAACTTTAATATACAATAACCTCATTCGAGTTACCCACGATTCCGAAAAGCCTCCTTTATTAGGAGCCTTAGAAACGAATATATTTTTGAGTTAAAGAAGAATTTATAATAAAAACAAATTTTATTTTGCTGCGACTGATTTTCGGAAACGTTTCGGAATAGATTTTATAGTGTATTAGTCAGTTTTTTCAACCCGGAATATGGTTTTCGGATGCTATCTAATGAAGATTACTGTTAATTAATTTTATTTTATTTATTTATTGTATTTAACAGTATCTCAGTATCTACGTATTAGAGTTATAGATACATATTTCTTATCCATGGATTTAAAAAGAGACCAATTTATTCATATTTGTATCATATGAAAAGCTCTATTGTATAAACAGAAATTACAGAAGGGGTTCTTTTATATATCGAAGATAACAATAAGAAAGCTAGGTAGTAGGAAGCAAGGATGATGAACAAAAGAGAATCTTGTGGGATGGATGGTTAGTAAAGGAGGAGGTAGATAGAAGACACGTGAATTATCTTTGATTTTACAGGGTAGACCCCGTAGATCTTTCAATAGAGAAGACGTAGTGAGAGAGAGCATCAGTCTGAAGTCTTGTGTTCGATGTAAAACCTGTGGTTTGGAAAGAGTAACTACTGCTGCACTGGAGTATTGTTCTAGTGAAGAGTGCTATGTACGAGGGTTCGGGATATACCCGTGTAGTTATCCTGTTGAGTAAGCCTATTTCAGTACATCCAATCGAGAAGTGAATTGTGTGATTTAATAATATAATCCAGTACGTAGATAATATCTTATCGTGTAAATTAACATTCGGAAAGCTTTGCTATATCCATGCGTATAAATGTAAATAGTGTAAATATATAAAAATGAAAATAGTGTGTTTTAATGTAAATATTTTGTCAATAAATCATCCATTAATATTATCTGAAGAATCCTAGTTATTAGTTCCCAACCTTCTCGCATTGTGCCCGGTACCTATACCAGTGGTGGCTGCATATAAAACTGAGTGTATTTGCGTATGTATTTACGGTGAACTAAAATTTGAGTGATAGTTATCGTCGTATCGGCAACTAACGATTACACTATCCATTTTACAGCAAACATTTTCATGTTCAACAAACATGCTTCATGGACAAACATAATAAAGTTACCGCCTTGACATTAACCTTAAAATTAATATTATTTTATTACTCTTGAATAATGTATAAAAATCAACTACGCTAAAAAAAAAGTTTAATTCAGAATTGATAGCATCCTAAAAACCGATAATTCGGGTTGAGAAAATTGATTAATACACTATAAAAAGTAGTCGCCAACCTTTCCGAAAATGGGCGGCACCCAAAGAAGTTTTATTTTTATAAATAGTTCTTTTAATCTCGAAAGTATATGGATTTCTGATGTTTCTAAAGATAAAGAATACGTTTAGGAATCATGGGTTACTGGCAATAGCTTCTTGTATATTTTTGTTCGTGGTTGTAATATATTTTCGAAAATTTAGAAACGTTTGTCTTTTTTCGCAGTGTACAAGAATGGAAACACGTAAAATATTTCCTATTCACATGTTGAATTATGGTTAATGTATATCGATGATGCCTGTGTTCATATGAGAATGTATTAAAAAAACACCCAGTGAACTGTTCATACTTAGTTTTTATTCCTGTATCATATATGCAGCTCATATAATGTTCAATAACTTTTTTGATTTACAGTAATAGATAACAGATCTATTTTTATACATAATGCAATCCGCCTTTGAGTTTTATCCTTATGCATGAATGAAGATTTTGTCAAAGAATTTCTGCTCTTGAAAGTATGAAACAAATGACCAAAAAAATTTTTTTTTCTTTCTACGTCGTAAAGTATCCATAATTTAAATTATCACAGAAAATCTTTAATAACACTTAATAATAACTTTTTAGTGCTTGTAAACTTTATATCAGGGTAGTTTTGTAATTTTGTAATGAATGTAATATTTAAAAAGCCCACTAATGTATTAATTAAAAAGTCCTTTTTAAATCTATTTACGTTCAAAATATATTTTTAATCCTTTTAAAAGTAATTCATGCAAGACAGAGTTAAATCAATATAATAGAAATAGAATAAAAGTTAAGTTTTGGGATGGTGATAGCCACACTATACAAGTTTTTCTTTCTTCGTAGAACGGGAATGTGTTTTATAAAGATTTTACGTACTTTTCAACTTAAAAAAATAAATCAGGAAGAAGATAAATAATGAACTGGAAAACAGGAATTCTGCTTTTTTAGAATTTAGTGTCACCCCCGATGTAAAAAGAAATATATATGCATAGAAATATAGACAGTTCAGTTTTAAGACTACAAATACGCGCTTTTATTTTATATAAAATAACGTCATCCGCTTCCGCTAAAGAATTCCTCATTTACGATCCAGTCTTAAACAACATCTACAGTAAAATATGCATAGGACGTGACTATCGCTGAATAATACACAAATCCAAAAAAAGAGATTTCGTCATTCAAGAAGCTGGACAAAAAAAAAAAAAAAAAAAAAAAAAAAAAAATCGGCAATCTCTTGATTAATTTGTTTGTAATATTAATATAGATACTTAAAATTAAATTTAGTTTATAATAGCTCCATCCCAGCAAAGAAAGAAATAGTGGGCCACCAGCTGGAAAAAAGATGGCAGCCAGCACTGCCATCAGCGGTAAAGTGTAATGGTGCCAATACTTAAACCAGTACAAAAGTGTCCATGCGGAATGCAGCTGACCCATCAGTGATGGCCAACAGCAGGCCAACATTGGTATGCCATCACATTACTTCAATCCGGCACTTTTCCCGCAGTGCTAGCAACTATCCTACTGCTATTCCTTTGCTGGCCTAGCACTTTCCCTTACAAAAATTTCTTATAGAGTTCTATAAAAAAACTTATAGAAATATTATTATTGAAAAACGACCCGTTTTCCTATGAGCTAGTTTCACTAACAGCTATTGAAGTGTCTATAATAAAAATGTCTATAGAAATATTTGAACTTGCAGCTGTTTCCATGTGGTCACCCTCTTAAGTACTAACCGCGCTCGGTGCTGTTTGGTTTTCGTGATCGGATATGAACAAGTACTTTCAGAGTATTCTACGAACGCTCTGGGTTTTCAAGCTCTCAATACACTATTTCAAGTTTGTTTCTTTTGTGATTTGCGTTCCCAATCATTAAACTTGTATAGAAATTATCGTATTGTTTAGAAATTCTATATATTTTATACATTGATTGATGGTCAACTGTGTAAATTACGAAAACCGAAATCCTTTGTAACTTAGTAAAACCATATTTAAGAAGAAAAAAAAAGTGCGTTGAAAAAAAGAATTTATTTAATTATTCATTTATTTATTTATTTTGTTGGTGGCAGTGGTGCTCTTTATTTATAGTTTTAAAAAAAAGCTTGACAGCTTAAATTGTGATAAGATATTCATTTCAGATTTGTGTTCAAATTCATTAATCTGCCGCGGGGTGATAAAAATAACTCTTATTTTAATATAGACTTGACAAAATATTTAAAAGTCTAATACATTATTATTTGTTAAACTTGAAACGTAATTTTTTAAATATTTTTACACTTCAGATTAAAATATTTGAATAAAAATTAGAATTAGTGATTTTTTAAAAAACTTAGATGAATTACGCAACCTAGCGTAAGGGTTCCTAGCAATAATACTGTAAAAGTTCGTGCACTTCCACGGTGTGGTGGGCCAGCGCAAGAGATAAAACGGAGGCCCATCAGAATTTTATCTGATGATTTCCAACAGCAAAGTTGACTGGAGCTTTCCAGCAGTGGCCATGCAGTGGAAGACCATTAGCCAGCACTTTTCCATCATTGCCAGCATCTATCATGCTGCTGGCCACCAATTTCTTCTTTGCTGGGATGTTTTATCAGAAATCCTTCATTTATATTTTTTCAAAATAGCACGTATTTTAATTACATTTTTTTTCAGTTTTTATGAGAAAATGGCAACAGAAAGATATAATTGCTATTTACTTTCTACATAAATGGAGTACTTGAATTGCCAAAATTAAACAAATGGTGCTAAAAACTCCAAAAAAATTAATACCTCAAAAATAAATGGAGATGCAGTTTTTAAACAAAGTGCATTTAAAAGTACTTTTATTTTCCTATACGACGGTATAAAAAATGAAAATGTGCAATGCTTAGAAGTTTAAAAAACTGCAGTAGAGATTATTCCGTACAATGACACATCTTCTTTGTTTTACGGCTTGCTTATACAACATAACGCTATTTTTTAAAGACGACACATTAATAGGTGGAAGAAGGAAATAGCATACCGGGGGCTAATAAATAAATAAATATATAATTAATAAAAAACTTAATGACACAAAAAGGTCGAAACTCGAAAGCTTCCTACAATTTTTTTAAAAATTTGATTTATAAGAAATTGCGGAGGATATATTTTAAGATTCAAAACTCTAATGAATGGTTCCAAATTTATTTTAATGGATAAAAATTGACCTCTTCTTTATTTGGCAAAACCAAAACTAGTCATTGGATTGCGTTCAATATATAAACATGGTATGGGTTTAATATTTATATAACAGAGCTTATTAACATTTTATATATAAAATATCTCACTTTATAATCGTTTTTTTTATATATAAAACGTTCTTGAAATTTTAGAAAATCGACAGCTTCTTATTTAAAATTCTAAGTTTTCGTTCTCTTTTCCGAAATCTGGGAAACATCTAATAAAATGGAAATGAGATTATAACCTTGAGAAAATAGCATTGGTGAGAAAATAGTATTTTAGGAACGCTATTTCAGATAGATTGAGAGAAAAAAGAGAAAAATTCGTGAGCGTGTAAATATGAGGACGAATATATGTATGATCTTTCCTCATGTGATTTGGGATTGAGACAATTTTTGAAAAACAAATTTTTGAAAATATTTTAAAATCAATTTTTCAAAAAGTTCAAGTAATCACAATTTGATTTTTTTTTCGATTACGGGAAGGAAAATAAAGGTAACATTTTTTCTGGCGAAAAACCGGTACATCCTTTTTATTTTCACATTTTCACTTATCGAGATTTTTTTTCAACCCAATTTTTAATTTTTTTTAGAACAAGAATAACGCAGTTTTTCTTTCTTTCTGTATTGCATATTGGATTATAAATGCTTATGGAAGTACTCTGTTGTGAATAACTGTCAAGTATTTTTTTCAATTCGATTTGCTGAATAAAAAAATTCTGCTCGTCACGTAATTTCGTTTCCATTTTGTTTTATCCCGCAACGCGTGTTGACTTTTCTAGCGCAATGATTTTTTTATTTTGTAGTATTTAAAGATATTTTGTTTATTCTAGAAATTGGATAATTAAAAATTGTCAAATTCTTATTATTCAACCTTCAAGATTATCTCGGAGAACGCCGGGCGGTCTATCAATTTCTTAAAGTTAATTTTTCGAAAGTGGAGAATTTTTTACTCCAGATGCGAATTACACACACACACACACACACACACACCAACACACATACATATATATATGTACAGTCGTGGGAAAAAAAAAGTAAACACCCCCTACTAACTCCTCAACAAATTATCGTAGACGAAAGTTACTGGTACCGGACGATTGAAAATAAAGACTACTTTTAAATGGTATGTATAAAATTTGCTTAGGGGGCCATATACATATTAAAACGAATCCAAACTTCATTTTTTTCAATGGCAGTACCCAAATTTAACGTGATATTTCAAATCTTCGGTTCAAAATATGCTTAGAAACCAAATTTCAAGTCATTCGAATAATAAGTTTTTGAATTATAGACATTCAAAATTTAGTACTTCTAATGTTAAATTACATTTTCATATTTTTATTTATATCTCCTGAAATTATGCTCCTAATGAGGTAATTTTTTGTGTAACAATAATACTAATATACCCAAACATAAATACGTTGAATTTGCAATTTTTATAATTTTCTGATATGAATTATGAATTATGAAATTCATATTCGAAAAAATTATGAATTGCAACATACAATTTTTTTGATGGATTTAGATTTATTAAGTCCTGCTTTATGGAAATCCAAAATTTCACATTTTTCTTCCAAGTAGTTTTCAAATTATGCTTAAAAAACGGCAAAATGATGGTTTAAGATATGATAGAAGTGAATAAATTTTTGAAATTTATTCTGCTATCCTGTAATCAAACAGGTTTCATTGACGCTTAAACGTGCCTTAATCAAGAAGGCGGCTCTCTCGGTTAACAATCGAGTTTGGAACTTCAATTTGGATACAACCCTTAAAATACGCTCGTTTTAAAATAATTAATTTCTCGGAAACTTATGGTACGAATTGCATCAAAATTTGTTTTTAGATTAATTGAAGGGTGTAAATTTCATTTATGCTGTCAGAATTGCGTACTGCAATTGAAAAAAACAAAGTTATGGTTCGTTTTAATATGTAGACGGCCCCTTAAACAAATTTTATATACATCATTTGAAAGTAGACTTTATTTCCAATCGTTCGGTACCAGTAACTTTCTTCTACGATAATTTGTTGAGAAGTTAGTAGGGGGTGTTTACCTTTTTTTTTCCACGACTGTACATTCTTACATTAATAGCAACGTGACAGAAATGCAACTTTTATTGTCGGCGTTACCGTGATGTGACGTGAAAAATAAATAGAGGTACATGTCACTTTGGAGTTAATATGTACCATTTTACCACGTGTTCGAAAAGACTAAATTCTCGGTCATGATGAATATTTTACGATGTATGACTGGTGTTGCAATGTGTACCAATTTACTCTAGATATCCCGATTTTTGGGGCGCCAAGACGTGTCTCGTGTAAACACTGCGGGGGATGCCAAAAGCCCGGATATTTCATGATGGATAAACTCTTTTAACCACTTTAAGGGCGGTGGTTCATTTTTGTACCACTTAATTTTAATTCCAAAATGCGACATTGGCACCAGAATATTGAAATGAAAATTTTTCCTACTAGTAAGAACGTGAATAAAAGCATTGGCTTATTTTAAAATAAATTTGTTTGCAGATTCTGGCGTCATTCACTCATTTCAGCATTTTACCAATAGAAGTACCTTGCCCCTGAAAGTGTTAAACTTCTCTTCGTACCATGCTATTCTTTAGTATGCATCAACTGGAACTTAATGCATTCAGATTTGGGAAAAATGAACCTGTCTATAACGGAAAATGTCCGTTATAGATAGCCTTTTGACAGGAATATTTTACAAATCTACCTTCTTATACGGAAGACTGTCTTAAACGAATTTTTTTGCGGTTAATACAGATTCTATTTTCCCGGGTTTTAGTGTATTTTGTTCTGTAAATCCTGTGAAACCTGACCTATTTATACCGGAATTTTGCTTAAAAATTAAAAATTTCATTGTCCCACTGATACCGCTTTCACGGATTTTTACTGCATGAGATTCAACAATCTTATACAATTTATTTATTTAGCATAGTAAATCTTGCTATGACGGAATAAAAAAAAAACAGAAAAAAAATCCATTTTAACACTAGAACGGCGGCGAGGGGTCATTTTGACCCTTGCCGAATGAATACATTTCGATTCGAACCAGAATTTTTTTTATAATTTAAGATTAATATATGCTGCACAAAAATAACTTAAATAAATAAGTTAAATAGTTCTAAATAAAAATTCTGATGTGAAATATTTTTTATAAAACTTGAGCAAAATTTCCCGCCGTTCTAGTGTTAATAAGATTTTTGTCTTATCAGATGCACATATATACTATTCTTACCTTAGGGATATTGAATTTTTTATGTTTAAAACATAATTCTGTTATAGAGAGGTTTCGTTTCGATACGGTTTACTGTATTTTTAAGCTCTGATTTAGAAGTCGTTGTCCCTGTTTTTATTATACTGAACCTGGCAACACTATGCTGCGTGACCGTCATCTGAAAGCTATAATGCGCTGAAATGAAAGAAGTCAATTTTTGATGACTATTGTGACTGTGGCCATCATGGTTAATTATGAGGACACATTGACTGGCTGTGGTTAATAGCTATACCTATCTATATATCTACCGTGATTCGTACATGGGGCATTCTCACAATCTTTTGACTTTCATGTCCCTGAATAATAATTTATATTTTAATACACTTTTTTGTGTTTTTTTAATTTCATATACTAGGGAACATCCCATTGTATGATTGCACAACAATACTAACGAGATAAATAAGTTTTGGACGATGTTGGGGGCTTAAACACCTGGAAAACTCCTATACCGTCCCGTGCCCCTGATGCTGATTTTTAAGTTTAAAGCTGTCTGGATAAAATTGTTTCAATAAAAATAATTCGATGTAATTTTTTTCGGAAACTGGAACTATTGTTTTATATAAATATGTAGCTAAAAATTAACCTGCACACATTTTTAGGGTTGTTATTATTTTTTAAACTCTGTCCCTGGGTTTTAGATTCCTTACCATCCCTCTTCTAAAATTATACAGAAAATCATTTCAGATGCAGTCACAGAATTTTTTTCAAGTTTTTTCTCATGCAGAAGTATGCTAGAGAAATAATGTCTAACATTCTTTGGCAGGAAATTTACTGTCGAATTTACATCAGCATTTAAATATCAATTCCAAGCATCGTGGCTTTATTGGTAGTCTCACCGTCCCTAAGGTTTATTCCTGTACTTTTCGAGCTAAATTTAAAAAAAAGGAAAATAAAAATCCAATGTTAACAACTGTTTCTAAAAATCTATGAACATTGTGGCTATCACTTAGTCTTAACATGATTTTCCTAAAAATAGGTGGTAATTTTCCTTACCGTTCCATCCTTACAGTCCCTTTTTTCCAATACCATCCCCTTTTTTTTACCTTACTGTACCTTCTTTAACACCCCTTTAAGACAATGTTACACAAAAATTCTGTATTAAAAGTACTACGTTGTTATTACTTCTTATTTGAATGTCCTGTGGGTACTATGCAAATTCATTATAATTAAAAATTTAGAAGAAAATAAAAATTTATAGGCGTAAAATGGTAAGGAAAATTAAACTCTCAAGTTTAACTTGAACCTCAGTTAAATAAAAATATTTTCGCTGCTGAGCATTTTTTCTTTATTTTGAATCATTAAGGCATTCGTCTATCAGATTAAAATGTTATTTTAGCAAGTTCAATTTTGTCAGATTTTTTTCCCCCAAAAGTCAAAAGATTGTGAGAATGCCCCATATACAGTATTTTCCCTTTTATCAGTTTTATCACGCCTTCGTATAACATGATCATTATTTTTATTATCACATTTGAAGAAAAACTTCGGAGAAAACCATACGAAACAGATACTACTTTTTTTATTAAAACCTAACAGTGCTAAAATTGCACAATGTACACAATGATTTAGTACAAAATCAACCAATCAATCGTCCAACGATTTTTCGCACTCTCGAATGGCTATGTATACATACTAATGTAAAAACCTGAAAAATCCTATATCACGTACACCCAAATCTTTAAATTAAATTCCCAGGAGAAAAAACCGCAAGAGTCACACTATATACAGGGTGCGTCAGGTATTTGAGAACACAAGTTATAGGTGAGATATCACTCTGTATATCATAGTAACAAATATTTTCTGTCATGTTTATAAACATGTCAAAACCTACAATAACTGAGGAAATGAAGAAACATGGTGTCATGGGCTTAATGACTGAAGAGCACTACGATTTAGAGATTGCAACATTCTTGAAACTCGCCCGATTCTTTAATGAAAAGGGAGAACTGCTTTAGGATGCCAGGTTTTATGTGGAAAACGTTTCATGCAGGAAACTACATTGTCAGCAATATGAAATCATCAAAACACCAGAATTCATTAGTCAAGTCGATGAAAATCCTACGAAGTTGATAAAAGCATTCGCAAGGGAGATGCAGGTTGATGAGACAACACCTTGATGTTTGATTCATGAGAACCTTTGTTAGAGGTCATATGTCATATGGAGAGTAAAGTTTTTGCTCGAAAGAACCTGGAACAACTGCATGACCAGAGACAAGCGCTTCCATAACAAGGTGAAATATCAAGAGGAGCCAGGAATGCTCTTGTTTCTTTCCAATGAGAAAAACTTTATCCAGGTCAAGAAAGTGAACCGCAAAAAGAATAGTAATGGTGTAAAATCCCCGAAAAGATTATGACAGATACGTGCAGAAAATTGTCAGCCTCTATGATGATTTTGGGGGTCCTGAGAAGCAAAGACGACCTGATGCATCCACATGTCTTTCTTCAAGGTGCCAGAGTCAACGCCGTTGCTTATACCGAGGTGTTAAAAACTAAATTACTTCTGTAACACATGGGAGGCCGTACGTTTTTTAAGAAGACTTTCTACTATCCCACATGGCCGATACAAACCAAAAATGGATGGCTAAAGCCTTCATGACGATGTCATCTTCAACTTGTTTTCAGATTATTTGACAGTCACCACTTTTTAAAAATAGTATAATTCGTCTTATTTTTCAGAATTTTTAATCTGTTTTTAAATATGACGAATATTTCTATTTAAATAAAGTGGTGACAATCAGCAATCTGGGGACAAAAAGTCCCCAATCTGGCAACACTGACCTGCATATTCCTAAACTACCTGACCGAATGACTTTCTGTTTGGCATCCTGAAGTAAATTTTACCAAAAATTACAAATGTGGTATAGAAATTAGATGTTGACATTGAAAAGTTAAAAGTTGGACTCCTCGAAAAACCAAATAAAACATCTTTTGTAACCAAATGAGGTTTTCCCTCAAATTTATTGAACACGTGTTTTACAGTTTTACGACGCGTTCACGAGATAACGAGGGTAGGCTGGATCTTTTGGCGGACCTTGTATACACACATATATATAATGCATATACAATACATACATACATATATTTATATAGAGTAATATAAAGAGGAAAGATTAGTAATTCATTCTAAAATATTTGTAGGGAGAAATGAACTAAAATTTTAAGTTCAAGAAACGCTGAAAATTAGAAATATAATAACTTGTAAAAAGGTTTTGGTCATAAAAAAATCCTTTTATTTCTTTTACTTCTCCTGGAACGGAGAGTGTTTTTTCTAAATGTAACATAAAAGCCAATGGACCGTACCCTAAAAATTGGCTTATTATTCTATCTCAAGTGAAGATTATCACATATAAGGGAGAATTTTCCGAGGAACATACAGTGAAACGATAAACGTAATTTTCATATGAGTGCGAAGCAATTTCAGTGAAAAGTTGTAACTAATTTATCATCTATAATTCCTCGTGCATGATTTCTTTTAGACCAGTGGTTCCCAAACAGGGGTACGGGAAATTACATTAGTAATGGCGGAAAACACACACAGAAAGATTTAACTGAAACTGTAAAATTAAGTTGTAGAATTTTCTTTAATAAAGAGAGACTTTAATCAAATAGGCTACATACTACTTCCTAATAAAGAATAATGACTAAACGTCGTAGTTGGATTAACATTTGTTGTCATTTTTTCCACCCACCATTAATAATATCGCACGATTTCGCATGCGTTCCTCTTTCTTTTCTTTTATTACTCTTTTCTTTCTAGTAATTCTTGCACTTTCGCCCCAAAAATCGAATGTTATAGAAGCCTCTTCTATCGAAGTTTGCGTTTAAAACCCTTTTGAAAGCAGGACATAATTTTATATTTCACTAAGAAGCATTACATGAATATGTGCTCTAATGGGAGTAGATTCGTAAATCCTTAGGTAATATTGTGTATATAAATGCAGTTCAATCTAGAGCTCTTAAGAGACCCGAAACTAACAGTGGTAACAAGCATAAGAACAATACTGATGAGTAAAAAGAAATGTATTTGGAACTGCGCTTATGCGAAAAGTCATGGAAAGTTTAGAAAAAGATTATGTGAGAGAAAAAAGTTCTAAACTGCTGACGGAGACAACAGATCTAAATGGTCCCGTCAACAGGGGCTACTTTGGTCCTTGCGGGGTTACTTCGGTCCATCCCATAAAAAAGGTTTTTATTTTTTGTATTGAACAAACAATACAAGCTAAACAATACTAAGCTTCCGTTGAAAAATATTTTATTCCCTACTATAGGGTATTTGAATAGTTTGGGGGTAATTTAATTTATTTTATTGGCAACACGAGATGTGTACAACTGTGTGTAAAATTTACTTCTCCAAACTTTCTATGGTGAAACAATCTGGATAAGAGCTACAAATAAGGTAAGTGTCAAAATATTACCTTTAGTAACCTGTAACACGTGTGTGATCATAGTTTTTCCTTTAACATTTTATTTTAACAGGAAATGTTTACGTTTTCATAAAGTTAACACGAAAACTAGTATTTCGAGACAACATTGTGCCAGGTCTTTTTTGGTCCGAAAGTTGCCCAATTATTTATAAATGCCTTTTATAGAATCAAATCTTTTAAAACATGTTTTAAGTAACATTTAAAAAAATGTTACTATAGCTAAATGTTACATTGATTGTTTTTGTTCCAGTTGCTGAGGATAACATGACAAAAACTGTTTCTCGTGTCTTTAATATTAACAATCAGTTTATAGTATTTAAATGTTTAAAAGAAACATTTGTTTATCGAATTTGCAGTGTTAATTTATTAGCAAATGCTATTGCAAGGGGGTTTCAATAAAAATGTATTCCTTTACATATGAAATATATTCATTTTATATGAAAGTAAGTGAATGGACCAAAGAAGCCCCCAGCAGGCTCTACTTTGTTCCAAAAGTTTAAATATGGTTAAAAAAAAGTAGAAAATTTCCTCTTTAAAACCATACAGTTTGCTCCATTATTTCATGTTAATTGTTTATAACTCCTTTTCGGCGTTGAAAAATCACATATCACATATATATTTTTTAATAATGAAAATGTGATTTGAACCAGGAAAAAGTGGCCCAAAGTAGCCTCGGTTGATGGTAACTGAATAATTCTACTCCCGATGATGAATGTTTTGTGTCACGGATTCACTACTGCTCTGGATTTTTTAAATAATCTTTAGTAGTTACTAGACGTTGTGCATTTAAAGTACTTTTCTACGAATATCTATAAGAACCACATTTTCAAAATTTGACTATTTGGTATTGCTTCTGCTTTTAAAGTAGAAGCATGTGTTCTTTTGCGTGGTGATTTTAAGAAATTCCTTTGGATCATAACATAAAATTGCCTGAAATGTCGTGTGGATAACACTGCGGTCGATGAGAACACTGATTAATACACTGTAAACACTACTCTGAAACGTTTCAAAAAATTACAGAATGGAAAAGTAACTTGTTTCGGAAATGTTTTGTTAAATATTGAAAATCTATTGGTTTCTATGGCGTTTGAAGATGAAGAAGCTCTTGTCGGAATTGTGGGAAATCGGAATAAGTTATATTATATTGCCTTAAACTTTGTTGCTAGAAACAATTTCCCTTTTTTTAGTATAGGGGTAGCGTACAAAGTTTTGGGACATTATCTTCCAATTCGTTCAGTTTTTTTTTTTAATTATAGAACTTTCCTACACAGTGTTATATGTTTCGGGTGGGGTAGCCATGTGATATTGAATGCAACTTTTTTATTTATCATAAAATTATATATATATATATATATATATATTGTTAGTGGTTTACTATTGCTAAAATATGCTTTTTCCATTATAAGGGATATAGCTAAAAATGTGGTTTATTTTCTGAATTGTAATATTTTAGACACAAATGTGCATGTTAAATTTGTATACCTCTTAAAAATGAAACTAAATAAAATAAATACTATCATATAGACATTTTCCTCATCAGAATATTTGAAATGCATTACACGGAAAATCTCTACAGTTATACAATTAGATCAAGTGATATACAACTTTCAAGAAATGTACATTCACACTTACGAGTATAACACTCAAAGTGTATCCAACGGAAGGAATTTTGATATGAGCGTTATGCGATTTCAGTTAATGAAAAGTGGTAACTAATGCATCATCTATAATTTCAATGATTTAATTCCATCCATTTTATCGCCGGATGCTGTGTCACTTTGAATTCCCGATTTCAATGAAGGCGCAAGCATTCAAATTAAAATATGTACAAAATTATGCAAAATAGTTCATTTCATTACATTCTGCTGAGATACTGTGAAATAAATGTTTGAATTCTCCTTTAATGCCTTTGTATCAATGACAATGATTCGTTATCAACGCCAAAGTATACATTTGGTAATAATATAGACTAATTGGGAATTTTCAATTAAATTTAATGTTTAAAATTTCTAAGTATAGTAAGATATAATATGTATATATCACTGTTCTGATATATTTTTAAATGGTTGGGTATTGTTTATAAAGTATTCCTCATATGAATATACCTATAAAATTTCAAAATATTCTAAAGACGTGTGGGAAATACGCTAATTTTAAACTCTAAAGCGAATGTCAGACTAACGTCTTTTTGCATGCTTTTTTCCCTACGTATCATCCCTACACAATGCCAGGACCATGTGTAGAGATGATACGTAGGGAAAAAAGCGTGTAAAAAGACGTTCGTCTGACATTAGCCTAGAAAAAAAAGTATGGAACCTATTAAAAGGAAAAAATATGTTTTTAAGGGACACTAATGCTAATGTCAGACGAACGTCTTTTTGCACGCCTTTTTCATTACGTATTATCCCTACAAAATGCTAGTGGCATTGTGTAGGGATAATACGTAAGGAAAAAAAAACGTGCAAAAAGACGGCTGTCTGACATTAGGCTTACGCTTCATACGTGAAAAAAAAGAAAAAGGAGTTTTCTGGAATTTAAAAATGTTTAGCCTATGACTTTTAATTTTTGCTTGCATAGTAAAATATTTTTTTTATTTAGATGTATTACGACGGAAATAAAAATATTCATAAAATATTGCATTCTTAATTCGCTTAATTGAGACAACTATTTATGGTTGATGTCAGTGATATTAATTAGTTTTTGGAAAGTAATAATGATTACCAAATTAGAAACAGTGATTTATTCATACTGTTATACTTAAAAGTAACTATGTAATTAGCATAAAAACTCTAAGCAGATATGTACGAGTTATACTCCAACACTTAATGAAAAATTATATACATGAATCAAAACTAAATGAAACCAAATTTTTATGAAATTCAATCTTCAGGAAGATTTTGAAATGTGTACTATGGAAAATATTTACAGGTATACAATTAAATGAAGTACGAGAATATTAGCTCTGCGACTGTCAAGAAATTCCAACATCCCCTTATAGCGAAAAATTTACCGAAGAACATATAGTTAAATTACGGATGTAATTTCGAAATGAGGGCTATGCAATCTCAGTTATTTAAAAGTAGTATCTAATAGATCATCTGTAATTTGAAATGCAGGTTTCGGTATAGATGGTGGTACATTTAAATCTTAGCTGAATTCAATCCACATGCAATGAAAAATGTCTTGTGCTACCAAGTTTACTCCAGCTGTGATGATTTTTTAAGTAATCTTTTATGACAGGTTGCAAATAAACCTTTTATCAAGAATACACTCCTCTCCACCGACAAAAAAATCACTGTACTTAGGAATTGAAAAAAAAAATTGTGTTGCATTACATAAATCTTTATAAAATGCCGAAGTGCAGTTGTTAAGCTATGTGTGAGACCAATGAACACATTAGGGTTGGTAGCGAAAACTTAAGGAAGTTCTTATTATTCAATTCATTCCTTTTTATATTTTTATTTAAAGGTCTATCACACACATTTTACATAATTCAGTGAACAATAGAACAATAGCCATGCGAAATTGAGACCATCTTTGCTAATCATCCCTTATTTGTCAATAAAAAAAAGTGTTATTGAATTACCATTGATAAAAGACTTTTTTAACTTATCTTAAATTCTAACATTAATTCTGGAATTCGAACTTAAATTCTAACATACCACTTTTAATTCCTCAAATTCCACCTCAAATTCTAACTTTTCCACTTTCAGGAACATTGAAATAGGAGAAATCTTTGCAGCTACAAAAATACGGGATAGTTATAAAATAACACGAAGTGTTATGAGCCCATAGAGGCTAATCTTATTAAGCGAAATGTAACACCATTCGGTGCATGCATGCAGCAAAGCAAATAGTTAAAGAATAAAATAGTGCAAAAATCGTCACTAGTCGGCTTTCTGCAGTTGCAAGGATAATAGTTTTGATAACCGAATGCGTAATTGCCAAATAAAGCTATAAACAGAAAATTCTTCGAAGGGGACCACCAAACAAGATGCACATAGATTTTCAGGATTTTAAAGTATGCTGTAGGAATAATATCTCTAACTATTTTGGTGAAAAGGTTTCTTCAAATAGGCCTTAGTTTTTGAGAAATTGGGGGTTTAAGTTCAACATACGTCTCAAATTATCATAAGTTCAGTAGGCGGACTTTGTGGGGCTGAAGTAGCGTGCGCGCGAGAGGTCCAGGAGGCATGAGTGCGATCTTACCTTGTGGCTTTTTTATTTTTTAATTAATTTTATATTTTTAACACGTTGCGAGTTTTAGGGAAAATTATGAATTCTACAGCTTTGAATTTTTTGATATTTTACTAATAAATTATTTAAAATTTTGAATTTTTCATGAAAATTTATATTTTGATGAAATTTTTAAACTGATTGACTAATTAACTATTGACGAAACTCCGAATTAATTTATGTCTAGGTATATTATCTTTTTAAAACTTACTATCGTTGTTTTTTATATGTATATGTATATATATAAATATATTTGTATATATCAATTATGAAATAATCTTTTTTTCCCATTTTCTATAAAAATGTATTTAATTGACTAGAAAAAAAATATAAAATGAAATATCATTTTAATATTTGATTTCACACTAAATGTATTAAAATATGTTAAATAATGAAATACGAAAATGCTTATCAGTACGGACACTGGCCTTTTTAATTTAGTAAATATACATATCGGGTGATACATATCGTAAACATATTCACAACATAAAATGGCATTAAAATAACGCTATAAAAACGATTCCTATGCATGGATTCGTTTACGAATGCATTTATGACCATATTATATTTCTTTTAAATACACACCTGTAATAAAAAATACGCTACAAGTTGAAAAACAAAAATGCTTAATCACCATCCTTAAAAGTTCAAGTAAGTATAGTATATCTGTAAATTGATTCGAAAGATAGAATGACATTACAAACAGCACATTTTATAAAAAAACAATTTTTTCTTTGATCATGAATATTTTAAAGATTATTGGAGAAAACCATAAACAAGTGGGTAAGTGTGATCACAGATCGCATAGAGGGTTTCGTTTAATATTTCTTTCAAAACACTATCCTTTTGCAAAATCTGTTAGCTGCACAATTCGGAAGTAGGGAGTGCACTCTATTCTAAACAAACATCTGCCCGACAAAACTCCGTTTTAGAACCTATTCGCACTTATATTAGTCGAGGAAATTGAACCTATAAAACTTAAAATAGGAAAGCCCTCCTGGTCAAGTGGAAATAAAATATGAAAGGCTATTGAGCATAAAATGAAAGAGTGGCTGAAGGGTTGTCAAATGATATATCAGATGAGGGGTTTGGGGAAAAATTGACCCCCCCCTCCCGGAGCCTTCAAATGAAACTAGTTCGCTGTAGCTTAATTAGCGGCAAAGTTAGAAAAAATGCTTAAAAAACACAAGTTAGAGCCCAGAGGAGTCAATAATATAAGACTTTAGGAAAAATTTATCATTTGTCGTGTGATCAGAAGTGTTCAGCTATAAGTATGCAAAATTTCATATCCCCAGCTTAATTAGGGCTCAGTTAGAAATAATTGCTTATAATACAGAAGTTGAAGCCCAAAGGGTTAATTATAAGACTTTTTCAAAAATTCATATTTTGTCTTATGATCTGACGCGTTCAGCTATAAGTATGCAAAATTTCGAAGTTAGAAAGAATTGATTAAAAAACACAAGCTGGAGTCCAAAGGGTTAAATATAAAACTTTTTCGAAAAAAAAAATATTTGTCGTGTGGTCTCAGGTGTTCTGCTATAAGTATGCAAAATTTCATGTCTCCAACTTAATTTTGGGTCTCATTTAGAAAGAATTGCTTAAAATATATATGTGGGAGATCAAAGGATTAAATGTAAGATTTTTTCAAGATTTTATAATTTGTCGCCGGGCCTCAGGTGTTCTCCTATAAATATGCAAAATTTCAAATCTCCAATTTAAATATGGTCTCAGTTAGAAAGAATTGCTTAAAATACACAAGCTGGAGTTCAAAGGGTTAAATATAAAACGTTTTTCAAAGTTTATTATTTGTCGTGTGATCTGAAGTGTTCAGCTATAAGTTTTCAAAATTTCATGTCTCCAACTTAATTATGAGGCTCATTTAGAAAGAATTGCTTAAAATATATATGTGGGAGCTCAAAGGGTTAAATGTAAGGCTTTTTCAAGATTTTATGATATGTCGCCTGGCCTCAGGTGTTCTGCTATAAGTATGCGAAATTTCAAATCTCCAATTTAATTATGGGCTCAGTTAGAAAGAATTGCTTAAAATACACAAGCTGGAGTCCAAAGGGTTAAATATGAAACTTTTTTCGAAATTTATTATCTGTCGTGTGATCTGATGTTTTCAGCTATAAGTATGCAAAATTTCAAGTCCCCAATTCACACAAGGACTTTGTTAAAATGAATTGCTTAAAATACACAAGCTGGAGTCCAAAGGGTTAAATATAAAACTTTTTCGAAATTTGTTATTTGGCGTGTGATCTGAGGTGTTTAGCTATCGGAATACAAAATTGCATGCCTCCAATTTGATTAGGAATTCTGTTATAAAGGATTGCTGAAAATACACAAATTGGAGCCCAAAGGGTTAAATATAACACTTTTTCAAAGTTTTATGGTTTGTTGTGTGGGCTCATGTGTTTAACTATAATAATTCAAAATTCCATGTATCTAACTTAATTAGGGGCTATGTTAGAAAAAATTGCTTAAAATATACAAGTTGGAGCCCAAAGGGTTAAATATAAAACTTTTTTCAAAATTTTATGATTTTTCTTGTTGTCTCAGGTATTCAGCTATAAGTATGCGGAATTTCATGGCTCCAACCTTATTAGGGGCTGACTTAGAAAGAATTGTTTGAAATACACATGTGAGAGCCCAAAGGGTTAAATTTAAGACTTTTTCAAAATTTTAGGATTTGTCGTTTCATGTGAGGTGTTCAGCTATAAGTACTGAAAATTTCAAGTCTCCAACATGTATAGTTTCTGAGAAAGGGCTCTGTGACGGACAGACAGACGGACAGACAGACAAAGGAGTGAGTCGAATAGGGTTTCGTCAGATGAACGAAACCCTAACAAATGAATGAGACGAATAGGGTTTTGTCAGATGAACGAAATCCTAAAAATGTAATATACATACTTTTAATACTTTATTTGCAATTGATAGCATTGTATAATATATCAAGCATTATTTGATTCAGACCTTATAATTGCTTACAAAAGAAGCAAAACGAGATCAATAAAAGAAAATTTTATTTATTCTGATATTATTGTGAAATTTTCCCAGACGATTTCTAAAAATAATATTTTATGCATCTTACCTGAGTTTTGTTATATTTGCAGACGATTTTACATTTTTAGTTGACTAAATTTTGAAGTGCTACATCGGCAGTGTCTTTATTTGTTAGAATGGAAAAATATTATAAAATGTAATCTGTAAACTTTACAGATAATTGTATATAGAGGAAATTAAAAAATTATACAACTGGTAAAATTTACATTTTAGCGTAAGTGTTTTAGTGTATTATTATTCTTTTGTTTATATGTTATTAAAAGTATCTAAGAATACATACATTATGGGAGATTCGAAGTGTAAAATATATTGTATAAATTATACAAAAAAATTTATACACATTCCTTTAAAATTTATAATGTTAAAAAAAAAAAAAAAAATCAGAACTGTGCATAAAATACAAAAAATATATAAATGGTAAATAATAAAAAATAAATAAATACAAAATTTCAGAGATAAATTAGTTTGGATTTTCCTCAATGATATTATTAATTTAAAAATTGAAAAAATTATATAAAAGGGTGGTTCAACAATTTTGTCCCGAGTGTGTATAAAATATTTGTACTGCGATGGTTGATGTGAAATATTGAAGCAAAATGTCTTAGATGGCTGTATGCTCCATTTCAGAAACTTAGCTGCTATATTAACATATTTTTTTTTCGTTTTAGATGTGAGAGGTGTCAACTAGTTTGATAGGGTGTGGTGGTGGTGGTGGTGGTGGGAAGGCTTGTTTGAAGCTTATGTGGCAAGACCTGTGATAGATTTGTGACAGTGGATGAGAGGTGGCTACTGTCGTTTGGACTCACGATCACGTCTCATCCACTGTCACAAATCCATCACATGTCTGGCCCCATAACTTCGAATCAGCCTTTCCAGCCACCCCCACCCCTTTCAAGCTAGAAGCCACCTCTCATAACTAAAAAATAAATGTTAATATAGCAGCTACGGTTCTGAAATTTAGCATAAAGGCATCTAAGACATTAGGCTTCAATATTCCACATCAACCATCGCAGTACAAATATTTTATACACATTCGGGACAATAATATTTGAACTATCCTCGTATAAATTTTCTAGAAAAATTCAAAGACGTAAATATAATTTATTAGGAAATTATGAAAAATTTCAAAGCTGCAGAATTCACAATTCTGCTTTCAACTTGTAACATGTCAAAAATACACAAATAACCAAACGTAAAAAAGGCACAAGGTACGATAAAACTCACGAATGCTGAACGGAACCGCATGCTTCGCTGTGTAAGTACACCGAAAAGTGCTGAATTTCGCTCGATAGATTACTCGATAAAGGGTTTAGAAAATCTCACGTTATATTTTGGCTGCCTTATAGTGGAAATGAGAGCTAATGAACTAAGAGCCTAACAACAAAATTGAAATTCAACTTATAGCTATTGAACACACATTCAAATGACAGCAGTTATTGGGTATGTGCACTATGGCAATTTCACTTATGGAAAAATAAGATCTAATCCCCCATAATAAATTTCTACTGAATAAGATTCTATTTATTTTTAATCTCGTAAACGTAGTTGCGTCATGAAAGCGAAATACAATAGTACAACACAATCGATGTCTCTGTGGTAACACTATTTTAATTATGAACATCGGCTGGCACGTTTAAGGGATTCTGAAAAAAGTATTTTCTCCGCTCAAAAATGAAGAATTTTCAGATAAATTCACGGATTTTTTTTTGAAAAACTTGAAAAAGACAGTAATGATCATTGAAGTTTTTAGGTAGATCATTCCTATGTTGGAATTTCTGAAATTTTTGCAGATCTACACCGATCATGACTCCTAGAACCCAAAACCACCCTCAGTAAAAAACTTTATCTATCTATCTATCTATGTATCTATCTATCTATATATATCACTTTCTTCTGGGTCCGATAACTTTCGTAATTCTGCACCAATCTCTTCCAAACTGATACATAAAATCAAAAGGCATAAAATCTCGGTCAAGTTCGTTAATGGGCAAAATCGAACCAAGGGGGTGGAAATAGGGAGGGGTTTTGTGAAAACCGAAAACCCCCCATAACTTCTTAATTTTTGTACATATCAAATCAGTTTAAAGTTTCTATTACTTCTAAAAATAAGGTCAAAATTTTATGTATCACAGATTTTTGATAACGTTAAAAATGGGCTCAAGGGGCGCAAAAAATAGGGTTTTTGGGGAGAAAAAAAACTCATAACTTCGTCAATTCTCAAGATATCAATTGCAATTAATTTTATTATAAATCTCCTTTATATTATCTACAACTTTTATATTCACAAGTTTTTAATAGGACCAATTCGTACCGCAAAAAAAAAAAAAAAAAAAAAAAAAATGAAAAATGAAAACAAAAAAGTGGTTTGAAGAAGTAAAAAATCCATAACTCCGTCATTTCAAAAGATATGAAATCCCCATGAATTTATCATATATCTTCTTAATATTGTCTACAACATCTATATAGAAAAGTTTTGGATAGGACCAATTCTTACAGCAAAAACAAATTAAAAATACATAGCGGTTGAAGAAAAAAATCATCTAAGTAAGGGTAAAATCAAATCCAAACTGCGTATTTTCTGACTCATTTTACAATTCATTTTTGCTCTCAAAGGCTTCCAATTGGTACGTTTTCTTACTCAGAAACTATATACTGTACCGTAATGGTCAATTTTTTGATAGAGGCAGGATATATTTTAAAAAATGCTGTTAAAGTGGACATTTTAAACCGAATATCCCGAAGCGGATTGTGTTGGAAAAATCATTGCATTAAGGATGCACTCAAATCCAAACTGATTATTTTCTGACTCATTTTTAAATTCATTTTTGCTCTCAAACGCATTTAATTGGTAGATTCGCTTATTCAGAAACTATATAATGTACCGCAATGATCGATTTTTTGATAGAGGCAGAATATATTTCAAAAAATTATGTCAAAGTGGGCATTTTGAACGGAATTTCCCGAAACAATGTTATCACTTTCTTCTGGACAGGATAACTTCCGCAATTCTGCACAAATCTCTTCCAAACTGATACATAAAATCAAGGGACATAAAATCTCGGTCAAGTACGTTAATGGGCAAAAGCGGACAAAGGGGATGGAAATAGGGTGGGGTTTTGTGAAAACCGAAAAAACCCCATAACTTCTTAATTTTTGTACATATCAAATCAGTTTAAAGTTTCTTCTAAAAATAGCGCCAACAATTCATGCATCACAGATTTTTGATAAAATTTAAAACAGGTTCAAGGGGAGCAAAAAATAGGGTTTTTGGGAGAAAAAAAATCCTTACTTCGTCAATTCTCAAGATATCAAATCCAATAATTTTATTACACATCTCCTTAATATTATCTACAACTTTTATATTCACAAGTTTTTGATAGGACCAATTCGTACCGAAAAAAAAAAAAAAAAAAAAAAAAAAAAAAAAAAAAAAAAAAAAAAAAAACGAAAACGAAAAAGGGGGGGTTGAAGAAGAAAATTTTTCATAACCCCGCCAATTCACAAGATATAAAATCTCCATGAATTTATCATATATCTTCTTAATGTTGTCTTCAACATTTATATAGACAAGTTTTTGATAGGGCCAATTCTTAAAGCAAAAACAAATTAAAAATACATAGCGGTTGAAGATAAAAATAATCTTATTAAGGGTGCATTCAAATCCAAACTGTCTATTTTCTTACTCATTTTTAAATTCATTTTTGCTCTCGAACGCACCCAATTTCTAGATTCTCTTATTCAGAAATTATATAATGTACCGTAATGATCGATGTTTTTATAGAGGCAGAATATATTTCAAAAAATGATGTCAAAGTGGGCATTTTGAACAGAATTTTCCGAAGGGATTGTGTTAGAAACGAAAAATATTGCCCTACTCAGAAAATAATTGTTTATTAATCAAGTTTTAATTAATTGAAAGAAAAATAAAAACACAGGTGGCTTGTAAATCGTTTCAAAAATCACGTCAGCATGTTTCATATATATTTTTTAAATTAAAAATTAATCTGAAAATGTGCCAGAAAATTTTGAGTTGTTAAATATGGAAAAATATTTTTTTAATATCGCTTCAACATGATTCTGATAAAACCAGCTATTTTATAAAAAGGAAATAAAAACTCGTCAAAAGCAGACAGATAAAATTGTTAAAATGGATTTATATCTAATAATGATTTAGTTTTTATTGGTGAAATTAGTATACTTAACTTCGAAATCTACCTCTGCCTGTAGGCCGGGCCGGCAGGAATTTTTTTCTAACTGAATAGCAACATTTATTTTTCGATAAATGCATTTTATCTTGAGTTATAAACGATTGCTATCTCGGGGCGATATTGCTTGAGCTTTCGTGTCTGAAAATTTGGTTTAATACACCAAATTTGACAATATTTAATATAAGAACCTCTGCCTTTATCGAAAAATAGAAGCCGATCTTCTATTTTATAGTCTGTGAATAAGACTACTTGCCGATTTCATGGGTTTACGATTAAAAAATGAGTTCAAGAATGAGTCAGAAATTAGGCAGTTTGACTTTGAGAGCAAATATCTTTAAGTGTAAACAGAACAATAAAATACATCACATGTCTTTATACAAAATAATTAAAATTGCGTTAATTGATGTATTTCGCCTATCCTTATATTAAATCCTGAGACTTTAATCTATAAAATTTTGTATAATATAAATAGATTTTTCGATGTTGCAGTTTGTAGAAACAGAACGAAATTGCGCTAAAAGAAACGTAAAATTAAAAATAACTAGATCATAGTCACGATTAAAAATATAAAATTTCTTTTAATTAATGTTTTTAATCCATTTGTGCCTGAAATTTTGTTTTCTCAAATTTGTGGGTAAAATCACTTTTAAATGTTTTCAAAATGAACTGGAAAAATACTAAAAAAAATTAGGCTAAATTTTTTTTTATTTATTTAAAAATATGTAAACGTACTAAATATGGGAATATGCTTCTAATACATATAATATATTTAATTATATATTAATAATATATTTGTAATAGTATAATGTGAATAATTATATATTTTGTCTAAATTTATATAAAATAAGCTTTTAAATGGTATATTATATACTATAATTAGTATTTTTAAGAACTAATAAAAAATATATATGTATTTCTTTACAGAGACTAATAACATTATAATTATTTGTAATAATAAACTATCAATAATCGTATTTAAGGCTTAAAAACATTTTTTTTCATAATCACATTGAAAAGGACATTAAATAAAGGCTTGAACATATAATTTCACAATTTAGAAAGATCCGTATTTCAAAGAAGTCTGCAAGCTAAAATTATGACTTATTTATTTGGATCCATGATAGGAAAAACACAAATAAAATTACTTTTTACATTTCGCCATCTTGAAAAATGAAAAATCTATAAACTCCGAAAAAAAAAATCTTTATTTAAGAAAATAAATATACATCTTACGTTGTCATTGCTCGGTAACAGATAAAGACATTTATAGATAATTATTTTATACAATTTTTATGTTATAAAGAAGAAGAAAGTTATACAAATTTATTAAAATGCCAAGCGTCCCAAAAATGGGACGCTAGGCGTAAATGTGTTAATATACCTTTTGTAAATTTATTGAAAGTAATTGACTGTATTCTGTTAAAACTTAAAAACTTGATCGGTTTTCATTTGGTTGATGTTGGAAGTAGAATATATGACGACGTGAGTTTCAAGAACTCGCCTTATGCAGAACATAAAATTTTGGGAAATAGCGAAAAATCTCAAACTGCGTATAGAAAACACGTTGCAGTGCGCCTCAGTGATCCTTTTTTATTTCATTATGTTTTAAGTATCCAAACGTCATTGAAATGCACGCAAACGATATTTCCAGATAGATCACAGTTTAATACGAACCTTTTGTTCATACCTGTAGACGAACTATAAATGCTACTTACGCTAAACTCCAATGAAAGCATAATGAAGTCTAAATCAATGACTCATATCTATGTCAACATGTTTTCAAGATCGTAACATCAATAAAATGAACCTGAAATGATTTTTCCGCATCGTCCTTAATGCAACAAAATTCTTAACAAAGTTCTTTGGAAACGAAATATAAATGCTACAGACTTCGTTTTCAATACCAAATATTCTATGCTAACTCTCAATTACATATAAAAATTTCATGGCAATCCGAGTAGATTTACCGTAGTTAGACGGACAGACATACAAACAAATCGAATTTATAAGCACTTTTCAACTATACGTATTGGATAGTGTTTACGAAATACGAGGTTTGATAAGAATAAGAACTCGTAAAATGCGATTTTTTTTTTACAATTATATTGCTTAATTCGTTTTTAATTGGTTTTCATTGTATAATGAGATTTTTTAGTGCCAGAAATATACGATAAAACTAGTTTTTTTTTGCAGATTGCAGTGTTTTTTTAGTGCAGGTTTTCGAATAGAATATAAAGAAAACACGATTTTTTAAATTTTGTATAAGGCGAGTTTTGAAACTTACGTCCTCATATGCTTTTGAACGAATTAAGCAATATAATTGTAAAAAAAATCGTATTTTTATGAAAAGTGCTTATGAATTCGGTTTGTCCCTTTGTCTGACCGTATAACTACGGTAAATCTATTCGGATTGCCATGTAATTTTTATATGTAATTGAGATTTAGCATAGAATATTCGGTATTGAAAACGAAGTCATAGTATCTATATGTTTTAAACGCTAAGCGATTTCTTTCGACAGTCCGTGAGAAGAAACTCCTGCATCAAATTCCACCACCCTTTTTTTTAAATGAAAAATATTTGGCCCCATATTTGTTATCGTACATTCATTGGTTCAAATATTTTATTAATTAGCCGTAATTTTAAATTAAAATTCTACAGTTGCGCATGCGCAGTATATAAGTACAAGTCTGCTTTTGGAGTGACGCGCTGCACATGTGCAAACATGCACATTCAGTTGAACTGTCACATCACAGGTAGAAGTTGTTTTAAGTTCGTCTGCTATTCGATCTTACTGTAAAGAAGCTTTTCATTCTTTCACAAAGTTAATATTATTTGGCTCTTTCAGCATTATTAACAATTCAAAAATTTATTGTGTCGATATTAAGAGCTAGATACGGTTTATTTCGGGAGTTTCATATTGTTTTGGTCACATTAAACACAGTTATTTGCGGCTAAAAATTATGGCTGGTGATCTGTCTTATGGATTGCCAATAGTAACCCACGAAGATTGGGAAACTGGCATATTACGTTGTATTTGCTTCTTTGAAAAAATAAGGTACCATAAATATTAAAGCGCAAAACTATTTCTGTAAGATCAGAACTCAAATTTGAGACAATTGCGTATGCGTCAACTGTTTTTCGAACCTCTACAATTTAGAAGAAAAAAAAACGAGTTCCTCCTAGCGTAGCGGGTTAAAGCAGCAGTTTAAAGCTCTGAATTTTTGCGGAGGACGTAGATTCGAGTCCAAGATTGGCAAAATGTGTAATATTTTTGCCGATAATTCATTTCAAAAACGACATATTTTATTAGGAAGAAAAGTTATAGGAATTTTATTTTATTATTATTATTATTTGAATGCTTTATAATTAAATAAATTTTAACACTCAATAATATTTTGAAAAAATAATGATTTTATATTTAAAATATTTAAGCTAAAATATTTTGCATGTAATTATCAATTAAATAAACTGAGCTCATATACAATTTTCGTTATATTTTCTAACCATTATCAAGATTATATATCTGTGTGTGCATAAAGAAAAAATTGTGATTCATTTGCACAAAAAATAAAACGGAAAGAAAAAAAATATCGTATAAGAGTTATAGAAGAAATTACCTTGATATCCAGGTTTAATATTTAAAAAATGTATAAAAATGTAAAATAAAATTCATGTAATAAAGAATATATATTATAAATCGTTAGCTGCATCGAGTTTCAAATTTACGTTTTTAGAAAATGAGACAGATAAAAATAAAATCCATCGCAGCTTTTAATGATAGTGTACGTAAAAAAAAATAAAATTAAAATAAATATTTTTATTTTTTTCAAAAAAAAAAAAAAAAGAGGCCGTGGTAAGTAAAAATAAAGTCTCTACCCGGTATTTTTAGGTAAATTTCTGATAAAAAGCAAGCCTAATTGGTTGTAAATTATAAACTTAAAATTATTTCACTTCAGTGAACAAGTTGAACTGACAGCACCATATATCGCCTTAAAGAAATAGGAATCACTTATGCAATTTAGAAATTTGTCACGTAATTCATCATTCAATAATTAATTTAAAAGCAACTAATTAAAAATTCAAGAATTTTACTACTGAAATATTCAAGTTACTGAACGTCAAATTTTGACGGGCACTATCTAATTTATATTTCGTTTTCAAAGAATTTTGTTAAGAATTTTTTTTAATTAAGGACGATGCGAAAAAATCGTTTGCGGTTCATTTTATTGATGTTACGATCTTTCCAACACATTGGCATAGATATACGTCATTTATTTAGATTTCATTATGCTTTCTTTGGAGTATAGCGTAAGCAGTATTTATAGTTCGTCTACAGGTATGAAAAAAAGAATCGTATTAAATCTGGAAATATCGTTTGCTCTGCATTTCAATGATGTTTGAATACTTAAAACATAATGAAATAAAATATCCCCGAGGTACACTACAGCGTGTTTTCTATACGTTATGGAGTGGGTAGAATTTATAGGTTATTTACAGAGACACATAAGATAATTCCATGTAAGGACTGATTATCGATAATTGCTGGAAGTACGATTTCTGCTGTGGTATACATTTTGAAAATTATGTAATTCTTAGTTTACTTCGTTGTGTGTATATATTCTATAAAGAATATACACGGTGCGCAAAATAATAAGCACACAAGACTGGATAGTGACAGCAACTACAGGAAAATGAACTTTACTGAGTTATCTGCTTTTTAATTTCTTATTTAGGTATCTCATTTTCTTGTATGAGAAAAATTGAAATTTCTCAATGTTTTGTTAGTACTGGAAAGTGTTTCATAATCTATGTCTGATGTCTGATTTTCCGCTTTTGTTTTAATTAGGAGATACAGTGAAATACGTATATTATCAAAATTTTATATATTTTATAAATATTAGAATTCCGCCGCCTTATATATAGTATTTAAAAATTTGACTATTTGTTCGAAATTTAACTAAAACTCAAAATTTAAATGAATTTGTGAAATGTCATTTATGTAGAAATTTTCATCTTCAGAAAGATTTGAAATTTATACTTCGGAAAATCTCTACAGTGATACAATCGACGAAACGCAAGCTTGCTAGTTATGCGATTATCAAGAAATGCAAATTCCCTCTTATAGCGAAGAGAACATATATTCAAATAACGGAAGTACTAATTTTGATATGAGTTCCATTCAATTCCAGTTATTGAAAAGAGGTAAATAATGCATATTTCTAATTTAAAGAGAATGAATTCATTCCATTTATGTTATCGACGGTTGCTGTTCTGACAGAATATATAAGTTTGAATTCCAGATTGTAATGAATGCGCAAACATTTAGATGAAATTCTGCGCAAAATTCTGCAAAATAGTTTATCTAAATAATGCTAATTAGATATGATGGAATTAATACCAGAATTTTCATGTAATGTCTTTGTGTCAATTACAATAATTTGTTATTAGTGCTAGAGCTTGAATTTATTAACAATTTGCATTAATTTTAATTACGTATAGTGTTGAAATTTTGAAGTGTAATAAAAAATTAATCTACGTTTCACTGTTTTGAAAATTTTGAAAATATGTGATTATTTATTTTTAAATTTTAATAATTATCCTAATATTAAATTTATTTAAAAAATTCAAAATACTTGAAACCATTGCTTAAAACAGATGCGTTTTAAAAATCTTAAAATTAAACAAGTGGGCAAGTGTGATCACAGATCGCACAGAGGGTTTCGTTTAATAATCCTTTCCCAAAACTTTATCTTTTCAAAATCTGTTAGTTCCACATTTCGTAACCAGGGGCACCCTCTATTCTAAACAATTTTACTACCTATCCGTAGCTATATTAGTCGTGGGGATCTGGCCCATAGCACCCGAGATAGGTAGGCACCCCCTTGCGGTAAAAAGTGGAACTAAAATATGTAAGACTATGGTGCATAACATGAAAGAGGGTCAAAGGGCTGTGCAATAATATGTCACGTTAGGGGTGTCGTCAAAAGTTAGAAAGTATCCCCCCCCCCCCTCCCGAGTGAAAAGGAAGAAGGTTAGAAAATTTGCTTTAAATACACAAATTAGTGCTCGGAAGGGTAAATAATATAAGATTTCTTGAACAATTTATGACTTTTCGTGTCATCACAAGTGTTCTGCTATAAGTATGCAAAACTTCAAGTCTCCACCTTAATTAGGGACTGAGTTAGAACAATTACTTAAAATACACAAGTTAGAGACCGGAATCGTAAATATAAAACTCTTTGAAATTTTTATGATTTGCTGTGTGATCGCAAGTGTAAATAATATTATAAATTATAATATTAAGCATAAATAATAAAGTATAAGTACGCAAAATTTCAAATCTCCAACTGAATTAGGGGCTCAGTTTAAAAAAAAAAATGCTTAAAATACACAAGTTAGAGCCCAGAGGGGTACATATAAGACTTTTTTCAAAATTTTATGATTTGCCGTTTGATGTGAGGTGTTCAGCTATAATTATGCAAAATTTCAATTCCTCAATATATATAGTTTCTGCGAACGGGCTCAGTGACAGGCGGACATACATACATACAGACAGACAGACAGACAGACAGACAGACAGTGGAGTGAGACGAATAGGGTTTCGTCACATGAACGAAACCATAAAAAGTATAGAGTATATTAAAAAAAGTTTTATTTTTTTAATGATAGGATGTGTCTTACAAATTGAATTTCCCTATACATTTAAAAAAAAAACTCTCAATAACTGAAAGTGCATAGAGTTCATATCAAAATTATTTCCTACATTTGGACTTATGATAAACGCTATAACTGAGAATCTGCATTAACTGACAGTCGCATAGCTCAATAACTCGCATTTATTCTAAGTATGTAGCCGTGGGGCTTTACCATGATGTACATTTGTGTTTTCCTGAAAATAGAAATTCCCGAAAATTAGTATATTTAATTATTTTGATAGATGAAAAGCAAAAGAAAGAAATAACTAGGCGAGGTAATAATAGACAAACTAGGTAATAAAAAAATCATAATTCTCTTTGTAATGAGAAACTCTTTGTAATGAGTCTTGTAAAAAATAATTAGGTTACACAACTTTAATGAAGGTTTGAAAAATTTTATATAATTTTAAAATCCCTTTTTTGTGTCAAAAATTTTTTTAATTTTACAGAAATCAGCTGTCCTTTATTGCGCTCTATCGATTAATAAGAAACTGGTTTTCCAAATTGTACGTTATCATTTGAACAAACATGCCTACAAACTTTGCGTGCTTTTGTAGTGGGACATTGTATGAATATTAGACATAATCAAACAAACAGCGTGGAGGTGAAGTGAAAAACTGCACTCATTTTATTACCAATTCTTGTCCTGAATTTGCTTAGTTGTGAAAAACTGAACACTGCTTAGCTGAAAATGCTATTAAATTTTACAATAAACCGCAATGACTACTTAGCTTTAGGTTAATTCGCAACGACAAAAGATTCAAAAGAGTATTATAAGATTTTTCAGACTAAGTTATGGCACAACTGGATTACTTAAACTTAAAGCAACTCAGAAATCTCCACTTGTGCAACCGGAAGTCCCAAAAAGTTCACTGAGATGCTCAGGTACACGGGCCATTATATCTGAAATCAAACATGAGCGAATATTTTTCAATTTGTGTCCAGTATTTAATTTTAAAGCAACCTTAGCAATGAGTATGTTTAAAATTTCGTTCAAAGGTGCTTCGGCAGGCGTTTATGTTAGCTTGGCGGTATGACGTTCGTATTCAATTCTGTAGACTCGAATTCTGCTAAGTAGCGAAAAGTTTCAAAAACAGTAAGTTTCTGTTTTTCAATAATTAATTGAGTTATTAAAATAATTTGAAGCAATATTAACTATTTATATATAGGATTTTTTTAAGTAATTGATTATATTGTGAAAAAAATGGTAAGTTTTTATTTTTTCATATTTGACTGAGTTTTAAAAAATATTGAATAAATAAATAGAAAGTTTCGATTTTTAATATTTAATTGAGTTAAATTTAAACAATATTAACAAATTTTATAACGTAATTTAATGTTTGATGATATTATAACTCACAAAATTTACGAATCCTTGCTCGCATACAGTGCTCACATAATTAAAGGCAAGTGGAGCACCTCCCCTCCTCAGGTGACGTGCCGTAGACACAATACATTTTTAAGGAAATATTTTGAAAGATGAGTTTAATTGAAGTTAAATGAAGGATTCATAGAGGAATGTTATATTTAAATACAATTTAAACTATGAAAAGTTGTATTTCGAAACTGACATTTTGAAATCTTCTGAAATCTAGATTATACATTTAAAAAACACTTTAAAACTTTAGTTATCCAAAATTTCTTAAAGTTAAAATTTGGCCTCCAGTTTATTGATTAAGTTAAACAGTTACGTAAAAATACATCATTCTGTATTAACACAATATGAAATTTTGCTAAAATCGAAAAGATTCTTCAAATGTTCTTATCATAAATATCATAAAGAATGCATTTTTTGTTAATGGAACTCAATCAACTTTGAAAAATGCAAAAAATATTCAGATAAATGTGTATAATATAGAAATAACCTCTATTATGTTTGCCGTCTATTTATTTACAAAGTCTAATAGCGTTTTTTGTCTTTACAAAACTATATAAAATCTACTTTGGAAATTAGTATAAAACTTTCATATTAACTTTCACATACTACGAGAAAAATAATATCTGGAAACAAATACTCTATACTAATAAAAGAACAGATCGCTCTGTGTCTGTCTGTCTGCGATGGCTAGCGAAATCTACCGCACGTAGAAGTTTGAAAGTTTAGGTGAGGTTAGTCCAAAACAAGTCATGATGCACCTGAGGCTCAGATTTTTAATTTTTTAAAGGCCAGGGCCGCTGGGCCCCTATAAGTTTTTATGTACTAAATTGTTAATAATTTGACCCCTTTTTATATAGGGGGACCTTTCTCAATTTACTTATTCTCGATTTTCTTCTTCCCAGTTATGACCCTGGACCCTTGGGACCCGCTGCAGGAAACTTTTTGTGCAAATAAATTGTTAATAAATTGCTTTCTTTTAACCCGATCTTCATTTTTGTGATCCTTTTTACATTTAGTTATTCTCAAGTTTCTGCATTCCATATAAGATACTGGGGACCCCTAGGGAACCGTAGGGCCAGGTCCAGGGCCCCTTGAACTTTTTGTGCGCCAAGTATTTTCCACTCCCTAATTTTATCACCTTCTCAGTGCATAATTTTAAAGTTGAGTCTTGGACTCTTCGTGTTGGACCAACACCCTCATATTTTTATTGTGGCCCTAGGGCCTTTTTTTAAACATTTATCCAATCTTTTGTGCATTTCTTTAAAACATTATTGTAACGAATAATTCATATCCTATGCTTAATTTTGACAAATTGAAGATCTAAAGCGCTAAGCACTAAGATATTTTAACATTTTTTCATGTTAGGGCCCTGTTTTTAACTATCAATTGGCTCTTTTTGGGCCCCCTATTATAGATCCCTTAAAAATGGTCAGATTCACTAGCTTTTTTCCCTAACAACTTCTCAGGTCCTCCAGCTACTATATTAACGACAAAAAAAAATTCTTAGACTTCAGCTACCACCAAATTTTAATATTAATCGCCTTATTGGGGCCCTTGGTGCAGCTTCTTTAAAAATGACCTGAATTGCTTGCAATTTTCTTTAACATAGTTCTAGCGTCTGCCAATTATTTTAAAAACTACTAATAAATTTCTTTATACCCAACTACATAGCAAGTAAGTCCCTGACCCGTTGGGGCCCGGTACAGGTTCCTTTGACGTTTTTGCACTATAAATTGTTATTAAATTATCCCTCTTTAATCCAATCTCATTTTTGGAACCCTTTTTAGATTTAGTTATTCTCACGTTCCTACATTCCAGTTAAGACATTGGGCCCCCCCATGGTCCCATAGGGCCCTGTCCAGGGACCCTTGAACTTTTTGTACTCCATGCATATTTCACCCCCTAATTTTCTCATCTTCTCAGTGCATAATTTTAAAGTTGCGTTTTGGACTCTTCTTCTAAAACCAACACCCTCATATTTTTATTGGGACCCTAGGGCCTTTTTATACGATTTACGTAAATTTTTATACATTTCATTAAAATATTATTCTAACGAATAATTCATACCCTATGCTTAATTTTGACTAATTGTATATCTAAAGCGTTAAGTACGAAGACATTTTAACATGTTTCCATGTTAGGGCCCGTTTTTAAGTATCAGTTGGCCCCTTTTAAACCCCCTTTTGGTAGCTCCCTTATAAATGATCCGATTAACTAGCATTTTTTCTAACAACTTCTTAGTTCCTCCAGCTATTACATGAACGACAAAAGAAAAAAAAAATTCAGTTTTTAGCTACCATCAATTTTGAATATCAATCGCCTTCTTGTGGCTCTTGGTGCAGCTTTTTAAAAAATGTTCTGAATTGCAGGCAGTTTTCTTTAACATAGTCCTAGCGTCCGCCGATTATTTTAAAAACTACTGAAAAATATCTTTATACCTAACTGCATGCCAGTTAAGTCCGTGGCACCTTGGGGCCCAGTACCGTGCCTCTTGAAGTTTTTGCACCATGAATTGTTAATAAATTTCCCCTCTTAATCTGATCTTCATTTTTGGAATCCTTTTTTCATTTAGCTATTCTCCCATTTATAGATTACAATTAAAATCTTGGAACACCCTAGAATAACATAGGGCCCGATCCGGTGCACGTTAAACTTTTTGTGCGGCATGAAATTTTCATCTCCTAATTTTCTCGCATTCTCAACGCAAAATTTTAAAGTTGAATTTTGGATTCCTCTCCTCGGACCAACACCCTTATATTTTTACTGGAACCCTAGGGCCCTGTTCTCTATTCCCCCTATTTTTTGCGCATTTCTTTAAGATTTCATTCTGATGATTAATTCATACCTATGCTTCATTCCGGCTATTTGAAGAAATAAAGTGCTAAGAACTAAGACTACTTAACGTATTTTCATGTTAGGACCCTAATCTTGTCCATAGTTGGCCCCCTTTGGAACCTTTGTCATAGCTCCCTTAAAAATGGTCCATTTCACTAGCTTTTTTTGCCCCCAGCTACTATCTGAACAACAAAAGTATTTCTCAGACTTCAGCTACCACCAATTTTGAATATTAATCTCTTTCTTAGGGCCTTTGTTGCAGCTTGAAAAAGATCCGATTTTATTGCAATTTTCTGTAACATAGTGTTAGCCTCCTCCAGCTACTTTCAAACTATCAACTATATTCCTGTTAAGATACTGGCCTCCAGGACACGATCCCTTTTTCTACCTCAGCTACCACCTTTTTCGAACATCAATCTTCTTTTTCGCCAAAAACTTATGTTTACTCACTACAGCCGTAAACGAAAAATCGCGTTACTTTAAAGGTAACTTTAGATAAGGGATTTCATCCATTAGTAATTCGTGAAATTTACAGGAGGGAGCACCTTCCACCGCTTACGGTCGCTTTCTTTCCTCGGCTTCTAAGGGCGGATTTGGTTCATTCAATTTAGATGACAATTCGGCTACTTTCTGTATCACCAAATTTTATTTTAGACTTTTGTTACCAACATTTTCGAGCATTAATAGTGCCTTCATTTTTCGGGTTCTGTGGGCTTGATTACTACGAGGTTTCGCTCACTCAACTGGTTTTTGACTGCCCCCAGCACATGCGGAGCACTTCCGATGCTGATTTAGGTAGTGGTGACCCAGATTCCAGATTCATTCGGAAAGAGGTTTGTTGGGAACACACTAGACGCTGTGGAAGTCGATGGGGCCCCCGAAACTAGGGTCATTTAAAAGATTTTCAAAGGATATAAAATCCTACAAACTTGAGTTTTATTTAAGGTTATTATAACGGTCCCCGAGCAGCGCTGGAGCGGGTCAGCTAGTGAACATATAAAACGTTTCATATACAGTATTTACATTTTGAAGGTTGATTCTAGGATTTAGATCTATGATTTTTTAAATTACTAGAAGGGCTCCCCCCCCCCCCCCCCCTGCTCACCGACCCCGCGTAATCGCTTTGTGATTACGTTCGGTGTCACGAAGCAAACCCTATTTTCCAGCCAACCTTAGAAGAAATTGTTTCGCGTTTCCATTCTGGATCGCTTTGTGATTCCTCATTTTCTATGCATTCAATTTTTAGATTCCATTTCGTATAAACGCGCTCTTCTCCAACTCCTGACGATTTTATTTCCTTATCTCCAAGCAGGCAATCATTTGAGATTACAGAGTTTCATATTCAAAAGAATTATTAAATATAAAATCATTAAAAAAAGGTAAAATTTATTTTTGAATAATTACAAATTGAATAAAAATTATATATATAGTGTTACGAATATTATAAATAGTTAGTGTTTGTACTTAAAAATAATGTAAATAGTTCAATTAAGCTCTATTCATAAGCTAATATTAATTTTTGTTGCATTGAAATATCTCAATTTGTTGATTTTCTGCAAGCAAGTAAACCGTATTGGATTTCAATTTGGAGTCTATGGAAATTTGGCGAAATACTGGAAATAAGGCCAAATTGGCGTCACTTTTGGCGACGTTTGGCGAAAAAGCCGGGACCCCCCCCCCCGTCCCCCCTTATAGCTTCAGAAAACTTTGATTAATCAGATGCGTTTCAGGGTATCTACGTTGATTTTCATTAGTTCATTTCCACAGCGTTACTTTTTTTTATATATAGAAATCGCGAAGCAAACCCTATTTTCGAGCCAATCCCAGAAAAACTTGTTTCGCGTTTCCATTCTGGATCGCTTCGCGCCTCCTCATTTTCTATGTATTACATTTTTAGATTCCACTTGGTATAAATGTGCTCCTCCAAAACTCCTGACGATTTTATTTCCTTATCTCTAAGCAGGCAATCACTAGGCGTTACAGAGTTTCATAATTAAAGTAATTATTAAATATAAAATCATTAAAAAATGGTAAAATTTATAGTTTATCTGAATAATTACAAATTAAATAAAGATTATATATATAGTGTTATGAATATTATAAATAGTTAGTGTTTGTGCTTAAAAATAATGTAAATAGTTCAATTAAGCTCTATTTATAAGCTAATATTAGTTTCTGTTGCATTAAAATATCTCAATATGTGATTTTCTGCAAGCAAGTAAACCCTATTGGATTTCAATTAGGAGTCTATGGAAATTTGGTGAAATATGGGAAATAGCGCCAAGTTAGCGTCACTTTTAGTGACTAATTTTGGTCGCCAAATTTGGCGACGTTTGGCGACAAAGCCGGGACCCCACCATTGGTAATCCCCTTATAGCTTCAGATTAACTGATTTAAATTCTGATTAATCAGATGCGTTTCAGGGTATCTACGCAGATTTTCATTAGTTCATTTCCAAAGCCGTTCTTTTTTTTAATATATAGAAGGATTATAATGTATAATTTTCATAAAAATACATTAATTTGACATTTGCAAAGTTAAATGCATATCTTTTTGTAATTTTTATAAACGTATCGCGTGAGGTAATATCTTTAATAAAATAGCATATAAAGTATCTTTGAGATGTCCCAAATCAAATTATTCAGTATTATTTACTTTGAAATAAAAGTCAATATTTGAAATGCACGCTACCTCATTAAAGTTTCATGCACAGTATTTACATTTTTAAGGTTGATTTTCAGATTTATATTTATGCTTTTTCAGATTAATATAACTAAAGTTTCATTAAAATACATTAATTTGACAACTGCAAACTGAAATGTATATATTTTTCTGTAATTTTTACAAATGTATCTCATGAACTAATATCTTTAATAAAATAGTATATAAAGTATCTTTGAGAAATCCCAAATCAAATTATTCTGTATTATTTACTTTGAAATAAAAGTCAATATTTGAAATGCACTCTATTTGATTATATCAATACAAAGGGCTTTTTCCAGACAAAGTCATTGAAAAGTGAAATAAAAATCATGCAAACAAATAAAATTTATTCTTTTCTAAGGTAAGCGATACATTATTTTTTCCATGTTACTACTTCTGACCACAACAATACTTATTAATAATATTGCACAATATTGCCTATTATTTTGAAAGTATATAATCAATGAAAGTCAGAACAGACGGTGCAAAGAAAAAATTTTCTCTTATGAGATATAAGGTAGGTGCGCCAAAGGTGGCCAGTGTTCTTCAGGTAGCCCACCCCTAAAAGTAGAATTAATTTAATTTTTAATAACATGGTGAAGCTATTGCATTGTAAATTATGTATATGCAGGGCACATGGCTGAATTTGAAGGGATCACCTTGATCGACCGCCATTATAAGCAATGCTTCTCTTTCAAGAAGTAGTCGTTCTAATTTCTAGGTAAGAAAATATTATAATTTACTGGTACTTAAATTCTAATAACTTCGAGATAAGATACGTTTTCCGGAAGCTTATTTCTTTCTCTTTAATCGCATTTACTTTAATACTAATAAATGTATCAGATTAATAGATTTACGTTTTACATTATGCAAATGGCGACCCCTAATGGGATATATGCATGTTCTCAAAGTTGGACGACACCCGGGTAAGATTCTGATAAATACGCCAACTTCTGTTTTAGTGATTTTGAGACTTCTCCAATAATTTAAATGCTATTAAGAACACCAGAGATCCGCCAAAAGAAGTCAGTAACTCCCATTAGAAAAACCCTGAACTACTGTGCACAAAAGTGGTTCAAAGTATTTTCGTGTCGGAAGATTAAGAAGAAAACTCGAATGAAGAAATAAAGTATCATCAAATCAAAATAATAAGCAACATAATAAGGAAATTTAAAAACAATCCGGTACACTGACAAGAGAGTTCTCCCAAGGAGAGGGCCAACCTTGTTAATCACAGATTTTGATTATTTTAATATATGTTGTAGGGTAGAGACCCCTTAATGTGAGGTTCAACGGATTTTATTCAACGCTCCTTAGTTCTTGAGAAACCGGGGGGGGGGGTGTCTAATAATAGTACACAACTTAAATACTTACTTTGCAACCGCAGTGATAGGTTGGTCGTAGCTCAGTTGGCATGGCGTTTGCCGGCTGATCCGTGGGCCCGCGCTCGATACCTGTGAACGCGCTACATTTGTTTTTCTCATTTTTTATTTTATAAATATACTTGTAAGTATAATTAATAATCTCATTGTCAATTAAGATTTATAATATTGTATATCAGTTATAATTTTAACCTATTTAATTTTTTACTTTTTACTAAATAGTTATATAAAACATCATAAAACTGTTAATTTTTTAAAAATCATTCTTAAAATGTATTTCATATATTCCTTATCGATGCAATGATATTGAGCAATTGTGTCAATTCGTGATTTTAAAGAAACATCATTTACGCATTGCTTTAACAAAGGAAGTCAATGCGATAATATAATTATTCTGTTTTTAAAGTAACAAGCATAATTATATTAAAAATTAGCGCCAGAATTAAATTACAACCGATTTTTTGCATAACCGATTTTTAAATTTGCAATACGTATGCTTGCGCTTTCAATTATTTTGCTTTCACCTTTATCTTTATTCTGCTTTTATTTTTATTTTATTTGAATATTCTTTTATTTTATCATAACTAGATGGCACCACAACAGATTTTGTCACGATTTTGGAATTTCTATCATTCAATAATAGATCAAATTTCTTTTTAAACCTCTTTAAAAGATGAGAAATAATAGTTTAAAATATGATAAATTTAAGTTTGTTAACATTATAATTAATGCATGATATTAAAATTTGTAATCGAAATTATTAAATTATAATTACAAGTATATTTATAAGACAAAAAATGAGAAAAACAAATGCAGCGCGTTCGGGTACCGAACCCGGGCCCGCAGATCAGCCAGCAAATGCCGTACCAACTGAGCTACGACCAGCCTATCCATTTTGTTACAAAGTAAGTATTTAAGTTGTGTACTACTATTAGACCGCCCGGTTTCTCAAGAACAAAGGAGCGTTGGATAAAATCCGTTGAACCTGACATTAAGGGGTCTCTTACCCTACAACATATATTAAAATAATCAAAATCTGTGATTAACAAGGTTGGCCCTCTCCTCCTCAGACAAACTGATACTGTCATGTCAGTCACAAGTGATTGCCCGCCAAAAGTAAGCTGGTTTTGCCATTTATGCAAGAAGGATAAAATAATGGTCCAATTGTGTAATCAATGCGTGTAATATGTATAGTATCAGGGTAAGAGGATATAAGAGTATGTAAGAGTATGTAAGAGTATCAGGGACATACTAAACAAGACAAAAGAAAAAACTTCATCTGCACTTTCCTCAAGGAATCCGATTACAAAGGTTAATTTTGAAAATTTGTATGTAATTTTTCCTTGTAATTTCATTGTAATTAAATACTTACTTTTAATTGAACATTGCAATACTCTTCAAGTAGTAAAAATATCTTGTTGGCCATTTTTTCACATTTTAAAAATGATTTCAGTATATGGACCACCTTTGGTCACAACCTATAATTTTGAAATTGTATTATAAAAATAATTAAAGTTTATTTTACAAAGGAAAGAATACTTGATATGCGATAGAGATAACTGTAAAATTTCACAGAGTAAAATTCAGCCACACACTTAACCAGGTTAATTATAAAGCTTAACTATGGCCACCTTTGACTCACCTACCTGATTTAAACATGAATGAATATTTTGAGAATACCACGTTTATCTTTCATGGTTTTGTGACACTGCGATGAGAATACAAGCCTGTATGAGGTGAAACTATATCACATTTTACCACATCAGGTGAGTGAACTATATCACAGTTTTGGGAAAAATGAGTTTGAAGTGTCAAACTGTGTCATGAAGTGTCATGACACATTCTGTGTCATGCCATCTATTCGCTGCATATTGAAATTTATTTTGAAACAATTCAAGGGATATATCCAGTTTAACAGATGGCCTAACATATTTTGCGTATCAAGCTGCCGGTGCAAAAGTGTATCAATTGGTTTGGACACGCTGGCCCTGCCAACGCTTCCTAAAGGAGCCTTGTTTCCTCTGGCAACTTAAAAGAGTTTGACAAAAATTTGTTTCAAATTTCCGAAGGCATTTTTCTCGAAATCATAGCAGGCGTTGATTGGTCCACTCTGGTTCTCACCGCTTCATATATAGTAGACTCTCGTTTATGCGTTTTTGCTAAAGACATATCTTCAGTTAATAAGGATAATTTTAATAACTCATACTGGACAATTGCACCATAAAGTGTAATAAATAAAAACAAAATCTTGCTTAATGGTACACAAAACACGAACTTTAATAAGCTAAAAGTTAACTTCTACGTTTCGTTTTTTTCGGTAAACTTTTCAGTTTATAGAAAACCTATTAAAGAAAACACTATTATCCCTTTTTCAGCAAACGTACCTTTTTCAATATAAAATCTCTGCATTTCAGTCATTCATTAAAAGAGCATTTATGATTTGATCAGATGACCAATTAAATGAAGAAATCAAGTTTATAGAGAAAATAGCATTTAATCATGGTTTTCCAGCAAAATATATAGATAAGATAATTCAGAAGTACAAGGCTCCCCTTCCTTCATGTCAATGACAGGATAATAATCAATTTATGGTCTACAGAAAATTTCACTATATTCACACTATAAAGCTAAAAAAAAATCATTCAGAAATATAACATAAAGTTTGTTGCTATTCCACCTCCTTACCACATTGATATCGTCAGTAATAAGATCAATAGTATCCCAATGGATAAAAAATCTGGTATATATAAAATCCCTATCACTTTATCTAATAATGCTGAAAAAGTCTACATCGGCATGACAAAATGTAAGTTATCTGTAAGGATTATGGAGCATCGCAGAGACATAAAATATCGTAAACAGAATACAGCTCTTTCTAGATTCTACTTAGCTAATAAAGTCTGCCATATTAACTTTGCTGAAGCAAAAATTATAGTTCCGTGCAATAACCCCTTTGAAAGTAAAATCAGAGAATCAGTTGAAAACATTGCATGTGAAGATAATCCTTGTAACGATAATTTCTCCTATAATATCCCCCAAATCTGGCACAATATCATAAAGTCATAATTCTACATCTAATTACAATATTTCAGCTTAAACTTGTATTATGTTGCCAAAACTTGAATGAAAACTCAGTTGAACATGGTTTTGTCCCCCATGTGTAGATGGCGGCACTCGTGGTTTCTTAAATCGACCTTTTTGATTCATTTGATCTCAGTTCATTAATAATTATTTATTTTCACTAGATGGCAACACTACATTTTTGTATTCAAATCATTGGTCAAGTTTCGACTAATTGTCTCTTGCACAGGAAGCTTTCGTCTTTGAACTTTGAGCCTTTTTACCATCATATTTTCCTGAAGACGGCTGTAGAAACAGCTCGAAACGTAGACGTTAACTTTGAGCTTATTAAAGTTCGTGTTTTGTGTGCCATTAAGCAAGATTGTGTCTTTATTTAAGGATAATTTTGTTTCACCAATCTTTTTCTATTTGTAATTAATGTTAAAGCTATTACTTAAAGCGTACAAATATTTACAACATCGGATAATGTAGGCATTTTTTTTACAATACGATAGAGAAGAATAGAAACTAGTTAATACATTACAACTTTGTTGTAACTTTGGAGAGATCAAAAAAGAGAGATCAAAAAAGGATGAGCGACAGTAATGAAGAAAAAATAAAAGCTTTCTACAACTAAAAACATGACGCGTTTCAAAATTGATGACGGTTGTTCGGCGAATTTATCAATCAGAATGTGATGAAATAGACCAAATATTCAAATGTGTTTCATAAAAAATGTTAAACAGTCATTTATTAAACTATCTCAAATATCTTCAAAAGTTTAATGTTATTTAAAGTGTACATTCTTTGCCTTACCCACCCCCCTCTCAGTTTGGAAGGTGTGTATGTAATACAGATAATCCTACATAATGGTAATAAAGAAGTTTACCTAGAAAATGCCAAAACGAAAATTTTTAAAGAGGTTAAAAGAGCAAGAGGCATATATCAAGTTTAACAAACAATCAGCAGCTCTTGTAAGGTTTTTAAAAATGATAATGAAGAAATCAACTACGATAATGGAAAAACAATTTGGCCAAGTAATTATCCACAAAAAAGTCTGATTAGTGAATCACTAGAGATTGAGATGTGATTAAGGGGCTCAGGACTTGATCGATATTGAAAAACATGTAAACAGAATTCTCGCTTCGAGTCCATATAAAAACAAAAGTATTGATTGTAACTAATTTAAACTTACTTAAATTCTTAAGGTATGTTTGTAGTCTTATAAAATTATAAAATGAAGTGCTTCAATGTAATAAAATAAAAAAATATAGCAAAATTTATACAACACAATTTTCGAAAAAAATTTAGGTATCATATCAACCATCCGTAAGATATCTTAACGTTGAATTGACATAAGAACCTAATTTTTTTCTTTACAATGTTCAGAAAACTTTACTCTAAAGAATGAATTAAGAATATAACTATCACTCAAAGGAAACCTTATTAAAAAACTCTCAAATTTGAAAATTTAAAAACCCTAAAAAATACATTTTTTCCATTAAAAATATTAAAAATATTAAATTATCTAAAATATATTAATTCATTCTATAGATAATGATGTTCTATGCATACAAAAAAAATTAAGCCATTCCATCAAATATTTTTTTTTTAATCTTTCGGATAGTCTTCAAAAATCAAGTTTTGAGAAAACGCAACTTAATTTTGCAGTTAAATGGGATCGACTTTGGAAGTGGTTGTTACATAAATGCTTATAACTCCGTTAAAAATGAAAATATTTATGCGGTTTTTTGCACTCTGTTCAAAATTAATTGAATAATCAAAATAGACACAAAAAAGCAAAAAAAAAATCTAATTTTTGAAAATTTTTAAGCCTTGAGGCCCCTTAAATGATGTCTGCAAAGAGAAAGTATCGTATAACGTATTTACGTTATGGTTAAATTTTTTAAAATATCGTAATAATTTTATTTACTCTAGGTTTAGAAACTTTCTTATGATAAAAAGTATTTTATTTTGATTTTGCCCATATTTTCTGTCAGGAACAGACAGTTCACTTATAGCATTATAGATGGCGCAACGATACTAGCAAAATCAACGTAATATGATTACTTACGACTTTTAAAATCCATAAATATTTTGAGCTTCTTGACACTGGAAAGAGTAACCCTGAAGATGGCTACAGTGTAGCTAAAACTTGTTGGTTTTAAGATTTTTAACTTTTTAACATTTATTGTTTTTAAATCTTTTAAAAGTTTTATATTATATATCTTATTTATATCTTTAAGTAAACTTCTTTGTGTATGTATTAAAGTTCAAGATTAAAACTACATTTTAAGATTTATCAGTCCTACAGTTTATTAAAGTTCACATTTTGAAATAAGAAAATGTCTTTGTATATTTTATTTGTCCTGAGAGATTTATTCTTTCTATTGCCTAACTGTCATTAACTTCTTTTCTACTGAAATTACTAAATGAAACAAAATGGTGTTTATTTTAGAATAAAGTTGGCAACCTAGTTAATTTGTGTCAAAATTTGAATTCAATTTATTCAACGCAAGGCATTATTTGAAATCATTAAAACGCTTGCATCGTTTAATGCGAAATTAATTTAGTACGGACGGGAGTTCAGTGTACTTACATAATCAGAACAGCATAAAACGTCAATGAAGGAATGCGATTGTACAAAGAAGAAAAACATTAAAGCAAAAAAAGATTTTAAAATCATTTTCATACATTTTTGTATTTCTGACACCCTCAAGTTACCTCCTTTAAACTGTCTAATACGGTTTATTCAATTTTTATTCTGCCTTTGTCATTTTCTCTTGGTTTTTTAGTGCTAATACCTACTGCAGTTGCCCAGAGTATAATTATTGAGCTTTAGCCAAATGAAAAGGTCAAATCTGTTTAAATATTAAATAGACTTAATTCGGAAATGACACATTATTGAAGTCTCAAGTATGAAAACGCCAAAGGTCAGTAAGTTCACAAAAGTAATATAACAAGGTATTCAAAAATGGCCGTGAAGATTGTGCAGCAAGGCGATTCAGTATGAGATGGCGCACAGAAATTGAAATTGCCCCGCTGAAACAAAAACTAACAGAGCTGTCATTAATTAATGAGTTACTGAGTATGTGGATTTTCTTCATAAATACGTACACATAATGTTGTACAATATTGTTAATTTTTGTCATAGATTAATGTGGCACATCTTCCCAAAAAACCATCCATTCTGATCCTAATATGTCAACATTGTTCTTCACGGCAGTCTAAGACCTCACGTAATTCGTGTAACAAAACAAAATTTAGGGAAAATTCTCTTGACAACAATCACTCTACATATAATCTGAATTTATTATTCTCGGACTGGTATTAGCTTAAATCAATTAAAAGGACGTTTTGAAGGAAAAATATTTTCATCAGATGAAGAAGTTAAAGATTTTTTGTAGAGTTGGATTTATACATGTCCTAATTCTTCTTCGTATACAAAAAATTAAAAAACTTCCCAATAGCTGTGAAAAAGAGTCTAAATATTAAAGAAAGCTATCTAGAAAAAATATACAGGCACACTTTTTGTAAATAAAATTTCAAAGATAACATATAAAACAAATCTCGTTTTTATTTTATTCCCTCTATTAAGAATCTTCTTTTCATGTTTTATTTATGTATCTGATAAACGAGCATTTTAAAGTAAACATAGCTTATAAGGTATCTTAGAGAAATACGGAATTAAATTATTTAGTATTATTTACTATGAAAGGAAAGTCAATATTTGAAATGCACTCCAGTTCATTAGAATGATACAAAAGGATATTCCTGGTAAAACGCTTAAAACACAAAGAAGTAAATGAAAAACAATGCAAACCAATTCAATTTATTTCATTCTTTTCTAAGACAATAATTTTTTTTTTTTTAACATTATTACACTTGAACATAAAACTTGCTTTTGAGGAATTCTTTTAATAATATTAGACAGTATTAACAATGACTTTAGAAGCATATCAGCAATGGGAGGAAGAATGATGCAATGAAAAAAACCTTTTAAAAGAGATATGTTAGTATATTGCCAAAAAAATATACCGATTTTCGAGATTAAAATTTATTTAAAGTATTTCTTACGTAATATAAATTTGACATAAAACATTAGAGAATGAATGAATTTTCACAAAAGAAAAATTTTGTGTTTTTGAATTTACAATTTACAACCTGTTTTGAATGTAAATGTTCTGGATGTTGTAAAATTTATTGAATAAAGTTTTATAGATAATTCGAAAAAATATTGTCATTTATTATCTAGCCATCATCTTATCCCTTATGTTGAAAAAGATAAAAACACGTTTTTTCATCAGAAAATCGTTTTTGTTTTAAATCTTTTGAGTGCAGATGAAAACATTCCAATTACTTTTTGTTCGAGAGAAGGGTTTTAAGAAGTTTTCATATCCATTACAGTAGAGGTGTACAAACTTTTTAAGAGAAGGGCCACTTACAAAAATGCCTGGGTTGTCGAGGGCCACATCAGTAACACAGAGATAATTCTATTTCGGGGAGGTGGGGAGATCTGTTGCCTATAAAAAACATGGTTTGAGAGAAGTGGCAGTTTTACCCCTTTAGATTACCCTAATCAGTCAACATACCATACCCAATTCAGTTGGCAAGTATATATCAACAGTGTATGTTTGTATATATAACAGAGATATAGCAAAAATTATTTTCAAGGAGTGAAAATATTCCTTGACTTTATTCGGGCGATTAAATTTTGCTTTATGAAAAGTGCTTATAAACAATCATATGCATGAAAATGGCTAGTGCCGAAAACAATGTAAACTTCATGAACCAAGTTAACTTGACGAAACCCTCAATTTTTCTGTAGCCGATCAACAAAATTTTAGATTTTTCGGAGCTTGATCGACAACATTCGAGATTTTTCCACACCTTACCAACCGAATTCGCGTTTTTTCCGCACCCAGTCAACGAAATTCGCGGTTGTTAACTGAGTGACGAAATTTTCAATTTTTTCCCGTGGCGAATTGTCAAAATTTAGAACATTTTCTCGCGATAAACTGACAAAACTCGCGATTTTACCCAAGCCGATCGACAAAATTTGCAATTTTTTCGCACTTAATCGACAAAGTTCACGATTTTTCTTGTGCCGATCAACGAAATTTTAGATTTTTTTCGCGCCCGATCGACAAATTTCGCAATTTTTCCGCGGTCTATAGGCAAAATTCGCGGTTTTTCCGCGCCTGATTAACAAAATACGCGATTTTTCTGCGCCCGATAGACAAAACTCGCAATTGTTCGTGCCCGTTCGACAAAATTTGTGATTTTCCGCGCCCAGTCAACGAAATTTCCTGATTCTTAACTGACTGAAACCCCTGGCAAAATTCGGGACATTTTCTCACGATAAAGTGACGAAACTCACGATTTTTCTGCAGCCGATCAACCAAATTCGCAATTTTCCCGTGACCGATTAATGAAATTCGAGATTTTTCCGCGCCCGATAGACAGAACTCGCGATTTTAATCTCGTGCTCGATCGACGAATTTCACGATTCTTAACTGACTGACGAAGGTTTAAATTTTTTCCATCGACAAATTGCCAAAATTCACGACTTTTTCTCACGATAAACTGACAAAACTCGCGATTTTTCCGCAGCCGATCAACGAAATTTACAATTTTCCATGCCCGATCGACAAAACTGGCAATTTTTCCGCGCCTGATCGGCGAAATTCGCATGTCTGAAATGACTGACGAGATTTGCATTTTTCCCGCGGCTAATTGCCAAAATTTACGACTTTTTCTCTGAATAAACTGACGAAACTCGCGATTTTCTCGTGTTCGATCAGGAAAATTCGCAACTTTTTCACGCGTGATCGACGAAACAGGCGATTTTTCCGTGCCCGATCGATGAGATTCGAGGTATTTTTCGATTAGAGACTAATGAAATTAGCAACTCGGGAATTTCCTACATTGATACAAATGGTATCGACCAGGCGATTAATGAAATTCGCGATTTTTAACTGACTGACGAAATTTGCAAATGTTTTCCGCGGCAAAATTGACGAAATTCGCGATTTTTTCCTGGAACCTATGGTAAATAATTGCAAATTTTTGCCAATTATAAATTGATGACACTCGGGGGCTACTTGTTAACCACTTTTGCCATCACGGGGGCCAATTTTGGCCCGCGGGCCACAGGTTGTGCAGCCCTGCATTACAGCTTTTTAATCCACAAGGCAGGTTCCCAAAAGTGCATACTGTGAAAAGTTTGAAAAAAATTTCAGAATGTTCTTGTCATGAGGATATGTTTATTTATAAACAATATCCTGCGGAAGCTCGATATAACATCATTAAAATATAATGAAAATTTTGTTTTCTTGTCGCTATATAGCTAGTTCGCAAGAGAATAAAATAAAACCTCTTTTATGATGACTACTCTTTAAGGAAAACTTTTTCTGAACTTCATGCTGAACTAATTTAAGCAAGTAAATAAAAACTTATGTGGAAACATAAATCACCAAAAACAACGTTTAAACACACAATAAAATACATAAGGTAAAGTGAACAGACGTTTCGTGAGTTCTAGGACTCACATCATCAGTGTATAAAATCTGTAAAAATAACATTGTTTTTATAGATTTTATGCACTGATGACATGAGTCCTGGAATTCATGAAATGTATACGTCTGTTCACATTACCTTATGCATTTTATTGTGTGTTTAAACGTTGTCTTTGGTGATTTAGTTTAAACAAGTTAATACGCTTTTATGACTACGGTTTTGTTATATACATTTATAGGTATACGCAAACAGAGTTGACGATCGTTTAATTACGGTTTAAAACAAGATTTAAATGGATTAAAATTACTAAAAAACTCAAAAGTAAGGTCCGATTCAGAGCACTGTCAATTTGACTTCGATATTGTTAGTGTCGGAGACAGCAAGAGAAAATTATTGTCTCAATGGAAAAAACTACCAAAATGTATAAGGATGGTATTATTAATCTACTGAAAAACAACTTTTCAAAAGTAAAAAAAAAGCCAAGCAGAAAAAAAAGAAAAGAAAAAAGGGGAAAGTTGTGGCTAAAAAATACTGTGATATCAAATTTCCAAGCTTATATTATGGTACTTATTTAACATTTTTTATTAAAAATTTACCATACGTAAGTCGAGTACCTAAGTATGCGTTGATAGAAAGCCTTTTCTCCTTTACTAAATACATCATAACGTGTTTCTGAAAATTATTTTTTTTTAAATTATGCATGATGGGCTTGGCGGCCATCTTTCCATATTTTATACAAATTTTTAAGCACACAAGTACATTGTTAAGATCGGAAATTCGAAATTGTTGCTAAAGCAAACATTTTATGCTTTTAATTTATGGAAATGAGTGCCTAGAAATTTGTGTCTTAAAATAAAGTTGAAGTAACTTCAGGTTTCATCTTATGATTCTTTTTTTTCGGAGGGGGTTAATTAATTAGTTAAAACAGTAAAAATCAATTTGTTTTTTTTCAAAATAAAACACAATCTTAATTTATCTGTCTGTAGCCAAAACTAGAAGTTCAAAATTCTTAATAATGCAAACATATTACGAGCTTGTCTGCTTAGAAATTTGTGTAAAATATGGAAAGATGGCCGCCAAGCCCATCATGCATAATTTAAAAAAAATTAATTTTCAGAAACACGTTATGATGTATTTAGTAAAGGAGAAAAGGCTTTCTATCAACGCATACTTAGGTACTCGACTTACGTATGGTAAATTTTTAATAAAAAATGTTAAATAAGTACCATAATATAAGCTTGGAAATTTGATATCACAGTATTTTTTAGCCACAACTTTCCCCTTTTTTCTTTTCTTTTTTTTCCGCTTGGCTTTTTTTTTACTTTTGAAAAGTTGTTTTTCAGTAGATATCAGTTCTTTTTTTTAAACAGATTATATATAATTGAAATAATTCTACTCGCTAAAATTAGTCCTTGTATAGCCTTTATCAGCAAGGTACAAACACAATAGTGTACATTTTGTTTACCTATCATTCATTTTTTAGAGTAATTAATAATTTAAAAGTAAGGAAAGTCAATTTCTTCTTTCAAAGTATCAGTTTTTCTCAATTTATATCTCCTTAAAATTTTCTATGAAGGATGAAAATTTAGTAAAAATCAAATAGAGCCAAAATAAAATATATATTTACAGTTAGTCTGTCAGTTAATTGTTTGTTCTAACTTTTTTTGCTGACGGTTTGCAAAATAAATTTACCTTCACAAATACCTACGGATAATCCGAGAATGAAGCCCCGCAGGCATCTAAAGAATCGAAGATCTGTCTAAAGAAGTAAATCTAGCAATTCTAGACATGATGAAGAAACATTTTTTATTAAAAAAAATCTAAAAATTTAATCGTGTTGTAGAGAAGAAAGAATAAATATGTAATTTTACTCAAGTCTGTTTATCCATACCTATTTGCACAAATGTGAGAATATAATTTCGTATAACAATTCCCGTAAATTGATTATCTTTAATAGTCTATTATTAAAGCCGCATAAACATTAGAATTAAATTTTTTCCAGTTAAAAATTGCCTTTAATCTATAGTCTTATCGTTCGTCAAATTTGTTTTATGTTTTTTTTTTAATACCCAGACACCTTTTCTAAACTCTGACAAAAGATCACAGAAATACTGAAGTTATCCAAATACTTATAACTTTCTATCGTATTTCTTTTTTGAGGAGGGGGGGAGGGAGGGGTGAGGAAGAGCGCTTAAGAACTTCGTTTTGTTCTTAGAATTCTGAATTAATCATTGAAAAAATCTACCTACATAAGTCTTGTTGCAGAATTTTCATTAGCTAAGAGTTGCATCAACTTATACATCATGTGAATATATTAAATTACTTTTGTAAAATACTAGATGGGAGCCATTGATATTATCAGAGCATTTGCCTACACTTTAAACTTAAGTCATTTACAACTATTCATTCATTTTCTATACGAATTAAAGAAGTCGTTGTTTCCATGGCAACTGTACCTTGCACTATTGTTTGTTTGTTTGTTTGTTTTATTGAACACATATATATCAGATCACGTGGTGATCACGTCGGGATTTTGAACCCGCCCCCACCTACGCTCTCAAGCGATTAGCGGCGTGGTGTCTTATCCACTCAGCCACGGTGGGCCACAATTGCTTTCTCTAATACCCAGATACTCAAATTTAACCAGTTGCGCTTATAATTATGCTCATAACAGAGTACATTTATATGTAAGGGTGGTGACATATGCACAAGTCGTGTACTCATATTCAAGTTTTTGTCCAAAGTATAGTAACTCAGTTTTCAGTAATAGACGTGGAAGATTTCGATTAAACTAACCAGAAAAGTTAAAAAACATTGGCTTTCTGATTTGATTTTATTCAAAATCGTCTCAACCAACCAAAGTTAATGTCCGGGATCCAGATAAATTTTTCTCTGTTAGTAAAATTAGATTGACCAATCAGTAGCCTCCATCCTTGCAGGCTTTTCGGTGTTTACTGCAAACATAAAAATGTTTTCAAAAATGCAGGCTTCTGATTGATCAATCTCATCTCGCTAATAGCGTAAAATCTATCTTGATCCCGGCCTATTCAACGCCCTTTAAATATTCGAGAAAGCCTTGACACGCGTCAGGAAAAAATCACACAAAGCAGGCAAAACAAAGAAGAAAAATCATTCATTGGCTCGTTCATATCCACGAGCCAATGAATTATTTTGTTCCTTTGCTTTGCCTGCTTTGTGTGATGTTTTCGTGACGCGTGTCAAGACTTTCTCAAATATCTAGGGGGCGTTGGTTTATTTCACCATCATGAAGATATGAAAGGAGAGGAGCAGACATGTCAATCTTCCCGTGTGAAAAACTACATAAAAAAAACGAGTTCTTTCCCCCCTCTTCTGCCCTTTCCTCTCTTGATTTTGACCGATAGCAGCCCATTTAGCAGTCTCCAGTGAAAGATGCCGCTATATATGGCGGACGCAAGGGGGAGTGTGTTAGCGTGACCAATGACATAATAGGCCAGTTCATGACGTTTAAAAGTCACACGGAGTTGGATCATCTTTACACGATGATTAGTACAAAGCGGTGCGCCAATTGTTTTTGTGTCCATTGCCGTGTACAGATAATCAACTCCGTGTGACGTGATGAGCTGGCCACACTTTAGGAACAGCTTCAAATGACGTCATCTATATCTACTTCGAGGCAAACGAAAAAGACAGGCTACCGCGGTGCTACAGCGTCTAGAATATGTAGTGTGGAAATCCAATCAGTCGATCACAGCGATATCTGCAGGATATTTCCCAAAACTCCAAGACAATTTGGTCTAGACGCTGTAACATGATTTTTTTTTCTTTACGTTTTACTAACATACATCTGACCTGTGTGCTTGGCGTCAAACCCGCTGCAACAATACCATGTTTACTTTGAAATTTGAAAATATATCGCAGATGTCGCTGCGATCATCTCCCTGGATTTCAGCATCAGTGCACATTTAAGGGATACACTTCTTAGCGGTTCTTGGATAGCAAATTTCCACATTATGTATTCTAGACGCTGTAGCGGTGCATTACACATGTCTCTTTCTTCTTTAAAAAATATCCTGCAGATGTCGATGCAAATGACGGTTTGGAATTCGACATCGTTGTACATTTAAGGGATTCAATACTTCCGCGCTTTTTTAAGTATTGCTGGGATAGTCGATTTCTACAACATATAATCTAGACGATATAACGGAGCTATAGTTTCTAGAAGATATAGTTTAAAAATAGGCTTATTAAAAAGGTGCTAAAAAATTGTATCCCATAAATGTTGAACGAGGCTGAACGACGAATGTCGATTACAGCGACATATGGTAATTCCAACGTAACTAATTCAAAAGAAAACGTTTCTCTCAGAGAAGATCTAGAAAATGTTGCTCCTATCGACATTTGTCATTCAGTATTTTTCAATATTTATGGGATTCAATTTTTAGCACTTTTTAAAGCATTACTGGAATAGCCGGTTTCCACACTATGATCATGATCTAGGTAGATTTTTCTCTGTTATCGTAACGAGATTGACCAATCAGAAGCCAGAATTTTTGCTAACTTTTCACTGTTTGCAAAAATGTACCTGGATCCCGACCTATATTTCTAGCCGCTATAACTGAGCTCAGGAATTGTACAGAAAGCAAACTCCGTATTTTGATACATTAAGGCCGGGATCTAATTAGGAACAAGTGTGTCTCTATAACGAAGTAGCGACATACGGCCAATAAATGTTTATTGGTAAAAGTGATAAAAACAAATCGTTAAAATTCTTTGTGAGCATGCCATTATCGTCAGGCTAATGCATGTTGAATTATTTCCCTAGTCTAATAGAGATCGTCCATGCGCGTATCTTCTAATGGAGGATATTCCAAATATGGGTTCGAGGCTGAAAAAGTCACGTGGTACCGGTAATTTACCAAAGAATTCCTAACTGATAAGAAGGGAATCAGGAAACTACACTGCTAAAAATATCGTGAAATATTACTTCTGTTCTTAAAGGTTCTTTATTTTCTGACCAATGAGAACGCTATATAAACGCCTATGAAGCATTCTCATTGGTCATAATACAGATAGCCCTTAAAAACAGAGGTAATTTTTCACGATATTTTTAACAGTGTACTACTGCTTTCTCCCATGAACTGTTTCATTGGCTACCGGGGATTTACATTACGTAGATGGAGCGTTCCCATCTTTACGCTAGGCGTTCTTGCCTTGACCATGTGATCATAACGTAGATTGAATATCCTCTATTCAAGAAAGCGGATTGCCGTACTTTCGACAAAAACTTGAAACGAGCATGCCTCCTGTGCATATATCACCACTCTTATGTATAAAGGCTCTCTGTTATGGTGTTGTTTCTGATACAGCGCCTAGAATACCTAGTGTGGAAATATGCTATCCAAACAGTTCTAAAAATTTGCATCCCTTAAATGTGCGACGATACTGCTAAAATTTCAAGTGTCGATCACAGCGACATCTGCGGGATTTTCGTATTACTATTATTACATTGTATAGACTAGCAATTTCTTGCAGTTGTAGAAAATATCCTGCAGATGTCGCTGCGATCTGCATATTCCAGCAGTATCATTGCACATTTAAGGGATACAATATTTTAGCGCTTTTTTAAGTATTACAGGGTTAGCCGATTTCAACACTATATATTCTAGGTGCTATAGTTTCTGAGCGCTGTTGGTTAAATTTCGATATTTGTATTTTAGAGTGAGCAATAGAGAAAAGTACTAAAACTATTGAAACAACAACTTCTTTAATATTGAAATGTATAGCAAAGGAGTTCAGAATCAGTGCATTAAATAGTTTCTAATATGCACTGTTGTTATGACATCAATACACTTCCTGGATATGGAAATGAAAAATTGTGTTCAACATAATTGGACGCAATCTAGATAGATTTTTCACTGTTAGCAAAACGAGATTCATCAATCAGAAGCTTGCATATTTGCGAACTTTTCGCTGTTTGCAGCAATGCAAGCTATTGATTGCTGAATCTCGTTTCGCTAACAGCGAAAAATCTATCTGGATCCCAGTCTAGATTTCTGTAAACATTGCACTTCATCCATGGCACTAAGAAAATGACTCAAAACTTTTATGATATAGGCCGGGATCCAGAAACAGCAAAAATTCTCAAACACTCTGGCTTCTGATTGGTCAAACTCATTTCGCTAACAGCGAAAAATCTATCTGGATCTCGGCCATAGTTTTCTTCGATGAAATCAATGCAAAAGGATAATATAAAAGAATAGTATAAGACTTCTAAAATGGTTTGGCGGGTTTATCGCTGTTTGGCATAATTTATAAACTTTAGAATTAATTAACAGTTTTTCGCTAATTAAGAATAGAAAATTTGTATTTTTAAAGCTGAATTTTATAAAAGCACGTAGATTGTGTAAATATCTGTCCAAAAATGCAATCCTTACTTTTTTATGTCCATTATTTAAGCCTCTACCTCGATTGAAGCATAAGGTGTGACGAAGAAAATAAATTTGTCATTTTCAGTATCTCGACGTTATTTAAAAAAAATCTATATCTCTGTTTATAATTAATTTATGAGGATGCATTTGGTCTCAAATTGAAGATCTTTTCCATTAGGTCCTTCTGGTTTTGGTTTTATTTTTCTGCGATTATTGGTTCTTTTGATATGGGAAATTTTACGCTGGCATGTTTGGTCGATTTAACATGGAGAAGCTGTCTTCAGTATAATAAGCAGTTACGGTGTCTTGCGTTTATATTCTTGGTGTTTGTTTGTTTGGCGAGGTTAGCATTTTTTTTTCAGCTTGGCTTGGCAGAACGACCGTCCTGCTTGATTGAGCAGTTACTTTTAAAATACACTTAAAATTTATTAAGACGGTCAAAATGATTAAAATAAACAATTTCGGTAACGCGCAACTTATACGTATATTACATAAGCTTACCGAAAAAAAAAACTATTTTATCTTTTAAGTTTAAATTCATTCAGTACTGCATATTTAAACATTAATTTAGCCAGCAATTTTCAAATGCATTACAATCTATATTAAATTATACTTATACAATTTCTAAAACACTGTACAATGGGAACTATACAACACATTTAAAATCTACATGACGTTTAAACACTAAAATGATGTTAAAAACTTCCCAACGGTTTCAACTAAAATACTTGATCTTTTTCACAGGATATTAAAGATGCATTGGCGAAGAATCACCTTCCAACTCAATGGGGGATGGAGGGAAAATATGAAAGGGAAAAACAATTTACCATTGAGACCAATTGTGTCCCGCTGCATGGGCCCTGTATACTTCATAGAAAAAGCTTTTGTACAGCTATTAAAGTAAATTTTACCAAATTCAATTCATTCTGTAAATTCAACGGAACATCATTCATTAATAAAGTTCAAAATATCTCTGTAAACCACAATAGCATACTTCTGCAGTAGTCTCTGTTCTGCTGCAAGTCTTGATGTCGTGTCTTTATATCCACCTATCGATATTGTAGAAGTCATTCAAATTATTAATAAGGCAATTGATAGGGTAGAATATTTGGATAATAGTGTATAACTCTCTCTAAAATCTGGTTTAAACTTAATCATCCATAGCAACGTTTTTATTTTTAATAAGAAATTCTACAGGCAAGTCAATGGTGCATCCACGGGGTCCCCAATTTCAGGCTTGCTAGCTGAGTTCAAGATGCTACCACAGGAAGAAAAAATTATTAACAATATCCAATCAAAACCTAACGTATGGTTACGGTTGTCATTTTTATTACTTGGGACTTTGGACAACATGCTCTTGTTGATTTCCTCACAAAAATTAACAATATTGTGATAATATTAAGTTTATCCTGGAATTGGAAAATAACGCCACTTTGCCTTTCCTTGGTTTTTTACTTGTTAAGGATAATAACACCCTCAGGCGTAAAGTCTATCGAAAACTAGTTAAAATTGATTGCGTTATACCTTTTAAAGCTTTCGCCCCCCCTAAATTATAAATTGGCTGCTTTTCATTCCTTTATTAACAGCTATCCACATCTATCCATATTTATAATCCATACCTAATCTGTTCAGAGGAGTATATACAGGATGAACTGGATAATATTATTGCTAATGATTATGGTTTCCTCTTAATTATATCCACCGCATAATTCATAAGCGTAGCGTAATTCGTCATCCCCCCCCCCCTTCCAAACCCAATCAGTTTACAAGAAGTTTCACTATATCCCCACGGTATTTTGAGCGTTTAAAGATGTATCTGTTTAAATTTAATAATCATTTCATCGCTTCTCCCCCTTTCAACCTTTCCGTTTTACTTTCAGCTAAATTAGATTCCACCCCCCGACCAGTTTTCAGGTGTCTAAGAGATCCCCATCCTTTTAAACGATAGCCAGAAAATGTATTATATAGGTATGACTAAGTGGAATTTTTTTGAGAGATTAAAAGATCACAAAATGGATATTAGATTTAATAAGTTGACTACTGCTCTTGCTAGGCTTTACTCTGAAAATAAAATTAAAAGCATTGATTTTGATAGCGCTAATATTATTTCCCGTCAATTTAACCCCTACATAGCTTTAATTAGAGAGTCAATTGAGATTTTCACGCGTCAAAATGAAGTTTGTAACGATAAATTGTCATTTAATATTCCAATTATTTGGTTTAATTTTTTGAAGCATACTTAATCCCCCCCCCCTCCTCTTTTCAGTTTTTTCCCTCGGTTTGTGTCCGTGCATGGCGCCACTAGTACCCCCCCCCCCCTGGTTTTCTCTCCTTTGTCCCTTTTCCCTTTCATATTTTCCCTCCATCCCTCGTTGAGTTGGAAAATAAGCCTTCGTCAATGCATATTTAGTATCCCTTGAACAAGACCAAGTGTTTTGGCTGAAACCGTTGGGAAGTTTTTAACATCATTTTAGTGTTCAAACGTCATACATATTTTAAATAATGTCGAGTAGATTTTAAATGTCTTGTATTGTTCCCATTGTACACTGTTTTAGCAATTGTATAAATATTCTTTAATATAGTTATCACACAGTGGAAAGTTCAATTTTAAATATGCATTACAATCGTTTTCATTTGATGTGGAAAGATATTGCTCAGCAAACAGAGTGGAGTGTTTGTCTTTTCACGCCGAATACATATACATATACAACATATATATATATATATATATTACAGATATTCTACTCGAATTCCGCAGGTACAGTCGTGGAAAAAAAGTAAACAACCCCTACTAACTCCTCAACAAATTATTGTAGAAGAAAGTTACTGGTACCGAACGATTGGAAATAAAGTCTACTTTTAAATGATGTATATAAAATTTGCTTAGGGGGCCACCTACACATTAAAATGAACCATAACTCTGTTTTTTTCAATAGCAGTACCCAATTCTGACAGCATAAATGAACTCTACACCCTTCAATTAACCTAAAGACGAATTTTTATGCAATTCGTACCATAAGTTTCCGAGAAATTAATTATTTTAAAACGAGCGTATTTTAAGGGCTATATCCAAATTGAAGTTCCGTACTGGATTGTTAACCGAGAGAGTCGCTTCCTTGATCAAGGCACCTTAAGCGCCACTCAAGGAGTCAATGAAGCGTGTTAGATTACAGTACAGCAGAATAAATTTCAAAATGTCTACTCACTTCCATCATAGACGCCCCTTAAACCATCATTTTGCCGTTTTTTAAGCATAATTTGAAAACTACTTGGAAGACAAATGTGAAAATTTTGAATTTCCATAAAGCAGGACTTAATAAATCTAAATCCATCAAAAAAAGTGTAGGTTGCAATTCATCATTTTTTCGAATATTAATTTCATAATTCATAATTCATAATTCATATCATAAAATTATAAAAATTGCAAATTCAGCTTATTTATGTTTGGGTATGTTAGTATTATTACCACAAAAAAATTAGCACATTAGGAGCATAATTTCGGGAGATATAAATAAAATTATGAAAATATAATTTAACATTAGAAGCACTAAATTTTGAATGTTTATAATTCAAAAACTTATCATTCAAATGACTTGAAATTTGGTGTCTAGGCATAGTTTGAACCGAAGATTTGAAATATCTCGTTAAAATTGGGTATTGCTATTGAAAAAAATGAAGTTAGGATTCGTTTTAATATGTAGATGACCCCCTAAGAAAATTTTATATACATCATTTAAAAGTAGACTTTATTTCCAATCGTTCGGTACCAGTAACTTTCTTCTATGATGATTTGTTGAGGAGTTAGTAGGGGGTGTTTACTTTTTTTTTTCCACGATTGTACATTTGTCTGACTCTTTATTAGGCGTATGAATAGTTTCATTAACATTTTTTCCAAAGTATTCTGAGTATGCGCTTTAAGGAGACCTTCATTTTGAATTCAAGAAATATCATCTCGCCACTCTTCCCTTCTACACTCTCCTACATTAAAAGTAAGTAATTTCGAAAAATTAAATTTCTTTGTGTTTTTGTTGTATTTATTTGCATCTTTAGAACAAATATCAGGCTGAAGTTTGTATTTTAAATTGGTCTACATTTCATTTCCAAATAAATTTAGCAGAACTGGTTTAGTTTTAAGCATATTTTTTAGAATGGGATGAAAAAATAGACCTCTTAAAATCACCTTTTAAGGTTTTTATTTCCAAATTCTAGTAAGTATTATATTCCCATATGCATACGCATATTTATAAAGAAGACAAATGTATACTACATACAGGCATATGTTAATTTGTTTAGTATTCCTTTTTTATTTCTATACAAGGAATGACAATTCCTTATATTAACTTTAAATCCATTTTACTTTAAAAACTCTTAATCTTTTCATCATACATAGATCATCAATTTATCTTGAATATGATGCATGAAATAGAAATCTTTAAGAAATTCTTCTCGCCTTCCCATCTATTTAAACTAAGCTTAATATTGATATTGATTTTAAAAATATTATGATCCATTTTATTTGATTTGAGTGATTTATGAAGTAGGTATGCTTAATGATATTAGAGAAAAATAAAGTTTTAAAATTTTAAGACTGCTAAATTTTTGCTTTAGATTTATATTAATTCCCTCATAAATTTCACAAGAATAAACTTTTTGTTTTACTATTTTTTTTCGCCATGTTGTTAAAGGGTATGGATACTTACACACGATCACTTTGGAATACATTTCTAAAATAAATAAATAAATATCTTTTATTGTTCGTTTTATTCAGATCATATTTGTGATTTCAAAAATCTTTTATTTGCATCTTTGCATCTTTGAAGATAAAAACGTAAGCTAATAAACCGAAACTTAATAACAAGAAGTTATCTTATAATAAATAAAAAAATAAAACATTGCAGTTTCTTTTGGGTTTATAGAACGAAAAGAAAAAAAATTGAAACGTTGAAGAAATCTTGTTTTTGCTGCGTTTTCGCCTATGTTTGTATATTTTATTTTTTCCCTCATAAACTAATTCGTTAATTTTAAAATCGATCACTAATTTTATTAAGTATACTATATTGAAGACACAAAAAAATAATGGAGTGATTAGACAAAAGTTTGTAGAAGATTTAGTGTTTTAAACACAGTAATGTACCATAAAACAGCAAACTTTAAAATTCTTTAATTAAAAATAAATAAATAAAATTTCCAATTTTTTACCTACAAAATGATTTTTTTCTTGTCTAAATCAGTTTTTCTACGTATTATAATAATATGTGCATATGATAAATGTACGTCAGTAAAAAAAATTCTTCAGATTGTACTGAGTTCCCTTAAAGGTTGAAATGAAGCCAAAATGTATCGAAATCTTCAATGTAGTTATACGAGAAGGTTCTTTTAATAAGTGCATTTATGTATGTTGTGCATTACTACACGCAAGAAAACGTAGTTACGAAAGTTAAATAAAATTTGCGCCAACCGATGCTGGCTGAATATACCAACTGGCTGCAAAACCGGATTACGGAACTTTTACCTTTGGTATTCGCATAAAATTATGTGAAAAAATACTTTCTTGCCTATAAACGAATTAATTGAACTGTTGTAACAGCTATACGGGGCACAATATTTCGGCACATGGTGAACTAATTTACTTTCAGACAGTTAAAAGAAAATTCACTATACTTTACTACAAAAACAGGCCGTTTATTTTACCCTATCATGCGATTTTTACAGGCTTGAACGCAGATCAGCGGATAATGTCCATTGAATGAAAGTCCAGGCTAAAGAACATGCTTCTGCACCAACCTCATTAAAATAAATAATTTTTCTGTTGAAAAATAACAAAAATTTGACATTTTGAATTCAAAATGTATAAAATTAACACTTTGGTTGGTTGGTTGTATAAGGTTTTATGGCGCAAAATCCCTTAAGGGACACGCTGCGCTAGGAGATCAAAAATACCAAAAAGTGATATATAAATAATGTAAAAGAGCAATGAGAAAAGCAATCTGGAAAGGGAATCCCATGCAGTTAGACAAATCTAGAAAAATAAAAAAAATTAAATCCTAAAACAATCGAGTATAATAGTAAAAGCATTTCAATAAAAAGTGATGTTATAAAAGTATAAAAGAAAATTCTGACTTGTTAAACCAATGAAAGAAATAAAAATTATGTTTCAAAAGAAAATCTTGCATGCTTTAAAAAAGCAAAAAGCGCCCCATGCGGTGTTTCCCGAATGAGGTTAGTCAAGTTTGGAGATGATGAAAATTGACACTTTGTATACAAGTAACAAAAATTGCTGTGATATGGAAATGTGAAATGACTCTATACCAGTGGCTCCCAACCTTTTATTGGCCACGCCCCACAGAAGCATATGTAAAATTACAATGCCCCCCCCCCTCCACCTCCTCACACACATATTCTGTAACATATATCTCTTATATTTAAAAAGTGAACGCAATTCATCAAGAGGAAGCCTAAACGAGTTTTATGAAAAACGTATCATTTCAGATTTTTTAAAACTTATCATAGAGGTGAATTTGCCGCCTCAAATGTGTTTTGAGATTGCACTTTTATCATCGCAAAATGCTTGATGAGACTATCATATTTAGCATTAAAATTGATAATATTGACACATTTTATAATTTATTTTAGTAACTTATTAAGAGTTGTTGGAAAAGTTTTGGATGCCAAATTTTCTTTCTGTGGATAATAAAATACACAAGAAGCATTTCAAAATTCTCACCTTTATCCATTTCAAAACACATTTATCTTTTACCCTCACTGATTAATTACACACTAATTAATTAACTGCTAACTAATAATCACAAATTAATTAACTGCCATGTACTATCACATTTTCAGATTTAAATTGTGTAGGTTATATATTCATTTACCATGTCGGAGGCCTGCACTGCAACTATAGATATTTAGTATTTATCCATTTCTCTTTTTAATGCTATTAAAGATATTTGGATAAAGTTGGTAGTACCGAGTTTAGTTATTTCAAATGTTTTTTATCTGAAATATGTGAAAGACCATAAAATTTAGTAATATATTCTTAAGCAATTTCACGTGTAAAAATTTCGCCATACAAGTGAGAGACCAGATAAAAATAGCTCATTCGATAAATGTTTGAGAAAAATTGTAAAATACATTAAAAACTAGAAAAATTATAGAAATGTTTGAAAATAAAAAAAGGAAAAAGGGTCTGGTAAGGTTTTTTTAAAGATTATTCACGTAATTATTCTGGTATAGGTTCCATTTTAAACATTTTAGAGATTTTTTTTTTTTTTTTAAATTGAACAAAAAATCTTACTTATTTTTAAATTTTGCATGTAATACTTTTATTTTTAGTCTAAAACATTACTTTTCGAAGAAAAAGAACACTGAAAGGGTGAGCTTCAAATTTGAAAATGCCCTCCTAAAGATTGAAATCTCCCCCCTCCCCGGTGGGGCATATGCCCCCACGTTGGAAACCACTGCTCTATACGCATGGAAAACCACTTTGTCAATGTCTCTGAAAAACCGTACTTCGTCGCAGCGTGTGGTGATCAACTAGTGATAGTAGATAATAGAAAACTGTCTAACATGAAAATGGCTTATCGTTCGGAATATGAACTGGCTGCTTTAAACTAATATAGGGGAGGTTGGGGAGGTATGATGCACTTTTTTTTTTACCAATTTTTTTCAACCCTTAGAAACCTATTTTTAAACAAATTTTCCGTGTTTTCTTATAAAGTGACATTTTATTCATTTATTAAAATATTGTGAATTTAAAAAATAATCATTTAAAAAAGATATTAAGATATTCCAATTATTGTGAATGGCTACTACTGTGTCAAATCTCCCCATTGCTGGGGTGGATTGATACACTAGCAAGGAAGGTTTGATACATTGCTATGTAAACTGAAAAAAAATGCAGACAATTCAATTTATGTGTCATACAATTTTTTATGATAAATCTTTAAATATTTAAGTAAAATTTTAAAAGAAATGACATTGACATATTTTTGTTTCAGAAATGTTTTTTACAAAAATATTTAAACAATTGCTATTATTTAAACAATTCTATTAACACACTTTTAGAAAATAAATAATGAAAAAAAAAAACCCTAGAGATCTTGCTGCAAAAAAAAAAATTAAGTGAACATTGCTGATTTGCAAACAATTTAACATAAATTTAGCCTATTTAAGATTTCTTTAATCCTTTCAGGCCAAAGCATTTTCAATGCTAAAGTGTTGAATAAATGAAGGCACCGGAATTTACCAACAAATTTAATTGGAAATAAGAAAAGGGCTATATTTCACATTCATATTAAATGGAAAATATCTTACAAAATGCTGCTGCCAATGTGGCGTTTGGGAATTAAAATTAAGTGGTTACATAAACATACTACCATCCCTGAAATGGTTAAAAGAAAAACTAATAACTCTATCATTTTGGTAAGTAAAATCGGATGGATTTAATGCTTTTTTAATTTGCCCTTCGTCAATTATAGAAACATCTTCCTTTTCAGGCCATTTAACCTTTTTTTCCTTCTACATGACGAGTAAAACGAACTAAACATCTATCATCGCACTGCTTTTATGTAACCTACATAATGTCTATGAATAGTCTCTTTGTTCTTTCTTACCAATTTCAGTAGCTCTTGCTGTAAAATAATAATGAATATTACAGTTCTATATTAGTTTACAACTTAAAAAAACTATTAAATTTCAAATATACAAGTGTATCATTTCTCCCCAGCACTAATGTATAATTTCTCCCTATCATGCCTTATTAGATTTTCAATCACTTTGTGTAAATGCAGTTGCAAAATGCCAATCTGCTTTCTGGTAAAACTCACCCTAACAATGTGCGCTACAAATAAAAAAAAATTACAAGATATTATCTTCACAATAATAAGAGTTATGAAAGAAAATCAATATTTTAAAAAATTTACTTTAACATTCCAAAAGTCTTCAAAATTAAAAGAAAAAAAAGTTGTCAGTTCTCCACTGCTAAGTCCAGCTAATGATGATCTCTGCTAATAAAAGAAGACTTTACATCTGTTACAATGGCTGTTAATGCCATTTTTTGAGAAAAATTGTCAATGTATCAACCCTCCCTATGTATCAAACCTCCCCTACCTCCCCTAGATGATAATGTAGAAATGCTTCTTATGTATTTTGTTATTAATATAGAGAGATTTCTGTGTCCAAATATTTTACACCTGCTCCTAATGAAGTATTAAAATTAATTATAAAATGTGGCAATGATTTAAAATTTAACGTCAAACGTGAGAATCTCTTCAAGAAATGTTTTGAAGATAAAAACAAAGTATACAATACTTTTCTTTCAAACTAAGGTAACTTCAAAAAGAATAACAAAACTCTTCTAGACTTAAAGGCGATTTATGAGTTCATAACATTTATACAGTTCTGCTAAAATTATGTTTGTGACAAAATTTTAGCTGTTTGGTAACAAGTAGTGAAAAGGTAAAATTTAGTAACCAATATCAAATAATCTAAGTTCACTAATTGTGAAATGACTTGTCATTATTAATTTTCTGTTAGGCTTCTTATAATAATAATTACATTTTAAATAATTAGAATCACATGTGACAAAAAGGCTTAAGCCAAAAAAGGCGTGACCAAAACAGTTTGGGAAATACTGTGTTAAATGAACAATTTCGAGAACATCTTTAATGAATCCATTTGTGCTCTTTTATGGCTTACTAAATAAAATAATATGTTATTACCTCCTAAAATGTTTATTATAAGTATCGTTCTGTGATTACACCTTTAAAAAAAGAAGATCGTATTGGTCAAGAAAAGCATGATATTTTTTCACATTTATGATGATTCGTCTCCTTCTGGCATGGGCCCAAAATTCAAAGAAAATAATCTTTGTCTAGATCTATATACTATTGAAGAAATTGAAATAAGAAAATATTTCTCTTATTTAAGAAGAAATATTGTGTCAAAGGAATATAAGTGAAGGAGACAGCAGCAATTTTAATTATATGTACAGCAACGATTTTGATTCTTACATGTACACCTTTGCATGAAGAAAGTTTCTACAGTACCGAGGTATACTGGCTTCTTTTAGCGATCTAAAAAACTTATTGTTGCACACATAACTAACCTGTAAGAACACTATAATCAACATCTAAACATCTTTTACATGGTTTTATTAATCTCTCTCATTAATGAGAATTATGATTTATCGTGAAATATATACATATGTATGCATACAGAATAATATTAAAATAAAGTTAAAAGTTTCGGGATATCCTACAGGTGTTCCCGCTGCTCATGATACTTCTGATAATTATTAAAAACTTATTTACAGATTTTTTGTCTACAGATGACCAATAAAAGAACACATGGTTTTATCACTTATTTCAAAATGCAGCAATGTATATCAGATTTCTTAATCCGTAACTCAGGAGTCGAATACCCAAAAACTAAAGAGAGCTATAGCTCAAAAGGCACATGTATCTTAAATATTAATAACAATAAGTAAATGCCAATGCTATTGTCAAAATACATGCGCAATAATTAATACTCTACCTATAATACATATAATTTAAAAGATATCAGTAACTGTGAGATAATCTTACGACTGTTTTAATCTCATCTGATATCAAGGAAATCTTTCTAAATGAAAATCTGTCTTTCGTTGTTCATTAATGGATTTTCTCCGAAAACTCGAAGAAAATTTTATCTGAGAAATAATAAGACCATTAAATAAAGTGACATTACTTTTCTAAAAAATATATTGCCTCTTCTGATTAATAGATGCTTTCTAGCATGAACATTCAATGATATAAAAGAATAAGATGGAAGTGCTCTTAATTACTTTATCCCCTATCCCTGACAACTTCGTACGACAAAGGTAAGTGTTTTCAGTGAAATAATTTTTAAATGTTGGTTTTATGTGCAGTTTTTCTACAATGTAATGAATATGGTGACAAAAACTGTTGAAAAATAGTATATTGTGAATATTATAATAAAATAATGAAAACTTTTAATAAATTTTATTTTGTTGTAATAATTGAAAAAAAAAAGAACCTTCGCTTTATTTAAACAGAGTAGATCTACTATTTATTACAGTGCTATTTAAAAGAAGTCATTTAAACAAATTAAATGCACTAATGTAATACTGTTCCATAATAAAATAAAATAAAACATAATACTGTTTGTTTTGATCATTTTCATTTTATTATAGTTTCTCATTCCGTATATTAATGGCTTTAGTGGCAGCTGAATTGGGAAATATTCTATTTTGTGTGTACCGCTCCAACTTATTTAAATAGAAAAGAGTTAATATTTATTATAGAGATATTTAAAAAAAGTCATTTAATGAAATTAAATGTACTAATGTAATACTGTTCAATAATAAAATAGAATATAATATTGTTTGTTAAGATCATTTTGATTTTATTATAGTTTCTCATTTCGTATATTAATGACTTTAGTGGCAGCTGAATTGGGAAATAGTCTATTTTGTGTGTACCGTTGCAACCTCTTTAAATAGAATAGACTTAATATTTATTATAGAGTTGTTTAATAGAATTCATTTAATGAAATTAAATGTACTAATGTAATACTTTTCAACAATAAAATAAAATAAAATATAATGCTGTTTGTTATGATCATTTTGATTTTATTATAGTTTCTCGTTTCGTATATTAATAGCTTTAGTGGCAGCTGAAGTGGGAAATCGTTTATTTTGTTTGTATCATATCATCTTATTTTATTATCTTCCTGAATGCCTAAGATTGTAAGTTTTATTGACAGAGAAACCTCTAGGAAGTTTTTTTATTACGTTCTTACTGGGTACTTCTCTACCGTTCTCCAACCTTTTAATGAGAGACTACTCCTTGCCACTGATTTTAAGTGCAGGTATAAGGTGGCACGCAAAAGTTAATAGCATTCAATGTTCCCACATAGCCAACCATCCAAGTTTTAAATATTTTCATTCTGCGTCACTTCCGTGATCTACGGAAATGTGTATTTTACGATATCATTCCATAGCCCACAAATTAGAGTCAGCAAATAAATCAAGAGTGAAACCTTTAGAATACAAGAGGACATACTCGGGCAAACCGGATTACAGAATATAGATGAAAACCATTTATTTAATCGATAAATATATCAGATTTTTTACATTTAACTGTTTTTAGAATACGCACTAACAAAAACAAAAATCATATTTATATAAAAAATATTAATTAGTTTAACCCTTAAATGCCAGGTGTTGCCTTTCGGCAGCATACCCAATTTAGGCTTATAAATACCATTAGAATAATATTGAAGCTATAATGCCTAATGTTGCCAGTAAAATACATTCTGAAAATATTATTAAATCGATTTTCAGCATTTAGATGGCAACACTTGTGCTGTTTAAGAATAAAGATAGATTTATTTTTTCAATTGTTGATGCATGTTCTTTTTGTTTTGTTTGGAATCTTGCGAAATACCCTATTTTGTTCTGCAGCGAGAAAATAAAATTTATTTCTTATCATAGTTCTCAAAATTCTTGTGTGTTTAATATTATAGAATTTTATTGAGGAAAATTATTTTTTCAATTAAACACTAGTATTGCCAATTAGTAACAAACAGTCTTTTAGCCGTAAACCATATTTAAAACAAAATATGATTTTTTAAAGTATTTTCCCCATGATTTATTTTAAAAAAGAAAGCCGAAAAATATTTTTTAAATGATTTTTGAAAACTCAGGCATTTAAGGGTTAAATAAAGTTGTGAAATTTATTAAAAGCGATAGTTTGGTATTGGTCTCGTGCCAGGAGTTAATAGCCGAAGAAATCGCCAAAGATCACTATTTAAAATCAGCCTTTTTTTATTCTGATCATTTTAAGGGTTAAGTGCATAGTTTGATCACATGTCTTAAATTTGTATTTTATTTATTGTTTTACTATTTTATTTGTTGATTGATGAATGTTTTAATTTTGTTAAGTCATATAAGCTGAAAAAATGCTGAGCTATTTATATTAATTTAGTTACAAACGTATTTATATTACGTAATAGTCAGCGATTAACACAATTTAAAAAATCATGTCTAAAAGTTATTTTAAAAACTACGGAAATTTTGTAAATAGCGACACATTTTGCAAACCTTCATCGATACAATTTTCAAACAAATTTCAGTAGAAAATAAATTTTTTTTTAAAATATTAGACGGTGTAAAAATTTATCATGAGTAATGTTGAAGTTAAAAAAAAAGTTAGTAAAAGTTAAGTTTAATAGTTTGGTGTTACGTCAAAATGACGTGAGCGTTACGTCCGGACACATTTGCCTTTATGATACAGATATATAAGCAAACGCCCACACTATCAAGACACCCATGCCTCATGCAAAAGAAAGGGCCTTCATGAGCTATATTTTTTAAAAATTTACATTTTTAGTATATTCCATGTCAGTTGTATCTAATGTTGTGTTAAGTTGGAAATTTTGAGTATGAGAAAACATGCAAATTTTTCCTCCGTTCGGATTTTTGACAATGAATATTGACTAAGAAAGAAGCTAACTACTGCCAGTTTTAATTGTAGAATGACATAAATAAATTAAGCTAAATGGAAATTATTATTTCAACTTATAAAATCTAAACTTTAAGTGAGGATTTCCAGCTCTTTCTATTTTTTTTTTTTTTTTTTTTTTTTGGTTTCAATTACGATAGTTCGAGTTAAGGAAAATCTCCAAAATAACTTTCTTTTATAATTTCTACTTCTTAAATCCGGTGACATTCTATAAATATAAGGAGAGTATCGTTATTTAAATTTTTATTTTCACTGTTCGTATTACTATTCTCTTTTCGCATTTTTACCAAATATTATATTTTGATTTTACAAAATTTAACTAATCAATACTCCAAGTATAATCCTTGTGAAAATTGAATAACTCAATATGAGATAAAAAATGACTTTTGAAGTCACTGAAAGGCAAAATTGAAATAGTAATTTACAATAAGATACACTTCATGGGGTTTTTACATGCTTCGCCTTCTCTGATGGTGAACATTAAGTTCATGTATATTTAAGATACTTATTAGCAAACGCACTTTTAAGAAACCTACTAGAAATAAAATTATTCAGACATATCGTTAAAATTAATAAGCTTATTAATATAAATGGATACCTCTAATAATCTAATACTAAATTAATTTACTTATTTATGGTATATATTTCAAATTATATCGTAGGGAACCCACCAGTCGATTTTTGGTCACCGATTTCCCACCAAAACACTCTTTTTCTTAATAATCTGTGAAAACTACCATGAAGATTGTTATTTAGAAATAGGGGTAGCCAACGAAATGGCCGGTTAATTTCGTGAATCAAGAAATGTATATTAAAAAAACAGGGTTCGTACGGATTCTTGAATTTCCAGGCTAAGAAATTCTTCCGTATTAATATTTTCTTATGAAAAATCTCTCCTTAAATAAGGAGAAATTTCGTCCGTTTAAACTAGATTTATTTTTCTATAAAAAAATTCTGATATTTCGCCTTGAAAATAACGGTACCCGTACGAACCCTGAAGAAAAAAAAAACTGTTTGAAATCTAAGAAAAAGTAAAAAATCCAATTTATAGAACAGGTTGAAAGAATATATGTCTCAGGCAAAAAAGGAAGTAAAATATTGATCCTTTAAGTTCATTTTAAGAAACCATAGTACGCGTTGATGCGAATATAGTTAATTTGCAGCGTTGCCTGAGAACGCACTTCAACTTGAAGACACTAGCGTGTTTATGTTAAACAAATGACAGAGTACTTTTCATATTCCACGTTTGCACTTCAATATTTCAAAACAACCTTTTTTGTATAGAATAGCTCAAGTGGAAGTGTAACCGGTTATCTTATATCTTTTTCTTTGTCGGAATGTTTTTCAGAGGACACTTTTAGTTTTGAAACTGGTTTCGAAAGTGGAAGAAAAATCGAACAGAACGAATTTACACTACTGCCAATTGTTTAACTTTAACCTGCGAGTTTTTCGCATTACTAGCATAGTCTTCTTAAGAACCTACTCTAGATACGAATAAAACTAATGTTAAACCAACGGAGGCATTTTGTACAAATCTCTCATTTGGATTTCAGTATTTTCAAATAATTCTTTTTGCATCATTATATCAGATGTTTAAGTGATATTTATTTACTTTTTAGAATTTGGTTGAGATTTATTTCTGAGGGCACTTTTAATTTGAGAAGAAAACTAGTCGGTTAGTTCAAAATTAAAAGCGTCATCAGAATTAAACTGCAACTAAAATCGAAAAAAGACAAAATTAATATTACGTTAGACATCGGCCTGAGATATGCTATTCAAAAACAGTCAAATTAAAATTATTGAAATGGAACGAGATTTTTTTTAGGTTTAACCAATAGATTTTCTATTGGTTAATTATTAGCTTATAAATATCAAAGTCAAGAGTCAAATAAAATATTATTGAAATAGGAACGAGAAATTTGTTAGGCTTATTTCTATTGGTTAGTTATTAGCTTAGAAATATCGTTGCTTGACTAGAGAAGATCCTTTTGCCCCGGACCTGTATTTCGCTTGGTCTGCCAATAAACGCGACCAACAGTCCATGGAAAACAAACAACAAGTTTTTGTATTTTTCTGTAAATCCCGCACAAGATTATAAGTATAGAGGCTCCATTCCAGACATGAAAATGTAAATATCAAAAGAGTGCTCTTAAGGTGTAAATGACTCTTGAAAGTAATGACTTTGAATCATTCATGAATATTATACATTAAAAGCTTCTGCATGATAAATGACAAAACTGGAAACATTTTTGGAAATTGAAGTACAGATAATTTACGAATTAATAATTGAGCAACCACAGAAGGTATCAAGAATACGTATACTTGGTATACATTACTTGGTTCGTAAAACAGGTGTTTTCAAAGTGGACCCTATTTTTCGTAAGCTTCATGGTAATGTTTTCACATGACCAAAAGAGACGGGATATTTCCGAAAAATATTGTAATTCTTATGATGTATTTTGAAGTGTGCGCAGAAGGCTCAAAATTGGACCGTTTATCTCGATAAAGAATGTAATACACATAAATCAGTCTACTTTAATCTTATATTATGTTCAAAAAACTATTTTGGTACACTTCGTAAATATATCGCAAATAATCCTACTGGAAGTATATAATGCATGAAAAATATCTGGTATCTTATCTCCTTTTTTAAGCTAATTACCACCGAAAAATTTAAAGAATAACACACATATTCGTTACTGTAACAGACTTTTTATTAACAGAAATTATCTCATGCATAATTAAAACCCGAAATGATAAAAACGAAATTTAAAGGTCTCTTTAATTAAAGTAATTTTCTGAACTTTCAATATGTAGACATCAGTACGTAAGTCAGAATTTTTTTAGACAAGAAAATGGTCGCCTGCAAAAAATGTAATCTAATATAAGTCTTAATTAAAGCTTTTGTAACTCTCGTTTGACACTACTTCTAGTCTTTGTTAATTTTTGTCTAAGGTCTTTTTAACTAAGGTTAAATGTACAATATATCTTAATTAATACTCTCTGTATGTTTTTGGAATTAGTTTGATTTCATAATTAAAACAATTTTGTGTTGAAAAGTAAGAGAAGCATTAATGAAAGTATTTTTTGCTCTGTGTTTTTTTTTTTATGAAAACTGTTATAGGCATTTATGTAGTAGAATAAGTAGAAAAACAGAGAGAGAGAGAAATTAAGCAATAGAATGAGAAATTAAATTGCGATAATTATCATAACTAATGAAATAATTTTTTTAAGGATTGTGTTATATAATAAAAATCCGTATGTTTGATTGAATTCGCAAAAAACTATGGAAAAACATCCACGTTAAATATTTCCCTTAGTCTAAACAATAGTAGAAAACGGATTAAAAGAAAATAAACTTTTTGTTTGAAATTCGATGCAAAATTGTACTTATCATACAAAAGCTGACTTTTGAAAAGATGCTAGTTGTATTTTTAATACCTCCCCCCCCCCCAAAAAAAAAAAAAAAAAATACTGAAGCTCTATATTAACATCTACCTTTAAAAATTGTTTTTTCAATTTTAATTAACTCTCTAAAAACGAATAACTTTCAGCAAAAAGGGCAATTATTTTAAGTAATTTTTTTTTCAAATTAATATGTACAGTCAGTATAAAGGAAATCGATACACTCCATAGACTTTAATTGCCAAAATGTTTCAAATGAAAAAGAAAATAGCCATTTGATAAACTATAATGTCTTCTTTATTTTTATGTTAAGGGGTCTCAGGACTCTTAAAATTGGAAAAAATGAAAAAAAAAAGACCATTTTTAATATTTAATATCTTAAAATATATTTGATTTTAAGACACAATTTTAATTACGAATGAAAGGTATAAGTATGTTCTTTCATTTCATGTATTTAAAAAATTATAAGATGCAGAATTAGCATTTACAGAGGGCTCCAAACTGTTAGACATTTGACGAGCAAAAAATCGGCGTAACAGCTTACGCGCACGATTACAAAATAAGTATTGCAACTAGAATGAAAATTTTGGTGCCTAATTATACTTCAGATTATAATAATTACCCTGAACCTAAATAAATTTGTATTTAATGCTTTTTTGTATTTTTAATACAAAGTTGTATTTAGCTAATGCAAAATTAAGAAAATTTCAATAGTATAATCACCTAAAAAAATATTGTTTTGAACAATAAAAATGAAAATTTAGGTTCAGTTTATACAGACTAACATGAAACATATGATTTGAAAATTTGATGAAAAAATATTCATAAGTTTTGGAGATATAGTACGCGTTATGCCCAAAAACGCCATTTGGAGAAAAATGGCTTCAAAATTTCCGAAACGACGCTTCAGCTATTGAACGTGTATAAATGTAAAAGCCATAACTTCAGTTCTAATAGGAATTTCAAGGACACAATTATATCAAAATGTTCAGAAAAGATAGGAGGTTAACATCTAAAAAAACTAAAATTTCGAAAATTTTAAAGCTTTAAGAGTCCTGAGACCCCTTAACAAGATATGAGACAGTTGTTATACTAAAATTACACCAAACTTTAATGTTTTTAATCTGAATATCCATGTTTGATATCATACTTGGATATTTTGGTACATTTTACCTTTTTATACCAAACGGAAAGTCATTCAGGCAACTATATTAGGCATTCTGAAAGTTTAAATTTTGGAAGTCTTGATGTTAAAATTCTTTTCAATTGGTACTAAATAGAATGCAAAGTAGGTAGTTTTTTTTAACACAAGTCAAAAAGTAACCAGAAAGACCTGTAATTTTGAATTTCATATTTGCAGTCTTCAGAAACTGATTGACGTTAAAATAATTATAGGTTACAATTCATATTTATTTCTAAAACCACTCAAAGTATGGATATTTTGTATATTTTCGAAATTAATATTCTAAAAAATTACATAGATCTTAAGAAGCCTCCGCCCCACCAGTGGTCGAGAGGTTCTGCTCTTGAAGCTGGTAGACGGGAGGTGATGAGTTTGAACCCAATCGCGCCCGTCGGCCTAATCGTTCGGAGTTTTCGTGGTTTTCTTCGAACCGTGGATTTCCATGCGTAAATATGGGTTAGGTTCCCTTAGAAAGACTCCCACGGAGGGCACTTCCCCCCCCCCCCCTAGAGCCTATATCCCTCGTGTTGATAATTGGCCGTCATAAACACAACCAACCAACCAACCTTAAGAAATCTTCTGCAGCTGATTCTGACAAGTATTTTTTGAGTTGTGTTTTAAAAACAACATGCAACACTAGAATGAATTCCTGTTTAGTATCCAGAGATAATACGTTCCGAAATGTCAAATATGCTGTCGAAATTGACGTGTTTGTATTGCAAATTTCATAGTTTGGTACAATTAATTTAAAAAGAAGATCCTCTTAGTTTTTTTCTTCTGAAAATAAAGTGAAATATGGCATAATGTCTAATCGAATCGCAACTTTCATTTTTCTATGTGCCTGTTTGACGGTTAAATTTCATGGAGTGTTTTAATTTTGACTGTACAGCGCTTGTAATAGTTTTGATTGCCGAGTTAAATTTGTATAATTTATATGAATGTAAAATTCTTTGTCAGGAAGATGTTGTTTATTAAATGTTGTTTATTTTTCACAAAAATATAGCAGAAAAAGAAAATTGCTAAGTGGTTAAAAAGAATTTTTGTTTTTGGAATATCATAATGTGAAAAAAGATACAAACCAAAAAATACCTTCACCTTTGCTACTTTTTTAAACTTAGAAATCTAATTTAAATTTTTCCATCTTTCTCCAGAATCTCGTCATTTATGTGATAATCAATCGCCCGATCTACCATATTATCAGTTACAGATCGTGTAGATTGAACTTTTTGGAGAAAGGTATGTACCTCGAGAATTCCACAAAAATGGGGAAATACTGACAATAGGTAACCTGTATAATTTCTGTTTTTCTGAAATCTGTTTTTCAAAAACAATAATTTTGTTAGTGTGTGAGAATATAGCGAATATAGATTTAAGAATATCCTTTATAGATAACAGTGCCAAAAGAACAGTTAAATTGTAATTTTCACTAAATAAATAAATTCTGTAGAAATACATAAATTGTATTGGAAATTTTAATTGCCAGTGCAATTTTTGTATTTTTAAGACTTTCCTTTTTACCGTATAAGGCACAGTGGCCAGCAACTATAAAGGGTATTATAGTAAATGACAAACCTAGCCTTAATTTTGCTAATGCACAAAAGTAGTCAATGACATGATTTCTTATTAGTCACGAAATAATCACAAATTAAAAAAAAATTCTGCTATTGTTGAACGGATGAAATGATTCAGCATCAAGATCACTAACTTAAATTCCTACATTTGTGGTTAACGCGGTACTTTAAATACTATTGTAACTTTCTTTTTAAAAAATTGGTTAATTTGTTTTTATTATGCTGCATACTTAGAAGATATAGCTAAATTTGTGTCCTGTTTATCTTTCATATTAATGAATATCCCTGTTGAGAATGCCAACTTGGCGATGCTTGCCATTTTCTGTTAGTTGGCACTGTGGCAACCCCCTTTTTATTGTTTTCCGATTTTCTTTTCAGTGTAGATGTAACTTTTGATTTGAACCGGTGTGTCGGTAAAAATAGAACTCTCAAATGAGAGTAATAATAATATTTAATATTGTTTTGTAAATAAATGTATATAAGTTTTTTTTAAGAAGAAGTTTAATTTGAGCTGTAGAGTGTGTTTACTTATTGAAGTTACGAATTTGATATATATTAGAACTAATTTATGAAGACGTTCTTATTCTTCGACGCACAATGGAATAATTTTGAATTTACCGAACCTGCAATCTGAACGACGACGTATCAATCCCCTTATATTTTATCACAAGCTATGCAATGGTAAATGTATAATTGCAACGAAAAATATTCTCTAAAAATAACAAAAATTAAGATAATTAATTTCCCAATAGCACTGCGATTGAAAAACTGACAAATAACTACCTATTTTTATAATATTGCTTTGTTGTAGTATGATATAACGGATTTTTTATTATGTGATTTTCGTAAACAAAACTAACGAGTGAAAAATTGCATCTACTCTGACATATTTTTACATAAAAGAAAACAAAATAATTCTCAAATTTAATTTTAATATCTGTTTGCATTTTGTAATTCTCTTGAGGGGTAATAAATCACTCTCGTTCGTTCTAGTAATTTATTCATTAATGTTATTGCAATGTTAGATGCAACACTTTCTTTTAAAATTACTTTGGAGATTTAATTCTCAAAATGACTTTATGGGTAATAAATTATGATATTCATTTCAAATATATTATTTCATAAAAAAGCAAATGGAATATAGAACATATTTTAATATTCCAAAATAATCCCTGTTGCGTCAAGTGTTTGCTATACTCTTGTATCTAGAGAAACATTCATGGTAAAAATATTTGCGCCCCGAGGATCAATGTTTTATTCTCTTTTCTCGTTATCGTTAGCAGCATTTTATTTTTCAACATATATTTTACTGTTTTTTGAAAAGTAATAGAAATAATTCTGCGAACATTATATATATATATATACTCGTAAAATTGAATTTTTGTTAGATTTCTCATGAGAGTGTTTCATTGTACAGGTTCTGTGTGAATTACACAAAACGTTACAGCATCATAAAATAGTTTATAATGAATAATGGTTTCGAAGATTCAATCATTAGATACGGGATTTACAGAGAGGGAATTTTATTTCTTTATGATGTGTCAAGAGTCCTTAAACTAAATTTTCAGTCAGTATGTAATTTATTTTAGTTTTTATTTTAATATCACAATAGAAATGCAAATATAATGAATTATTTTTACTTTCTATAAGGGAATACCGTCTGTGAAATTGAGAGGCGCACAGTGCAGTCTTTGACCCGAATTCCTGGACAAAAATATTTTTCAAGTGTTATTAAGTTAAAAACCATTGCTGTTGATTTACTATTAGTAAATATGTTTAATTAATGTTATATTGTCATAAATGTACGCATTTATTTAAAATAAATATATTATACAAAGTTTACTTAAGGCTGCTAGTCACTCAACTTCCGAATTCCCTTCGCTAATATTAAGTTTATGGGTATGTGATGCATTTGTATATTTAAAATATCTCCTAGGTAAATTAATATTTTTAACTCCTTTTTTAACACTTTCCAACAAAGTTGAAAGTGTTTATGAATTTGGTTTGTTTTTCAGTCAGTCTGTCTGTCCGTCCGTACTCTAAATCGCGTAACTATAGTACGATTTCCATTGAATTTAGTAGATGTTATTGGGTAACACTATGGCATGTTTGGTATTGTAAATGAAGTCTATAGTATTTACGGTTCATTTACAGAGACACTCAAAAGAACATGTTTGGAACTTTTTTCCTTCGATGCGATGCTCACTTGTTATGACTTCCAATATTACTTACAACCTTTTAATCATTTCTGCGTCTACTCCAGACTTCTTTAATTCTCTCTTTTCTCTCCTATTTTCCACCTATTAGCATCCGAAAATAATTAGGGAAATGTTTTTCAATAAATAAGTATTTACAAATCGATATGATATTTCTATCAAGAGATATCGAGTTGTGTACATATATACATAAAGAAACTGTACGGGCAATAGCTCTCAGGTAATATCCTGTTAGCTAAAAACCTGAAATTCGACAGTAAAAGTATAGTTTTTATCTATTCATGTCGGCTGCCGCAAAAAATGGGATTTAAGTAGTCCCCCCCCCCAAAAAAAAATATATATATATATATAAAAAAATGACAACACTTTGCGGAACATTTTTTTGTGAAATTGGCATTCAAAACCTATGACCAATACGATTATAGTTCAAAAATAGCCTGGCAAGGCCCGACACACTTTTAAAAAGTTTTCGATATGTTTAAACTAGAGTCAAAAACGCTTTAAAAATAACACTTTTACAAATTTAGCTTTCTTATTATATTAAAATCTAAACTATTTAAATTAACACATTGTTTAACACTAAGCTCTGACCTTTATTAAACACGTAAGCCTTATTCAATTTCAGTTCAACAATGCATTCAGCCACAAAAAATTACATTTAAAAATAACAACAATTCCAAAAAGCAACAAAAAATCATGTCTTCTTTTGATGAAGTTTTCTCTTCAACTGAGGCCAGCAGCCACCGGATATGGTCCAGGTCCCTTAAATAGACATAGATCGACGCGCCAATTTGTCAGTTATTAAAAAATAGGATTTTTACAATTGTTGATGAAATTTTAATTTTCGGTCAGGTTTTTGGGTCAAATACTCCACTGTGCGGCGGCTCATTAGCTAGTGTTGTTAAGTGTCCCGATTTACGTGAGATGTCCCGAGTTTCAAGAGTTAAAAGAACCGCCCCGGGAAACCACACTGAAAAAAAAGACATTTTTACAGTACAAAGTTCTGTTCATCTCGCGCTCAAACTCGACCACAGTCGAATGTGCTGTAGTTTTCTTTGGTTTCTTGACTATATAAACATGAAAATTACAGTAGTTGCGTAAAATGAACAGCCCGATGTGCTGACAATTCGGACGCCAACAGTTTGTGCTGGCAAATCTACAATTTTTTTTTTTTTCCTACAGTGCACTACGCAGGACACCAAAAGTCAGTTATTTCATTTCGATGTACTTGAATTCAGTCATAAAAAGTTAAAATGAAAGTTAAAAAAGCAAAATTTTTCTTAATTAGAAAAATGGGAATATAGAAACTTTTCATTTGAATTTGCGTTTTTGAAAGTTTAAAGAGTTAAAATAGGAAATCAAAATAGCATATTTTTTCCCCATAACTGAACAAAATTAAGACTTTCCATGGTAACATCTAATTTTGAAAACACACAAAATATTCAGGAACTCGCATTAAATTTTAAAATATTTTTCAAAAATAGCATCAAGCTCTAATAATTATTTTCGCTTTTACATTTTATCACTTTAAATTTGGCCAATGTATAACAGGTTAATTATGTATTTTAAATTAAAACCGTCTCACACTGAAATGTAATCTTCGATAAGCGGTGCGTTTGATGAAGTCATAGAAAAGTCTCTTCACTGCCTTGAAGTTTTAAATTTAGATTCTTAGAGATACATGTATACACACATAGTGCTCCCTCGTGTCATCGAGCAGTAGCTAATTTCTAAGCTCTTATTTAGTTTTGAATGTATAGTTCCACTTGCAAAAATATTTCAAAGGTTGCTCTTCATTACATTATAAACCATTTAGGGGCGAAAATGTGAAATAGCAAAAAACCAGTTTTAGCGACAGAAAACACAGAAAATTTATAAAATGCAATATTTCATAACTTGCATAGAAATGGAATTTTTTATTACATTACTTATCAGATCACGGAGAAAATTTCCCTAAATATAATATGGGGGTGAGACTCCAGACATAACTCACAACTCACTTTTAGGACGAACACTGACATTTATTGGGACGAATACACACACAAAAAATACAGATATAAACACTCTTCTCGTTCTTTAATTAGCTTAAAGTCTATAATTCAGGACGTCGTTGAATATATTTCTGAGATTTTCTTACGTCGTGTAAATATTCAATCTTATTTAACCGTAATATGTTCTGTTCTTTTTTAACCAAACCCTGCGTCGTAAAAACTCATTTCGTTCTCTTTACCTCTTCTGCATTTCCACTTCACACAGCTTCGTTAAGGCTCGTTTCCTTTTTAATCTCGAAGCGGAAAATACGGAGACACTCAGTCTAATGCAGGTGTTGCTTGCGAAATCTCCACAAGCGGCCGTCCTGACATCTGGAGCTGCCGCAGCGACATGTGGTAAAATAGAATCTGAAAAACAAAAAACAAAAACCAGTAACTGTTCTTAGGGGAAAAGAAAAAAAAATTAATCTGCACATCATAGTTGAAGTAGCGTATCATCGTATTTTTTTTTAAATTTTTTATTTATTTATTTTTTATTTTTTTAAGTTTCAGTTTTCGTCAGGCCAAGGTTTCATGTATTCAGCACAGGAGCTAGTATTTATCGGTCCTTCAGTTGATGAGATTTTCGTTACGTCGTAGGTGTCATTAGACTTCACTTTCATTACATTATACGGATCTAAGAATTAAGATTTCAACTTTAAACCTGGTCCTTGCTGGGTTCTCTTAATTGCTACAAGGTCACCAAGCTTGTACTTACGGGGTTTCTTACGTCGTAAATTATAGTGCTTGCGGTTTTCTTGTTGAATTTCCAGAATATTCTTCTTGGCTTCTTTACGGAGCTCTTCTCTGTCTTTCATAAATTGTTCTTCGACTGCACTGTTTAAGAGGTCAATAATTTGTACATCTTCTTTCTGTTTCATTTTTGTACCAAATAATATTTCAAACGGTGTTCTCTTAATGCTTCTTTGGTAAGTTGAATTAATGACTTGTTGAACTTTAGGAACATGTTTAAACCATTTGGTCGGTTCGTCTTTGGACATTTTAGAGATTACAGAAATTATGGTGGAATTAAGTCGCTCTACATGACCATTGGCACGGGGAAGGCCAGTTGTAACTGTCTCGTGCTTTATATTTTCATCTTGACAATAATCAGCAAATTCTTTGCTTGTAAATGCAGGACCTTTATCGCTAATGATAATGGAAGGATTGCCAAAAGCATGACTTTGTTGTCGTAGTTTTGATATAACTTCGGTAGCAGAAGTACTTTTACATGGATACAACCAGACGAATTTAGTAAATGCGTCTATTAAAGACAAAATATGTTTATAATTTTTGTTGGTTGTTTCAAGAGGGCCTAAATGATCAATGTGGTAGGTTTGGAAAGGAGTCTCTTCTTTAGGTAAGGGATGCAATTCACCTTCTTGTTTGCCACGTTTGCGATTATACAAAAGGCATGTTACACAATTTGCTATAATTTTATCAATTTTATTTGACATATTAAGGATGAGAAAGTCTTCGTTAAGGAGTTCTTCACAGCGTTTACGGCCAAAATGTCCTTTGTCATGAACGTGTTTAATGACATTTAGCTGCATTTCATCCGGCACAACTATCAGATCGATACCTTTATGATTTTTATAGAGAACGTTATTTTTAAGGAAATAGTTGTCATATGGCTTTGTTTTCAAAATTTCTTTGATGGCCTGTATATGTTCGTCAGTGTTCTGTGATTGTATGATTTTGGTAGTAAAACTATCTTGAATGACCATACATATTGGATTTCTACTTAAAGCGTCGACATGGCGCATGCGTGTACCTTGTCTGTGTTCGATTGTATAGTTATAGTCAGCTAACATTAAAGCCCATCGAGCAATCTTGGTGCAAAGATCTTTTTTATTCATAGTAAGGGCGAATGCGTTGCAATCTGTGACTATCTTGAAAGGAATACCTAGAATGTAAACGCGAAATTTTTTAAGGGCTTCTATGACAGCTAAAACTTCTAATTCATAACTCGAATATTTACGTTCTGCAGCTGTGGTTTTTTTGCTCATAAAATAGACAGGGTGAAATTGATTGTCAATAGAAGACATTTGAAGGAGGACTGCTCCGTAACCGTCAATAGATGCATCACAGTGAACTCTGTTTCGTTACTAGGGTTATAAATGCTTAAAACAGGACCTGAAGAAAGGATGTGTTTCAGCTGATTAAATGCATTTCGTTGCTGGTCGCCAAAGTGAAATTTAGTGTCCTTTCTAAGAAGATCTGTTAAAGGCTTAGCTATTAAAGAGTAATCTTGAATGAATTTACGAAAATATGAAGTTAATCCGACAAATGAATGTACATCTTTTATACTTTTAGGTTCTGGGAAATTAAGGACAGCTTTAGTTTTTAAGGGGGATGGGTGCAGTTGACCATTTTTAATGTGGTAATCCAAAAAATCAATTTCTCGTTGTAGAAAGTGGCATTTTTTGAGATTCAATTCTAAACCATATTCGGATGCAGTTGTAAGGACGCGTTGTAATTTCTGGAGTCCTTCGACTTCGTTTTCAGCTGGTATTATGAAGTCATCCATATAGACAATAAGTACTTTTTTATTAATGAGGTCTCGAAAAACGTTATAAATATATCTTTTAAACACTAACGGTGCATCGCTAAGGCCATAATTCATATATAAGAATTCAAATTGACCAGAATGTGTTACGAAAGAAGTATATTTTCTACTATTTTCTTCTACTTCGACATGAAAAAAAGCATTTTTAAGGTCAAGAGTAGTAAATACTTTTGCAGAATGCAACTGATCAATAATGTCATCAGTTACTGGGAGGGGAAAACGTTGTTTATGTGTTTTAGAATTTAACTTCCTATAGTCAACACACAATCTATATGAACCATCTTTCTTTTTTACTAGGACAATAGGTGATGAAAAATTACTAGTGCTTTTACGAATAATTCCTTTTTCGAGCCACTCAGAAATTTGTTTTTCGACGAAGTTTTTCTCTATTTGCGCTAAGCGTCTGGGAGGACAAGTAACAGGTTCTTCGTTTTCCAGATGAATTGATAATTTAACATCAGTTGTCTTTATTTTTTTAGGAGAATAATTTTGAATAAGTTCTGAAATTTTTGAACGTATTGTTTCATCGGTAATATGAGATAAATCAAGATTAAGATCGTCTAACACATGAGCAATATTAATCAAAAAATTTTTGGACGTATCGTCATTTTTCTCGATTTTTTGCATCGAAATATTATTTCCAGAAATTGTTAAAATACTTTGTTGAATGATATCTGTACCAATAATAAGATCAAAAGATATGGAATAATCTGGGACTACATAAACATTAGTTGTATAATTAAAATCATCTATCATAATGTTCGTAGAGAAAAAACCTAGGGGTTTGATTATAGTATTTCCTAATCCAGTTAATGTGATAGTTGAATGTTCAAGGTTCGAAATTGTAGGGCGTTTGCGATAAATACTTTCCTTTAGTAAACTTCTTTCACTACCTGTGTCTACCAATGATGTAACATTTACAGACGAAATAATGACTTGTTTGGTCATGAAAGTGTTCGACGTGACAGTGGAAACATTGGAGGGTTCTGACGTAACTCTAGGACTCCTTGGTTGATCACATTGAGCCGATTTATGGCCAAAATTCGAACAATTAAAACAACGAGGGCCTTTATCTTTATGTCTGCATTGGCTACTTTTATGATTCGACAAACCACAATTAAAGCAAAAAAGATCAGATTTTGGTCGAAAGGATTTCTCTTTCATTGGCATTTCAGGTTTGACTTTACGAAATTTAGTGTTCTCAAAGTCATGTCGAATTTTGTCATAAATTTTGAGCTTTTGCTTGAATTCTACAATGGATTGGCATCCATATAACATTGATTTTCTGAAAACGGGGTCGGGTATGCCGTTTATGATGTATTGCATTAATGCGGAATCCTCGATTTTACCACGCGAGCATATTTGCTTCATGATAAGAAAATATTCTTCTATTGATTCATTTTCTTGCAATTTTCGTTTATTTAATATATCATGTAACTCGGCAGAATTATAAGTGGTGCTAAATTATGATATTAAGAGTTGTTTAAGTTTGTCATATGAATTGATATGAAATTCTGTTTGTGCTAATAACTGGGCTTTTCCTTGTAATGATCTTTTACAAAATATGAATTTATGAAAGTCAGATAAATTAAACATATTAGTAACATCCTCAAAATTATTAAACCATACCTGTATATCACTAAAAGAACTACCATCGAAAGGAGGTATTACACTTTCAATATCAGTAAAATTCATAGACGATGGCATAAAACTTTGAACTGGAAATTGCTGTTGTTTGTCAAAATTTGATAATTGAGTGTTATTACTTGAAGTCATATTATTTGAAGGCAGTTCGGGTTCCGAATCGGTGTCACTTTCATTTTTTATAATATTATTTTGTAGTAAGGTCAAGTCTGAAAGGTATGTCACTAATCGGGTTGCGAGATCGTTTAAAGATCCCTCATTATCAATACAAAGTAGATTGCACACTGTAATCAGATCATTTAATGAAAAATCAGTTTGAACTTTAGTTATTTTATTTTTGAATTCGGTGCTGTCGGTTTGAAAACCGAAACCAGTAAAATCACGTATTCTCTTTCTATTAGAGCGATCACCGTCAGCATCAAATAGGAATTTATGCAGCAATTTAATTTTATGCGTTCGTTCGTTTTTAAATGCAACTTCTAGTTCTGGTATTTCAACTAACTTCATAATAAAATAATAGCAATGAACTCCCCGTTAGAAGAATATCCGGCTTGAATATGTAGGATGAATAACTCTAATTAATCATATTGGTGGGTTAACTGTCACTTCTGACGCCAATTTATGGGGGTGAGACTCCAGACATAACTCACAACTCACTTTTAGGACGAACACTGACATTTATTGTGACGAATACACACACAAAAAATACAGATATAAACACTCTTCTCGTTCTTTAATTAGCTTAAAGTCTATAATTCAGGACGTCGTTGAATATATTTCTGAGATTTTCTTACGTCGTGTAAATATTCAATCTTATTTCACCGTAATATGTCTGTTCTTTTTTAACCAAACCCTGCGTCGTAAAAACTCATTTCGTTCTCTTTACCTCTTCTGCATTTCCACTTCACACAGCTTCGTTAAGGCTCGTTTCCTTTTTAATCTCGAAGCGGAAAATACGGAGACACTCAGTCTAATGCAGGTGTTGCTTGCGAAATCTCCACAATAATGTATTAGATACAGCGGAGGTATAAAACTTAAAAATTCCAACTTAAAAAATTTTTAAAGACAAAAATGGCTTTAAACAGTATGATGAAATATTTCTGGAATCGGAACTGTACTTCCAAAATAAAAGGCTAATTATTAAATTAAATATCGGATAATGATAAGAAAATATGGTGAAAACTCAGAGGGGTGACAATATACATGAAGGCAAGCAAATTTTGTTAATGGAACCTGTGGTTGTAATGCACTTTTGCGCTACAAATTACACAGTGTTTCACTTTTACCGAACGAGGGATTCAAATAATAGCTTTGAGAAATTTGAAGATACTTACCTTACTCTGTGCAAAACATGATAATATCAACGCATACGCTATAAGTTTTCATTATCCTTAATGAAACAGGAAGAATTTAACGCTTTAGATTTTCGATAGTAGTTTACTCTGCATACAAATACAGTATAATTGACTGAACTACTATGTTTTCTCAGTATCTTTCGCGATGTTATTCTATTTCGCAGGAAACAAGATACGACTATTAAAATTTACATCGGTATATCTTGTCTTTCTTCAAAGTTTTAAACAAAAACTCATGTTCGATTATAACGGAGTATTCTTACTTTTTGCTTAAATAAGTGGATTTAAACCTTTTGTTAAAGTAAAAAATGATTGTTTGTCTTTGCGTTTGCTTTCATCCCTTTCCGAGTTCATTACCATTGTGAAGTTAAGGTTATACCGTATATATATATCAGACAGTATCTGCTCAATATTATGCGCCCTTCCCGCATACCCACATTTATTTTCGCCCTTTTACCTTTTGATCTATGGAAAGCAATAAAAAATAATATTTTATTAGAATCGTAAAATGATTTGAGTACAATGGCGTCCCTAGATTGTGCTTAGAAGGCATGAGGATTCAGACGGCTGATAACATGCAATTTAAATTGAAGTAGAACTCCAAAATTGATAATCTAGGGGACGAAAAATATGCATTGAATTTTATAGCTCATCTGAAAAGTACTTCAAGTTCTAACCTAAGGATCGTATAAATCAGTGCAAAAAATGTCAAAAAAGTTAACTTGAAAAAGTCTGACTAGTCCAATTCTACTGATTCATTTTCATTTCTGATTTCTTTAAAGAAATAATATATAAAGAATTGATCAAAAAAGGTTTGATTTTACTATCTTTAAGGAATGTATTTCTCCATGTAATGTACGTCTAAGCGATGAAACATATTTATTTTATTGAGTAATAACTTAAAGAAATATATTAATTAACTATTACAGAAAAAAATATTATTAGAGAATTTTGAAAGAAAATGCTTAAGATTTCTTGTTTGCAATATTTCATGACATTTCGTGAAATTTGTTCCTTTTTTATTTTGCTAATTATGTATCGAAAACATTTATAAAAACTATTATTTAAAGAAAATGTAGTAATAATATTTATATTACACTAGTAAAACCCGCGGCTTTGCTCGCGTAATAGTTGAAACATGCCAAGTCATATTCGGATGTCTAATTTTTATTAGAAGAAATTATACTTTAGGAATAATTCAAAAATTACTAACTAAGCCACAGTTTGATTAAACTTCATTATAACACTGCATTAGGCAGAAATGAGACTTAAATTAATAAGAAGAACTAAAACTAATTCTAAATAAAGGATATTTTAGAAGGTATTTTGAAGCTTTTATGCTCATTTGATACATTCCTTTCTTTTAGTATTCATTTGAAGTTTTGAATTTTTTAGAAACCGTTCTTAGTACGTATTTAAATCTTAAAATTAACTATCATGTCAAATTACAAGCCTCTTTTCTAACGGTTTATAATCTCTCTGTTGGTAGTAACATAACATACCTATGTTTTGAAACAGAGACTGTCACCATTAATTTGCTGACATTAATTTTGAAATAGGTTTGGTATTTCCTAATATTCCATAGAAAACGTAATTTAGAAAGTTTTTAAACGCTTGTTTAGAACGTTTGTTGTTCCTGCTAACCTCAGGTGGTAGTAGCAATCGCATAAAATATAGCTTGTGTGGGATCAGAGACTATCACCATTGATTTGCAACCATTACTTTTGTAATCGGCTTATTATTTCCTGAGATTGTATACAAATCGTAATTTAAGACTTTTGTAGAATGCTTTTTGCTCCCTCCTTCCCTTCACTTATTTTAAATTTCGGATTTATTTTCGACAGCTCTTAGAAGGCATTTACATTTTATAACCAACTACGATGCCATTTTAAAGTTTCTAGCCTCTTAAGTATCACAGAAATCGCATTTTATAAAGTGTTTTGCTCCTGGAACCCCCTGGTGATAGTGGCACGGATATGCTTATGTTTGAGCAGGTTCTATCAACACCAATTTGCAACCATTATTTTTTAAAAAGGTTTGGTATTTCATGAGATTGCATAAAAATCGTAATTTAGGACGGTTTTAGAACGCTTTTCGCTCACTTCAGCCTTTTGATTTTGAAATTTTCTTTCGACGGTTCTTAGACAGTATTTGCATATTTTAAGTAATTAACATGACAAATTTCAAAATGTTAGACACTTCAGTATCAAATAAACCTGATTTAGAACATCTTTTGCTCCTGCAAACTCCAGATGGTACAACAACATGAACTATAGCCTATGTTGGAGCAGGGACAGTCACCATCAATTTGCAACCATTACTTTTGAAATCGGTTTGATTTCAAAAGTTTGTTACCCTGAGATTGCGTAGAAATTGCAACATCGACTTAAGATATAACCTATGTTCAAACGTGGACAAACACCATCATTTTGATATCATTACTTTTGAAATCGTTTAGGTAATTCCAGAGATTACCTCCTACGAACAAACAAGCAAACAAACTTTACTTTTTTATAATATTAGTATAGCTTATAATTAATCCGGAACTGTGAATAGATTTCTAATTCTTTCATCATCGGATTATTAGATAAAATTACCATTTTCATTGAACTTAAGGAACCAATGCAAGTTCCGTTTTAATACTTTTAACTTGGAAACACATTCGAAAGACATTTTTTAATTTTGATAAATTATTCAAAAGAATCTGTAAAACGAGTTTAAACTAACATTAATAGTTTAACAATTATCAGAAACAAGCCAGTATGTTTTTCTTTAATACGTTTTCCTTTAATTGCGAAAATAAATAAGTATGTGCAATATGCATTTCATATATTGTTTAAATGCTTAAAGGTATTGCATAATCTCGCAGTTTTTTTTGTTAATTCATTCAAAAATTAACTTTTGCATTTAACTGTACATATTTATTCTTCTCTAAAATTAAATGAAAAAAAAACAATAACGTTAACAGATACAAATGCTGCTCTTGAACTTGAATATTCAAAAATATGATACAAAGTCACAAAAGAAATAAAAATTAAATATTTTGAATATGTATAGCAAATAGCATGATACGAGTTTCAGTTAAATGTACAGAAAGACATGGGATTATTTTAATAGACAAAATTTTGTTTCCAGCCCAAGTAGCCTGAATTCTTGGCCCAACTTTGACAGTTTACGGAAACTGTTGAGAAAGGATTGAGAAATGGTAGGGTACAGAAGTCCCTCTAATTTGGAACGAATCGGAACAGCAAACGGTTGGACTAAACACTAAAGCAAAAGTGTTATAGATTTTACAGAAAAATCCTGTCAGCAATGCTAGCAGTTTTCTCCTTAATTTATACAGAGAATTCCTGTTAAATGAGTACAGATTTTCTCTGTATGAAGCAAAATTTATCCATGTTCCAGGAATCGTAATTCTGTTAAATTGAAACAGAAATTTTTTGTAAGAAACAAAATGTCTCCATCTAATAGAAAAAGCAACATTGTTCATCAAAACATCCTCTGTATTAAGCCGAAATTTTCTCATTTACAGGGCTCCCAAATGGTCCGCCAACTGAATACCAATATTATTTTAGAAAAAAATTCTTTTTAGATTTTTCTTACAAACCGCTCCGGAATCCCCTTTGAAAGTTAATTCTTGCGCAAACCTACTGCTGGACAGATAATTACACCTGTTTATTTTCTATTTAATTTATATCCAAAATTGTTAATTGGTCCAAATCATCCAAGCAACCTCATAGTAAATTGGTATATAATTTTATATAACTTAGATAAATTCAAATAACATAAGTGATCGTAATTACATAATTCTAGTAGAAGAGCAACGCGAAGCATTAATAAAATTAAATTATAATTCGCGTCAAAATGTAATTATTAAATTTAAATAATTACGAATAAAATTAAGAGTTTGCGTTGTGAATTATTTAGACGAACTCTTCCACTTATGAATTAAACTAAAATTTAAGCTGTAAAAATAAATTGACACACCTTAAACATTATCAATTAAATAATTACAGAAACTTTTTAAAACTTGATTAAATATTTTATTTACATTGAACACAACTATATACAGAAATACATAATATTAATTCAAAAAAAAGAAAGCAACACTTTTGTTTGCTTCTCATTATTTTATGTATATTTAATCTTAAAAAAAAAGACAATATTTTCATTTACTCTTATTATTATATATTTTTCTTTTTGCTAAAAGAATAATTCTCTTTCATTTTTAAATTACCTTAATAATATTTAATTATTGGTTTTGTCGGATCTCAGATTACTCTCTACCATAAAATATCAGAAAAGGATATTTATAATTTTTCATATGATTTTAAGTGGTAAAAGAAAAAGTTTAAAGTAATACCTTTTTTTTTATATACGGGATGGTGGCCTTTATTCATCAAATTCAGAGTTGTCGCGTTGCTTAGGATCATATCCATATGTCATCAGGAATTCGCTTCGTATCAGAGCGGCGATATCGGGATGGCAGGATGCATAGCTACGGACCTCTGTAGAACAATCCACTTTATTTTAACATCAGGAAGACATCCTCAATTAGGCTTTCTTAGGCTCACTCCGATATGTCCATCTCGCCTGGGCATTAATAGGGCTTTCGGGATTCATTGCACGGGCTTTCAGGAGAGCTCCTGCGTCCTCTACATCTTTTTTCAGACTCTCTTTTTCAAACCTTATTCTTCTGGCACACCAACTTCTGCAGTGGGTGGAACTATTTTGTCTAGTCCACTCTTATTGGATGTGAGAAGATTTTGCATTATCCTTCGATAGCCCTATTAGCTAACAGTCTGCAAATGGCCCCTTACATATACTTTAATATTATTATCTGCCTTAAAGTTTGGGTGGTCTGAAAAGCCATAAATTTATCCCAACACTTTTATTAAGGCCATAAATTTATTCCAACGTTTTTATTATTTTACGATTTCTAATTATACACCACTTTCCATTGGCTTGTCATAAAACGACACCATGGCGTCTGGCTATTGTTGTTATCTGAGATCCGAACTCTATTCAACATTATACATTCATTTTACAATACAACAATTTTTTAAAAATATACATTTAATATTTAAAATCAACTTAATAATTTTTGTATGAACTTACACTCCTATTTTACTTAAATATATAAACATTATAATTTTACACTCATAATTATATTTTATAAAAAAATATTTATACAAACAGAAATAACAAATTACGCAATTTTACTTTGATTTAACCAACATGGTGCGGGAACATATCATTGTTATATGTTGCCCAGCATCTCTCCCGGTGGTCAGAAAAAAAAAATAAAAACTGATTGCTGGTTTTATTTTTTTTTTTGTAAAGCATAAAAGAATGTACGTGTCCATATGACTGTGTATCTACACAGTTTTTGAGCTAAGACTGTAAAGTTCAATTATCAATGGTTCTGGTATATTTTATAAGAAGTTCTTCTATTTTTCATAACAGAAAGTTCAACACATGATAGCATAGTTGTCTGTTGACATTCACATTTATAGAAGACCTCTGTACTGAAAATCTGACGTCTTTCTCGAAGCCTTTTTTCTTTACCACACACATGTTTAATAATTTTGTAACTTTACAGTTTTAAGTGCCCAAAATACATTCAAAGCTATAATTTTGTATGAAACTAATATGCCGAAATAAACCTAATTACAAGAAAAATAATGGCATACACATTTGACATATTATTTCATCACATATAACCTAATGACACAGTGTTTCATTTAAAACACATTTTATACTGAATAAAAGTAAATACAATGCTTGTCGTATGACATGTTATTTTTCACATAATTAATCTGATGTATTCAAATTATAATCAGAAAAATATTGTATACAAACTGGTTACATTATTTTATTTATTTATTTGTTACTTCTAACATGTGTGATACGTCAACATATACAAGCTATTTCATCTCCTTTAATATATCATTACGTAATGTTCTCCAACTTTCAAAACAGGGTAGAGAAAAAAAAAGAGAGAAGAAGAAGGAGAAGAGAATAAAACCAGTTTTTGACCGTCCCCGATCCTCCCGAAAAGTGGGGGTTGGTCAAGCTACTAATCACTTTCTGCGAGGTGATTTGTGCTGTGACAAAATTTTACGACTTCCAAAAGTATGTATTTAAAACCATTTCATGCTTGTAATTACCTTATTAATTAGTATAATTTCTTGATATACTTTCTTCTTAACTAACTGTGCATGCCTGTATGTAATTTTTAACATAATCTATGCATAAACAGTGTATGTATTTGTATCATATCTAATGTAAACCTTCTGCTTTTTTTATTATTTTGTAGGGGAAAATGGCGATTCTAGCATTTGAATTCTCCTGCCTCATACTGCAACTGAAGCGAGCGTGGCTTTTTATGCTGTCAGGTTCAAATCTAAACCAAATTGCCTTTCAGGATTTAAGAAAAAATGCATATAATTTTCTTTAACTGATTACATTGTATATTTTTAGACCTTTCTAACAAACACAAATTTTGATTCATGATATTGTTTACTATTAAAATGTAAACAACACGGAAATATGACTTCTACGGCCTCTCAAAATGCAAAATATGCATTACGCTGACCTTAAAAATGCACCTTCATTTAATACTATTAAATAGTGTTGTTAGAAAATGCCATTGACGAAGAAGAGAACAATTTTTTTGTCTTTAATAATTATTTATTTAGCCAACAATTCTATCTTAAAAGATTGTTAAATTTTCATATTTATTTATTTTTTTACTGAATGATATAAAAATTTATTTATTCAAAATTTTATTTATCATTAACATTCCGTATGTGAATTCTACTGTCTAAACTTTAATGATATGTTTAAAAAATAAAAGATACTAAATTATTATTATTAATCAAACATTAATAATTATTATTTAATTATAAAAAAAATGTTATTAATACACTTGTATAATTTTAAAAATACAAAAGCAAATGATAATTACTACGTAAAATCGTATGTAGTAACCCATGAGTACTCGGCAGAACCAAAGAATTTCTGCCAGCAGAAAAGAATCTTTGTATACTCATAAATATCTACACCCAATTGTTACAGATTAAGTTTTTGAAAATAATTACTGTATGTACTATAAAAAAATTAAGTAAATAAATTTATTAAGCCATACTACCTATTTTAATAAAAATAAGGCCAATATATATAAATATATTTATTTATTTATTTTGTTTCCTTATGTTAAATTGGCCAAATTATATATAAAAAAAAATTTTATGAACTCACACACTCAAATTTATCAATACTATGTATATTTATATGTGTTAAATTTAGAATTGCATTTAATTCTAAGGGAAAGTAAAGAGAGAAAAAAAAATGCTTAAATTCTAAAATAACATAAATTTATAAAATATTTTATTTAAAAAAAAAAAATCTAATTTCTAGCTGATTTCAGCAAGATGTCATTTAATATTTATATTAAATAATTTTGCTTATACATTTTATTAATTATTAAATTTGCATATTTTTATATATACAATAAAAATATAATAGTCTTACATAAAATTTTACACTATAACAATGTTATTAATTAATTTAACTTGGATTTAAGCCTACTTTAATTCTAATTGAATACCGTTAATAAAAGTAAATTAGCTTATCAAGTTAAATATAATATAAACTATGTTTGTCTAATGTTAATTTTGCTGAAAATTCCATAACTTTTAACTGTAAATGCTAATCGCTATACCTTTTGTTATTTATTTTGAAAACAACACCAACTTATATTTTTATTTATTATTTTTTTATTAAATCTAGGAACTATACACTGAGCTAGACACTCCATAAATGTGTAAAACCTAAAAATCAAAAGTTTTCCTAAATAAAACTCAAAATGTTGCTTTTTACAATATAATATTACTAATTTTATTGTTTGAGCATAACATCTAGTAATTATACCATACTTAATTTTTTCTTCGATTCCTTTTTCAGCCAAGAATCCTGAAATTTATAACTAAGTGATGACCTTGATTTACCTTGATGAATTTATAAATTTTCTACAAAAATTTTGTTGGTGTTGGTGCATACCCAGCCGTAGGCCAAAATTGCACCCTATACAGAAAGTCTTTGGTGAGAAAATTTTAATTTTACTTCAATTATTTATTTGTGTTTACTATAATTTTGTGTGCAATCATATTGAAATAACTTGCCTTGTCCACTGTTATACATATATATGTTTTTTTAAAAACCAATGTGCTACACCAAAATCCTTTATTTATTTATTTATTTATTTATTTTTTATAACACTTTTGTTCATAAAACTTATCCCTGCTGTCTAAATTCTAGACTTTACCATATAAGTTGTACTTGAACTACCGGAATAAATCTTAGCACTTTTTGTATATTTTATTATATTTAGGCTTATAGTTGACCGCTATCCTAATATAGAGTGCACTAATAATTTATTCCTTGTCAACCATATATTTATATAAGAAAAAAAAATATATATGAGTATGTTATAAAGCTGTTCTAACTACCCTGAACCTAATAGCTTACACCTACTGATTTTAAAGAGTAATTCTGAAATTCTGTCATCTAAATTGTAAGGCTATTAGCAAAGGCTACCCTTATAGAAGACAGAAAAAATTCTCTTTTTTTTTTTTTTTTTTTGAAAATTACTCCAACATTATTCACTATTAAATTAATTAAGTTTTAATGTTATTTGGCTTTGTTAAGATTTTATATTTTCTAATTCATATTCGAAAAAAAAAATATATAACTTTTGCCTGGAGAGAAATATTTCACTGCTCCATTGAAGTTTTGTGAAGCACATTTCATAATTTTATAAGTATGTTTTCGGGTGCGCCCTGCACATTTGCTCAATATTGTAACCCTGAGACAAATTGGCGTTCCCATGTTCCTATCCTTTCTTATTATTATTTTGAATTTTAAAAAGGCAAGTTATTAATTTTGTTTCAATTTTTTTTTACCTAAAAAAGAAAAATTTATTTTTAAATTTTGAAAATTTTTAAATTTTGAAATTCGATTAATTATGTATTTTGATTTATTTTTTTATACCAATTCATATCCCTTACTTGTCCCTTTGATCATCAGTTTTACCCTTTTTATTATACATTTTGGATACTTTTGAGCATTCTCTTTTAAATTCTCATTTTTATCCTCATTTGGATAATAACTGGCATGACTCTGAGGTTGACTATTCCTATATGGCACATGCTGAGGGAAGTAATTTGGTGGGGGTGGGGGATATGGAGAATATCCATAGTAACCACCTGTGGGTGCATAAGATTGAAAATGCAATTGCTGGTTTCGGTTAACAAATCTAGGATTAAAATTCGCTCTCGGTTGATACTGTCCATTATAAGAGTACCTTTTATTAAAATGCCGACCTGCGAAATCTCTGCTATCCTTATATGTATTTTTATTATCATTTTTGTACCAGCACGTTTCTAAAGTATGCTAATTTTTTTTACATAATTCGCACCATCTGCTTGATGCAGTATCTTTTGTTTTAACTTTCAAATTGTTTATTTCGGAAGTCAAAATTTTAATTTGCTCCGCGCTTTCCATATTTAATTTTAACAATTTGTCCAAATTTTCCTCAGTGGAGGTTTTTGTAATCGAATTAATTTCCTTTGATGCAACTTGATTGTATGCATCTTCCATTTGTTTCGCAAATTTACATGCGTCGTTGAAATTTTTCGGCGCCATTCTTCGAATGTCCAGACTTAAATCTGCCCTAACTGATTCTAAAAATCTTGTGAATTTTATCATTTCAAATAAACTACCATTACCGTTGTCAATATTTTGGCCACTTTTATCTAGGTAAAGTTTTGCAGCCGCATTGAATTCACTGATAAAATCAGCGATAGCCTGCGCAGATTTTTGCCTAAGAGAAAAAAAATTGCTTTGAGCCGCAGAAAAACTTATTTTAGTAGAAAAAGTATCGATTAATTTTTCTTTAAATTTACCATAGTCTTTTTCTGTATTAAGATTTTCTTCGTTAGCTAATTTATCTCTAGCACTACCGACTAATTTTGTTTTCAAGAGCGCAAGTTTCGAAACATTCTCTAATTCCGTTTGTTTAATTAGATTATCGAATTCGTTCACAAAAAATTTAATATTAGACTCTTTCTTTCCATCAAAGACGGGGATACAATTCAACAGCGTATCAACACTAGGTTGAGTCATTGTATTCTTTTTAGTTTTTTGTAGCGAATAATTTAGAGAAATAATTTTATTTTTCTGTCCTCTGGTTTTAACTCCAGAGGTATTTAAATCTACACTTCTCCTTTTAAATTTTCGCTTATTGTTGGGCATAACCTTTTAACAGAATATTTCTGTTTATCATACTTTTTTCTCTATATTGCAACATATGTATGAAAATATTCTAGATTGCATAAATACATAAAAATAACAGTAAAAACAACAATTTAAAAAAATTTCTTAGGAGATGAAGTTGTTTTGTAGATTATTCTTTTACACACATAAATACCCCTAAAATGTTTATAATACACGTATATATAAAAAACAGCATAATTTCATTTAACAGAAAAATATCTGTCTTTTTCTACAGAAACAACAATCTTATTTTATTGTTTTTATATGTAAATAATGTACTACTACTTCGTAGTACGACTCATAAATTTTCTTTCGTATCAAGGTGATACAATTTCAAAAATCATGATCTATTGACATTTCAATCATTTTTATACCAGACATATTATCAAATTTTACTTATTATTCTTCTTATTATTATTTATACAGTATATAAAAAAAAATTATTTTTACAAATGTGTCATCTGTGATGTGAATGCCATTATTTCTCAATGGTAACCGAGATCCAACCAAAAGAGAAAAGAGGGAAAAAAACAAAATTGTAATTCCTAAATTTACCTATTATAAATCCCAGAATTATTTTTTTCATTTCCTTTTTTTTTTTTTTTTTGCTAACATATATTACTCATTTTATTTATATAAAATTATTATATGTGTGTCATTATTGTTACAATAATAAAATTAATTTTAATAAAATTTTAATCAATTAAACTTACATACCTACAATATCTTTAAAATTGTGACATTAAAATAATACTTAAATTTATTTTCCTTTATTATTATTATTATTATTACTATTATTTCTAATGACCTCAGATGAACGTTCCTGAGTCATAGCACCATTTTACTATGAAGGGGGGGGGGATGCTGGACAGATAATTACACCTGTTTATTTTCTATTTAATTTATATCCAAAATTGTTAATTGGTCCAAATCATCCAAGCAACCTCATAGTAAATTGGTATATAATTTTATATAACTTAGATAAATTCAAATAACATAAGTGATCGTAATTACATAATTCTAGTAGAAGAGCAACGCGAAGCATTAATAAAATTAAATTATAATTCGCGTCAAAATGTAATTATTAAATTTAAATAATTACGAATAAAATTAAGAGTTTGCGTTGTGAATTATTTAGACGAACTCTTCCACTTATGAATTAAACTAAAATTTAAGCTGTAAAAATAAATTGACACACCTTAAACATTATCAATTAAATAATTACAGAAACTTTTTAAAACTTGATTAAATATTTTATTTACATTGAACACAACTATATACAGAAATACATAATATTAATTCAAAAAAAAGAAAGCAACACTTTTGTTTGCTTCTCATTATTTTATGTATATTTAATCTTAAAAAAAAAAAAGACAATATTTTCATTTACTCTTATTATTATATATTTTTCTTTTTGCTAAAAGAATAATTCTCTTTCATTTTTAAATTACCTTAATAATATTTAATTATTGGTTTTGTCGGATCTCAGATTACTCTCTACCATAAAATATCAGAAAAGGATATGTATAATTTTTCATATGATTTTAAGTGGTAAAAGAAAAAGTTTAAAGTAATACCTTTTTTTTTATATACGGGATGGTGGCCTTTATTTATCAAATTCAGAGTTGTCGCGTTGCTTAGGATCATATCCATATGTCATCAGGAATTCGCTTCGTATCAGAGCGGCGATATCGGGATGGCAGGATGCATAGCTACGGACCTCTGTAGAACAATCCACTTTATTTTAACATCAGGAAGACATCCTCAATTAGGCTTGCTTAGGCTCACTCCGATATGTCCATCTCGCCTGGGCATTAATAGGGCTTTCGGGATTCATTGCACGGGCTTTCAGGAGAGCTCCTGCGTCCTCTACATCTTTTTTCAGACTCTCTTTTTCAAACCTTATTCTTCTGGCACACCAACTTCTGCAGTGGGTGGAACTATTTTGTCTAGTCCACTCTTATTGGATGTGAGAAGATTTTGCATTATCCTTCGATAGACCTATTAGCTAACAGTCTGCAAATGGCCCCTTACATATACTTTAATATTATTATCTGCCTTAAAGTTTGGGTGGTCTGAAAAACCATAAATTTATCCCAACACTTTTATTAAGGCCATAAATTTATTCCAACGTTTTTATTATTTTACGATTTCTAATTATACACCACATTCCATTGGCTTGTCATAAAACGACACCATGGCGTCTGGCTATTGTTGTTATCTGAGATCCGAACTCTATTCAACATTATACATTCATTTTACAATACAACAATTTTTTAAAAATATACATTTAATATTTAAAATCAACTTAATAATTTTTGTATGAACTTACACTCCTATTTTACTTAAATATATAAACATTATAATTTTACACTCATAATTATATTTTATAAAAAAATATTTATACAAACAGAAATAACAAATTACGCAATTTTACTTTGATTTAACCAACATGGTGCGGGAACATATCATTGTTATATGTTGCCCAGCACCTACCATAACATTTTCTGTTAAAATTTATTAGTATTCAGTTGGCGGACCATTTGGGAGCCCTGCATTTACATAACAAGAATCTTGCTTTTTTATAGGAGATCGCTCTCATGTTCTTTTACAGAATTTCTGGTATGATTAGAATGACTAAAATAAAGTTATTTGAACAACATTGCTGCTATTTTTTTTACATTGTTTCTGGTATTTTCGAATATTTTATTCGGTCAATGGTAAAGAATCTTACGACTTTAAATATTTTTCGCTATATCTATCCTGGGTAACGGAGAAAATCTATACTTTACGTCAAATGGAGATATTATATATAACATACAGTAAAATATCTGTTAAAACAACAGATATTTTTAACAATGTACTGTTGGATTTTTGTAGGTAAACGTTTCATTGCCGAATATTACTGTAAAGCGGAAATTTCTAATAATTAATTCTAAACGGTATTAATTCAAGGTCCTGGGTTAAAATTCCGGCCCGGACATTTTGACACTCTGATGAAAAAATTAAGTCTGTATGATATTTTTATCAACCAGTATGACCAGTAGGACTCCAGCTCGGAGACACAGAATGCGGTTACCCTTTCTGCATTGATAGAGTATAGTCAATAAATAAACATATGGCAAGGATAAAGTACAATATGCAGGGGCGGGTGGAGGTCTGAAAAAACAAGCCCCAAAGTCATCCAATTTTGAGGCTTTTGTACATAATCGGATAAATTACACACATCTCTGAGCGACCGGATGGTACAATTGGCAGTGCGCTTGACTACTATTTTTTCTCTCTCGGAACTGTATGGGTTCAATACCCCGACAAGGGTTTTTCTTTTCCGAAGACTAAATAATGATTAATTATTTTTGAACTACAATTAAAAAATATATATATATATATTCCAAAAATTTTATTCTCAATACTTTATTAAATTATTCTAAATTTCCCGCATATTCATTATTTCTCTGTCTCTTAATAATATCTTATTTATTATTTCTATTTAAACTCCTTTTATTTTAAAACGAGTATTTTAATATTTAACTTATTCGAATTTCTAATTTAAAAAGCATTTCCCTTCATAAAAAATTTTCTGAAAGCTGTTCTGTTTCGCAATGCTAAAACACAGACGCCAGATCATTTTGAATATTCTTTTAAACAATTTCTTTTTAATTTCCTATTTTATTCTAAAGCTTTCACTTCACGCGTTTTTCATTTGCGCGACATTTCACTACAATTTTCGGTCGCTTATCGGAAATGAGTCCAAATGCTCTGATCACATTCGTAGCTGGCGCAAGCTTCTGATTTGTCCGGAACATACGCCAATGCTTTTATAACCTTCCGGCCAGGCCTTCCTTAAATTAGCTTGCATGAGCGCGGAGCCCAGAATTTTTCATGTGTTTGATTGTCTAAATAAGCTATTGCTGTTTGTAGGAAAATGTCAACGCGCTGTTATGAAAGGACGCAAATTAAACATCTAAGTTTTATCATCGCATCTGTCGTGTCTCCGAAAAATTCGTATATTGTGGAAAGCGGTCGCATGATGTGAAATATATGAATAAACAGTTCTTTTATTCTGCAATGAACTCTCTCTCTTTTTTGAAAACTTTTTGTAAATTTCTTAATTGTCTCGCCATTCGACTGCACTTGATTGATTCAGCTACTATTAATCTGATTAGTGAACGGATTAGCCTTCCAAATGCCTGCCTTCAATTTCACATTAAATCGTAACATATATAATTATTTAAATTTATGCTAATTATAAATTTTAAAAAATGCTTCTGCGCGCACACATATAAGATTATTTACAGAGAATTTGAAAATGTATGGCAGTTTTATGGGAATCTAATGAAAAGTAATAAAAAAAAAGTAAAAAAAATACGTAATTTAAATTCCTTAAACGGCAAAATTTTAATTTTTCCACTTTTATTTATAGTTTGTTACACGAACAAACATCTATTCTTCTCCGCGAAATCAATTAAACTGTACTACATAAAATTAAATTATGAAATTTTAAATTAATCTGTCCTAATACATAACAATGTAAATTTTTTCAATTTTGAACAAATGTTTTTTTTTTAAATCTCGTGATCTTATGTTTGGAACTAGAATAACTGTTTTCGATCTAAAAAATCTTTTCATGGGCATAAATATTTATTAATTACGTAGATTTTATATAGTTTTTAGCAAAACATGTACAGTATTGAAAATAAAATGTTTGGGTTTAGAACATTCACTCTTGTTCGTGTTAAATTTTAAGAGCCATTTGCCGCAGGCCCAGCGAGCACTGTATTTCGTTTTTAAAGTTTTGCGGGGATTAGATGTATTTCTTTAGTGTTGTGCCGTGCTTGAAAGGGAAAACATGTGAAGTGAAGAAGTTTCTAAATTTACAAATATTAAAGAATGTATTTCAAAAAACTCAAGTCATAGCACAAAAAAAAAAAAAGACTTTTCGGGGTATCGAACCCACAAAGTTCCGAGAGAGAAAAATAGAAGCCTCGCTGGTGTATAATTTATCTGATTATATACTAAAGTGTCAAAATTGGGTGATTTTGGGGCTTCTTTTTTAAGACATCCACCCCCCCCCCCCTGCATATTGCACTTTATCCTTGTCATATGTTTATCTATTGACTATATTCTATGAATTCACAAAGGGACGTCGCATTCTGTGTTCCGACGTCGGTTCACCTCCTTGTGAGTCAAATTAATAAGTTGTATCTATGTATCCATCGTTTAATGGAGCTCCATTACCAGCGGGATATTCTGTTGAGCTGTATACTTGGCAGACCAAATGATAATTCAAATAATGTTGCCTGAGTGAATTGGGTCCGCCAGTTGTCCGTACATGTAGCTCAGTAGGTAGAGAGTTCCGAATTTAAGTAAAATGTCTCGGGTTCGACACTCGACTTGGGCATTTTTTTCACGCATTTGAAAATTTAAGTTTATTCAGTTTCTAAATGACTATCGAAAAGATTGTATGTGCTTGATCTTTTGAAGAGCAGTGAATATAGATCTTTTCATTGGTGCTCTACTTTTTTATATTTAATACTCAATATAAAAAACGAGATAGTGGATGTGAAAAATTTCAACCCAGAATTTTTGAGAACGTAACATTTTTTGTTATCATTTAAATAGCTTTCACTACATCATCTTTTTACGAAGCGTATTATGAAGCAATAATTGTATATTTTAAATTGCAAGATCTTCGTCATAAATTTAATATCTAATGCATTTTTATATGTTATACATTAAAAAATTTGGCATTAAATGAGTCATTCAGTTTAAAAAAAGAAATACATATATTTTAACACTACGCTATTTTGAAATTTTTACTTTCCTTTTGCACATTTCATTATAATATAATGTCACCGAATGATTTCTGTTCATGCGCAAAATGTTTCCAAATATAAATTTTATGATTCATAATAAGCGCCAGTTATAGATTAATGAGTGTTTTCATTCGTTAATGTGTAAAAACTCAGTATTAAACGATTGATATAGGAGAATTCAGTTATTCATTTATAGAAAATTTAATAATTTTTTTCATACCTATATTTTTTTATGAAAGTTGAATATTAAATTTTTTTGAAGAAATGGAAAAAAAAATTAAAGAAGGAATTTGAATTAATTATATTCCTGAAATATATTCTTGAATTATCCTCTTTATTTCTAAATTTAAGAAATTCACTACTTTTTTTCCGACTGAGTTTTTTCTAATAATAGAAATTATTAGATTCATATAATTGCTTAGTTGCTACGTGATCAAATAAAATTCTAAAAATATATGTGAAAGTGAGCTGCTTTTATTCCATAGTAGACTAATTTATCTGTGGTGTTATTTCAATATATTAGTAAATAATTTTGAAATAAACATGGGAAATATCGAATAATGCTATCATAAAACTTGCTATCATGTAGATAGAACTTCTACAAATCTCTGATTTAATTATATGAGCAATTTCTCGGAATGATAAGGCTAAGAAAGATGCCAAAACTAGAAAACAGGAATTCTGCTTTTTCAGAATTTAGTGTCGCCCCCGATGAAAAAAAATATCTGTATATATAAATAGTACAAAACATATTTAAATTTTAAGACTTATAGCACACGCTTTTAACTTTTTGAAAAATGACGTCATTCGCATCCGCTTAAGAATTCCACATTTACGATCCACTCTTAAACACCTACAGTAAAGAAGACATAGGACGTCACTATTGCGAAATAATGCACAAATTCAGCAAAAAGATGCCGTCATTAAAAAAACTCGACCACAAAAAAAAAAAAAAAAAAAAAAAGGCAATTTAACAAATTACAACGACCATTTGGAAAATGATTTTTTCAAAGACTAAAATTTAAGACATAAAAAATCGCAAGGAGTTGATCCTACATTACGTTTGCCATGGATTAAACGATAACATTCCTGGAACCATCGTGAACAAATTTTAAAAGAAATTTCAGCTTTACAATTTTCGGTACTGTAAATTTTTAAACTTCTACGGAGCTGGTCATACATTACGTACACTGCAAATAAAGGAGTCTTAAAATAAGACAGAAAAACGACTGAAAAAGCATTTAAGACACGTAAATGTCGTAATATAGAGCTTAGACATAATAGATACCTTAATTTAAGATACTTGTGTGTCTTAATGGACCGGTAGTAGATATGAACTAATATAAAGTGTCTTAATATGGTGAAACGTCTTTAATTAAGATATCCAATTACAGACATTCACTGCACTGTGTTATCACCGCAACCATATTTGTTTGTTGTATGCCGTGCGCGGATCGAAAATTAATTCCTTCAATGAATGTCAAAAAATCACTGTGAAATGCCAGTACTACAGTAAATGAACAGTGGACAAACATTTCAGTCTCTATTGTCAAGACTTTGCAGGTGAAAATGCAATGCTTCCCCCCTGACCGCTGGATAATCCTCTGTGGAATGCAGTGCACATGTAAAAGAACATGTGAATTGAACCTCGTGGTGTGGTGATGCTGACTTCAGTCTAATTGAGTTTTCTATTATAACTGGTTACTTTAAATGGAATATATATTAATCAGTTATATAGAAATCTTTGTTAGATATAAAAAAAAATATTTCCTCCATCTAAACAAAGGAATATCCTAGAAAATGTATTATGGAAAGGGTAAGTGACTTATAAAATATAATACTCCATTTTGTCCCGCATTCAAAGTATACATATATGTCTAAGATTTTAAATTAATATTAATCCATATTTACGCTATTGTTTACTGTGGGGTTTTTTTTCGTACTATAAAATGCAATATAGTATTGTTTAACTAGGTGTTTTTACGCAGTTTTTCTTACATAAAAAAAACTTTAATCATATTTATTTATTTATTTTTGTGTAAAGAAAGAATGGTCTCTTTTTTAACTATATGCATTATTGCAACAGTCGTAAACATTTATTTTATTGTTGAAACACATGGAATTAAATAAGCTTTTTTTTTCTTTCCAATGGAAACATGAACGAATTAACATATAAATTTTTAACAACTTTAATTATTAAATGCTCTTATATGTTACATTGAAGCAAAAAGGCATGCAATGTTTTCAGATTTTTCTAATTATCTGATGGAAAATATTTATATATGAACGGTGAATTTAATAATAATTTGAAATGATGTGTAAAATTATTTAAAATATTTACTCCTGTTTAACAATAATATTATTAACTGTTGTATCATAAAATGATTTCTTAAGTGATTTTAATATTTTACAGCAAGCTAATTGTGAATAATAAAATCATACGTAAATGATAATGTTAATTTCACCTCACACAAAAAAATAAATAAATAAATAAATAAATAATAATAATAATAAATAAACAAACAGTGTTATCAGAAATTTTAAATATGCTTCAAATGTTTGTTTATGAAAATGTGCCTGGATTTATGTTTGTGTACATTTTCCTTGAATTATAAATGAAATATAGAAACTTGTTATGATTTACCTTATGAAGCATAGAAAAATTTCATAAAGAGGAGGGGGATTTGTCGATTGGAAAATAACATTATATTTATTTTGTCTACAATGTTGAAGGGGTAGGGAATTTCGTTTTTTAATTATATTGAATCTATGAAAAAATAACATAAATAATAATCCCAGATATGGTTTGTATGTATGTCTAATAATTTAAATTGACTAAATGATTAATAAACTTCTTCGATTATTTTCTAAAGTAAACAAAGAAAAATTATTATTTTTAAATACTTGAAAATGGATTAATCTATCTTGGCATCGAATCTGTTGAATGTAAAAAAAAAAAAATAAAAAAAAATAAAATAAAATAATAATAAAATACATAAATAAATAAAAATAAATAATGCAGTCTGTTGTAGTCTTCCATAATTGGCAAACATTTATTTTGCTTTGTAGCTTGTAAGTTTAAGTTTTAGCTTGCTGTCAATGAGACAGTGTAAATAAGAGAAAAAAAATCTTCTAAGATGCTACGAGTGTCTTAAAAGACATTATTTTACATGTTCAAATGTCTAAAAAATGGCGGTTTTTTAAGACGTTTCAAGGTTTTTTAAAATAGCACTATTTTAGATGTTTCGAATGTCTAAAAAATGGCGGCTTTTTAAGACATTTCAAGTGTTTTAAAAATGGCGGCGTTTTAAGACGTTTCAATGTGTTAACTTCAGATGCAAAAAGGTGTCTTAAAAAGTAAGACACGTTTTTTTTTTTTCCCTTAAAATGTGACCATCCACTTAAGACACTTTTTTAACTGAATTTCAGACGTTTGCGTTTACAGTGTACGCCATGAATTAAACATTAATAGTGTTATTACATGTAAAAATTGCAAGATTTCCTGAAACTTGCGTATTATCCAAGCATTTCATTGGCTGTTCGGGAAAAGACTTTTCTATCATCAGATTTCCAAAAAATCTCACGACCAATTTTAAATAAAATTTCATTCTTAAACTTCTAAACATCCGACAATATTACTTTTTATACCGTCGGATAGAGAAAACAATGTACTTTTAAATGCAATTTGTTTGAAAGCTGTATCTCAATTTCTTTCTGATTTATTAATTTTTTTGTAGTTTTTATTACTTTTTTGTCATCTTTTTTGTCACTCTGTTGTCCATCGTTGTTGAAACCAAAGGGAAATACAGATTACTGTATATACCAATCAGATAACGAATAAATTGCGGATTAAACCAATGAAAACGTTGAGATATACTTTTGATTTCCTACCCTGACGAGAACAATAACCATTTTTCCAAATGGTTAAAAAAAAAAAATAGCAATTTAACAAATTACAACGACCATTTGGAAAATGATTTTTTCAAAGACTAAAATTTAAGACATAAAAAATCGCACGGAGTTGATCCTACATTACGTACGCCATAGATTAAACGATAACATTCCTGGACCCATCGTGAACAAATTTTAAAAGAAATTTCAGTTTTACAATTTTCGGTACTGTAAATTTTTAAACTTCTACGGAGCTGGTCATACATTACGTACGCCATGAATTAAACATTAATAGTGTCATTACACGTAAAAATTGCAAGATTTCCTGAAACTTGCGTATTATCTAAGCATTTCATTGGCTGTTCGGGAAAAGGCTTTTGTATCATCAGATTTCCAAAAAATCTCACGACCAATTTTAAATAAAATTTCATTCTTAAACTTCTAAACATCCGACAATATTACTTTTTATACCGTCAGATAGAGAAAAAAAATGTACTTTTAAATGCAATTTGTTTGAAAGCTGCATCTCAATTTCTTTCTGATTTATTAATTTTTTTTGTAGTTTTTATTACTTTTTTGTCATAGTGGCAACACTCTGTTGTCCATCGTTGTTGAAACCAAAGGGAAATACAGATGACTGTATATACTAATCAGATAACGAATAAATTGCGGATTAAACCAATGAAAACGTTGAGATATACTTTTGATTTCCTACCCTGCCGAGAACAATAATCATTTTTCCAAATGGTTAAAAAAAAAAAGAAAAAAAAAACGACTGTCTAATGACTCATAGGCCTTCATTTGTTTGTAACATTAATATATATACTTAAAATTAAATATAGTTTATAATAGCTCCATGTGTTAAGAGAAATCATTCGTTTACATTTTTTCAAAATAGCACGTATTTTAATTACGTTTTTTTCCCGTTGTTATGAAAAAATGGCAACAAAAATATATAATTAATATTTTACAATTATTTTTCCTTTACTTTCTACAGAAATGAAGTACTTCCGTTGCCAATATTGAGCAAATGGCTCCAAAAACTACAAATAAATTAATATTTCAAAAATAAATGGAGATGCAGTTTTCAAACAAATTGCATTTAAAAGTACTTTTTTCCCCAATACGGCGGTATAAAAATTGAAAGTGTGCGATGCTTAGAAGTTAAAAAATTACTAAAGAGTATTTAATCGTATTGCTTTGTTTTACGGCTGGCTTCTGTAAGGTAACGTTATTTTTTGGACGACACAAAATAAGCTGGGAGAAAGAAATAGCATACCGTACCGGGGGGCTAAATAAATGTCATATTTGTCAGTGTATTAGAATCAGCCACTTAATTCAATTATATTTGCTTCCCAGTTTTGTTTCATGTGCACTCGGAAAAAAAAGAACAACCTATACATTTTAATTAGAAATTTGCCCCCCCCCCCCCCAAAAAAAAAAAAAAAAAAAAAAAAAAAACATTCATATTCATTCGACAAGAACTCGTGTGTTCTTTCAATGTATGTTAAAGATAATAATTTTAGAAGTCGTCTTCATACTAAAATTGTACCAAAATCTAGAATTTTCAATATAAAACCCAAATTTCACAGCATATATATATATATATATTTTGATATTTTTAGCTAATGATACCAAACGAGAAGTCATTCGTTCAAATACTGATGACAACTGAATACCTTACTGAAGATGACATATTGTAAAGTTTAACGAAATGTAGTGAATAACTACACCGGGCGACAAAGGTGATAATGAAGAAGAAATTGAAAGACCCTCAACAGAAGAAATGTTAGCCTTTTATACAATAACAAGGGGATTCAGCTTTGCGAAAATGTTACAGATGAATTGCTCGGATACTTAAAAAAGTGCGAAAAGTTTTATGAACAACGTATTTTTTATAAGGAACCAGTCAAGGTAGTCTTTTTTAGAGTTAAGGATTTGGTATATTGAGAATTATTTTTTATTTGATGAATGCATATTTTATTATACAAATGTCATGAATTTAAGTTGATATCTTTTTAACGAATTTTCTTCATAACAAAGTATTTAAATGTAACGATGAGACTTCGTTAAATGGAAGTTTCACTATATATATATCAACAGCGTGGCGTCCGGTCATCGCTGGATGCAGCGATGACCAAGCAATATTTTAAAACTCTTAATAAGCTTTTAAAACTCTACGATCCAGTTTTAGCAGAACATTTGGAGTTCATGTATAAGTGAAGGTAAGATTTAAAGTTTCTTTTTTGAACATTCAACCATTGAATTTTAGAGTTAATAATTTTTCACCACAAACTTAAATAATTGCGATGACCACCGAAAATTTTCACGCCACGCCACTGATATATATATATATATATATATATATATATATATACATATATTTCGATTTTTGGAATCGCGGATAACTCGGAAGAAGTTATTGTACATTTTCATCCGTTGTTATTATTATATTTATCTATATTAAGAAACATTTGTCTTTTCTACAGCACATACATTTTCATGAAGTGTTGCAAATTTTGCATTAAAATATACTTAAGTTTCCACTTACTTTGGTAAGTCAATTAATGCTAATTATTGAAACTATTAACAATAGATATCAGCGTAATTGAATCATTGTTAAATTAAGCTCACAATTACACTTATTAAAGGTTAAATTATTAATTCCTTCTAGCTTTACAAGAAGAAAGTATTGGATTCATGAAGATTTTTGAATTCCGATTTTCGGCGGATTTACACGTTTTAGGGGTCAGAGAACTCCAAAAACATATTTTTACAAAATGTCTGTCTGTGTGTGCCAAAAATTTTCTGGTCGCTCTAAATCTAGAAATAATGAGCGGAATTTAATAAAAATTGATATTAAGTTAGTCCTTGACATGAATTGAAGTCTTGTACAGTTTGGTGTAAATCGCTCAACAGCTGGCGCTGCTATGCAGAATTTTTCACGATTTCCACAAGAGCTCAATATCCAGAACTAATACACGGATTTATCAAAATTTTGATTCAGTTAGACCTTGACAGGAATTGACGTTTTATACATTTTGGTGCAAATCGCTCAAAGGTGGCGCTGCATTTTTGTGATTTCAGCAATAGCCCTATCTCAAGAACTAATGCTTGAATTTTCAACAAACTTCAGATTCAGGTATACCTTGATATAAATTACTGCTGTTTATGTTTTGGTGCAAATCACTCAAAAGGTGGCGCTGCTATGCTGCCTTTTTCAGAATTTTCTCTATAGTTCTATCTCAAGAACTAATGCAAGAATTTCCATCAAACTTCAAATTCAGGTATACTTTGATATGAATGGGGGTAAGTTGATGTAATTTCTTGTATTATTTAAGTGATTTAATTGACGCAATTTATATAGAAGAAAGTTTTGTGATGGCCACAACATACTAGTTCTTTTAAAAATAGTAAATCTGCAAAATCAAGTTTATGCTGCAGCATGCATTCTTTAATGTGAATTAATAATGCTTCCTTTACACAAACATAATAAAAATTGTCATAAGAAAACAAAGCCTTGGACCGAAATATTTTCTGTTCTAGTTATCCGTCCAGTGAATACAAGTTAGAAATTGTAAAAGGCCTGAAAACTAATTAAATTTTTATATAAGTTGTCAAACCTGGTTTAATTGAAAATTAATGAAAGGTAAATACGCAAATCTTAAATACTAAAATATTTGATAATTAATTTTGCAATACTGCTATTGATGTCAATGCCTTAGATTTTACCTTAGATTTTAAGTAATCTAAATTTTATAAAGTCAATAAAAAAGGAATATTTTACAATTCAGATCTAGAAAAAATATTTCATAAAATTGAGAAAAATAAATAAATTATTAAAATATAAAAGAATTTAGATTCAGAGTTTCTTTTCATTTAAATATAAATAAAGGTTTTTTTGATTTTTGATTTTCTGCTCTATGCTGGTTTTGCACTAAAATGTTTCAGCAAAACACATAGAAATATTATTAATTTTACAATTCTACTAATATTTAAATAAAAAACAAGTGAAGTGTGATCACAGATAGCACAGAGGGTTTCGTTTAAAACACTTTATTGTTAAATTAGTAAACCCAAATTGATAATTTATAATTATTAAATCCTTACATAGATCGGGATGACATAGAGGCAAGAGGGCCGAGGTAGGGAGAGTGTGAAGAATAGCATTATTGGGCACATTGGGCATTCATTTAAGATATTACATGACATATCATAGATTAAATTTGATGTTTGAGAATTTTTTTCAATAGCGTTCTATTTCAATAGCTGGCTATAGAAAGGCTAAAATAGGTGAGAAAATGCTAATTGTTGAGATTTGTTATGAAGATTTTTTTCTTAATTTTTGGGGAAATTTATGAGTAGTAATGAACATAATAAAACATTAAAACACCCCCTAGTGGCTAAAAAAGGAGTTAAGAGGGTGGGGAGTAGGTGCTTTGTGATGTATAGGCCAAGAGCTTTAAAGCGATGTGTCACATAAAAAGAAAAATTTATTTCTTGCCCCCCCCCCCCACCCGCCACCGTACGGAGGCCCCTAATCGTTTGGAGTCGAAATAAGATGTCGGGCTTGACGAGATACCCCTCTTCGGTCAAGCTTTCAAATGAGGTCGAATCTCGCTGTAGTTTAATTAGGGGCTGACTTTGAAAATTTGCTTAAAATACACAAGTTAGAGCCCTGAGAGGTAAAAAAAAAAGAACTTAGAAATTCAATTCTCCCCGCCCCCCACTCACACATTTCTTAAAAATTTTTAGTGTTATAAAATATCAAAAATTTTAAAATCGATGACTTGATTACTTTTCTTAATTTTAATTTCTTTCTTTTTGTTGAAATTAATATTCGGAAATAGTGGTAACTGCTACCACTCATAAGTAAAAGGATCAATATGTTCATTTTATATAGCCTTTAATAAAAAATCGGACGTAAAATAAAGATAATTAGTGGAGAAATGATTAGATTTAAATAACGTGTCATACAAAAGCATTTCTTTTTCTTTATAAAAAGCAATTTTTGAATAATATAAAAAAAATATTAATCGATTTTTACGAAAATTACATATTCGGAATCAGCTTCGAAAAATTGCCATATATGCACAAGTTTAAAATCTATAAATGCAGTATTTATAAAAAAATTTTTACCTTAAAAAATAAGTCAAACTTAGTCAAAAAATTATCTCTGGTTTTACCAGATGTCTCGCTTTTAACGTTTTCGGGGAGAGGAAATAAAAATTTGAAACGAATCCTTTCATTAAACCAGAATTTTAATTGATAATTAGAATTGTACTGGGAATATTTTAACGAAAATTACATATTCGGAATCAGCGTAAAAAATTACACATAGATGCTTAAAAAATAAGTCTATAAATGCAATATTTGTTATAGGCCTGCAATAAATCCCAGTACCCTAGACGTTAGCTGTTTATCCATGAAATATTTCTCAAATACCTGTGTTCTACTGCTTTTCTTTGAAAGGAACTAAAATCAATTTATATAAATCGATTTTTAATGGATTTTTCCGCTTCTAAATAGAATTTTTGAAAAAAAATTATAAATTCTGAAGGAAATGTTTTGCATCTGCGTGCGCAATTTTCAAATTTTTAGGTCCGGTAGATTATAAAACACAGGCGTCTTTATAACGCCTAATACATTTTTCGCCATTGAACCTCTTCTAACTTATGGTAAACACTCCCGCTTCTGACAGCGAATCGTTGAGTTTTGATTAAAATCGGAGGTTTTGTTGTATTATGAACATTTCCCATTCTTTTAATTGGGGTTTTTAATTAACAACGTACGTTAATTAACCCTTAAATGCCGGGTGTTGCTTTTCGGCAACATACCCAATTTAGGCTCTAAAATACTATTAGAATAATATTGAAGCTATAATAACTAATGTTGCCAATAAAATACATTCTGAAAATATTATTAAATCGATTTTCAACATGTAGATGGCAACACTTGTGCTGTTTAAGAATAAAGATAGATTTATTTTTTCAATTGCTGCTATTTGTTCTTTTTGTTTTGTTTGGAAGCTTGCGAAATACCCCATTTTGTTCTGCAGTGAGCAAGTAAAATTTATTTCTTATTATAGTTCCCAAAATTCTTGTTTGTTTAATATTATGGAATTTTATCAAGGAAAATTATTTTTTCAATTAAAGACCAGTATTGCCGATTAGTAGCAAACTGTTTTTTAGCCGCAAACCATACTTAAAACAAAATATGATTTTTTAAAGTAGTTTTTCTATGATTTATTTAAAAAATAAAAGCCGAAAAACATTATTACAATGATTTTTGAAAAGTCAGGCATTTAAGGGTTAAGAATTTTTCAAAATTTTATGATTTTGGCAATGTTATGGGTTATTCAGCTCTATGTAAAAGATAATAATAATAATTAAGCCTGTATCTTAAATAGTTTGTGAGTACGAGCGTTGTGACTGACGTACAGAGACAAGAGACTACACTGTAAAAAAAAATCTGTAGTTCTACAGATGTAAAGTTACATGCTTACTAAACTTTCACCTGTAACTGTACGAAAAAAGCTGCAAATCTACAAAACTAGTTTTTGTAAAGCTACAAAAATCTGTAACTTTACAAATGAATCTGCTAAAATTTCAGTAATCTTTCTTAACTTTTATTTGTAACCCTGGCTGCAGTTACATGAAAAGTTCTCGGAATCCCAGTTTCCAAAAAAATTCTTAGTAACCTTACAGATTTTTTGATTTTCGGCGCAAAAGTGTGTCTGTTACATGAAATTTTGTTGTTGCCGTTACATGAAAAGTTCTAGGAATCCCAGTTTCCTAGAAAAACTTTAGTAACTTCACAGATTTTTTTTACAGTGTATAAGGTTTTCGTGAGATGAACGAAACCCTAACAATGAAAAAAAAAAAACCCTTCACACTTTTCGTAATTTCAAAATTTAATTCTTCGCAGGAAATAAAATAATAACAATAAATTGTTTTTAATAAAAAACTGCATTTCTTTTTATAATTTATTTAATATTAGTTTCTTTCCATTTTAGGAATAAGAAATTGTCTAAGTGTTAAATTAACTGGCAGTTAATATCGGTCAGGAAGTTTTATTTTTAGAAGTAGTGAATATATTAATTGAAATTATTCAGTCACACAAAATTCTAATCTACCGTAAAAAATTATTCTAAAAGACAAAATGATTTATAATTCAAAAGAAAATTTGTGATATTTTCATGGAACTTAATGATCTGAAAAGCCTTTTCCGTGATGGATCGATTTAATTTTAGATGAAGATATTGGCATTCAATGTTTGAAATTATTGAGATTTAGAAGAAAAATGTGAAATAAAAGATATTTTATAACAAAAAATGAGATGGCCGCAAGTGAAATGTAGTCGAATATTGTAAATTACCTGCAAGTTTAATATTTGAATTTATGTTTCAAGATAGATAATATTTCAAAGATTGTCAACTTATACTGTAAAAAAAAAAAAAAAAAAAAAAAAAAAAAAAAAAAAAAAACGAACTAAAATACGGAAATTGTACTGGCAATAGAGACGCTAGTACTAGTTCTGTATTTTAACGGAAATAGTACTGGAGTCTCGATTGCCAGTACAATTTCCGTATTTTAGTTCTTTCTTTACAGTGTACACTCTAAGAAATAAATGTGTAAATTTATACATTAAAACAGGTATACGGATGATACAAAAACGATTTGTCTGTTTGTGTAAAGTTCCGGGTAAATTTCCAAACACGGCCTGGTGTGTCAATTTCAAAACACACATTGTCCTGTGTATTTTAATAGCACATTAAGCAGCATAAGTGTGTACAGAAACGATGGATTTGATGTACATAGTATATAACCTTATAATTTGGGATACAAATTTTGAACTAAATATTTTTATGTTCATGTGCGTGACACGTGGGCGTGATGTATTTGTTCTCTTTCCAGTAGATTTGTTTTTCGACCACAAAAAAAGCGTAACGTTAATTTACAAAGAAAAAAAAACAGGTCGTCTGAAATAATATTTACTACATGCCAGTCTCTATTAAAGTTGTTTTTAAGCCGTAAAGTAGTATAATCATAATTTATTAATAGAGTCTGTATAATCTGTAGAGCTGGTATTATTTCCGTATGTTGTCTGATTTTTTTTCTATCAATTAGAGTCAAATAAAGAAACAAGTATATCAAGGGTAGAAATTTTTTTATTCAATTCAATCTACAATAAACAACAAATACTTACCGACACGGATTTGAACTCAAGATCTGCGACTTTCTAAACCAGTAACTTTACCATTCAGCTATTATTACACAAGCCAAGTTTTCATGTATCGATATTTTTTGTGGTCACACAAGTACACATAATTCTGTGTAATATTCTGTTCCTACATATATTTCCACGTAATATCGTTACACATAATCCTGTGTAATTTTCTGTTCTTACACATATAGCTGTGGAAAATTCGTACGCATACTTCTGTGTAAAATTATGTTCTTACGAATATATTTGTCTAATATTCTCACACACATTCCTGTGTAATATGCAAAATATGTAGATATTTGCGTAATATGCAAAATTTGTAAATTACATTAACACACCTATTTGAGTAAATCCCTAACATTTTCTACCATTTACACATTTGTTTGAGTTTTTGAAGGGAACATTTAAAATCGCCATTAAGACAATATGCACACATAAATACATGTAAAGTTTAACGTCAAAAGTGCAAATTTTACGACAAAGGAGTAATTTTAGAAATTAACACGTATACGCATGTAGGATATGAATGTCATCAACAATAAAATATTTGGTCGTAGTCTTAGTGTTTTGTAGTAATAATACAGGCCAAATGTTTGATGAAATCTTAACACATTTTAATATTCTTGATTATATATATACATTATATGGCCAAAGGTGACCAGTCACTTGCGACTTTAGACTTTTTTTTTTTTTTTTTTTAAATCTAGGAAAATACATGAGGAATTAACCTGAAAATGCAGGTGTGTAAACAGTATAGTATAGGTCATATATTTTCGCGAAGATTTTTTTTCTCGAAACCCCGTAGGGAACCGCCAACAAATTGAAAAAGAACGAATATCTTTTGGATAACCCTGAAAAAACTAGTATAGCAAAAGTGCGCAAACTCGAGATTATTAATAAGTGACTTATTGTAATACACTGTGTTCATTTTTATGAGGATAGCATGTATATTCGTAGAAAAATTAATTTTTTTATAAAAACCGTCCCAAATTTTGCCTAGTTTTTTGCTTATAATTTGCAGAGTTCTTAATATAAAAAAAAGTTCTTTTCAGAAAATATGACAAACAACAATGTACCCAATACTCTGCAATCAGAATTAAAAAAAAATAATAAAAATTGGATGAAAAATGAGCAGGTTTACTATAAAATGTTTCACTGCGCGAGAATGAGAGAATGCAATCAAAATATAATATGCATAACGTATTAGCTAAGTATATAGAGCAACTTTTGTGAAAGTCTCAAAATCATAGCTTGAAAACTCTGAAAATTATCGTCGATAGAAGAAGATCGAAATCCGTTGTTCCCAAAAAGAAGCAAAAATATGAGGGGTTGTATCAAATATCTGTTGATTAGTGCCAAGATAGCGTACTACTATATTTGGATCATCATCTTTACTACGTAAAATATAGTAGTACCAAATATAGTAGGATCCAAATATAGTAGTACTCATCATACTACTATATTTGGATCACATCATCTTGGATCATCAGCTATATTTCATCTTTTTGCTTCCTTTTGGCAGCAACGGATTTCGAGCTTATTCTATCGACGATAATTTTCAGAATTTTCAAGCTATGATTTTGAGACTTTCACAAAAGTTGCTCTATATACTTAGCTAATATATTATGTACATTATATTTTGATTGCATTCGCGCATGCGCAGTAAAACATTTTTTATTAAACCTGCTCATTTTGCATCCAATTTTTATTATTTTTTAATTCTGATCGCACAGTATTGTGTACAATCTTGATTGTCATATTTTCTGAAAAGACTTTTTTTTACATTACGAACTCTGCAAATTTTAAGCAAAAAACTTGGAGAAATTTGGGACTGTTTTTATAAAAACCTTAATTTCTCTACGAGTATACATGCTATCCTCGTATAAATAAACACAGTATATTACAATAAGCCACTTATTAATAATCTCGAGTTTGAACGCGTTTGCTACATTAGTTTTTACAGGGTTATCCAAAAGATATGCGTTCTTTTACAATTTGTTGACAGTCCCCTATGGGGTTTCGGGAAAACATTTTCGCCGAAGTATATGACCTATACTATATTGTTTACAAACCTGTAGTTTCAGGTTAATTCCTCATGTATTTTTCTAGATGTTTAACAAAACATTTAAAATCGTAAGTGACCGGTCACCTTTGGCCATATAGTGTATAAGAAAATAGTTATGTACAGTATGGTCCTAATTTTAAACAGCATTACAAGCCGTCTGCTGGTTTCTTCTGGTTTGTATCGAACATAAGTGCGGCTTCGTTTAGGGGAGGCCCGTCTGACCTGCGGATATTTTCATGGCATCCTCCTTTGTCAGTGGGGCGTCTGCACACGGGCGCATAAGAGTACCGTCTGCATAATTCTCCCGATTTTAGTTGTAGGCTCAGCCCTTTTTATTGTTTCGCCGTTGGGTTTTCTCTTCAGGAGCCTCATCATTGAATTCGCTACGCTAAGCTGTTCGAAGTGCAATCTTACCTCTACACGTATGTAAAAGTGACTAAGATACACATTTATTTTTTAGAGTGTAGAAAAAGAAAAAAATGAGTGTTTAGTGAGGGTTATTACTTATTACATGTATGAAGTTTGTTACGTAGGTTATTCCTTGAATACATTTAATACATAAAATAAACACATAGTTGGATTCAAATGCATGGTTATATTGAAAATTTCAGGAGTACTAATGACACTGTACTTTAATACAATTGATTTTAGTTGCAATACTATATGTACCGCTATTTTTTCTGCTCAAACTTTTTGACAAACTATTGCGTTAAACAATAAGATTGAGCAAAATGTAGGGTAAACGCACCGGTAGTGGGCCACTTAAGGACATTTATCTTAATATTATTAAAGTATTTATGAATTCTAAATGATATATATTTTTTTAACGTAGTCCTAACCTTCATATATCGGAATAAACATTCAAAGTTTCAAAATATATTATTTGGAAAAAATGAAAAATAAAAAAAGTTACCTTCCTCGATGCTCCAGTAGTGGGCATAGTAAATTTTTGATGCACCAGTAGTGGGCCCCCCAGAAGTGGGCCCCCCAGAAGTGGGCCACTCCAGTTTTGAGTTTAGTGTGAAAATACTGAAGTTATACTTTTTTTTACAGTTCTAGAATAGGATGTTCACAATAATGAAATCATACATAGAATTTAGATGATTACGTAAAATAATCTCACTAGTAAATCTGCCGATCAGGGGCCTCAACTTCAGTTCTGTAAATCAATTTTAATTTTATGTCACTTTACATAAAAGTTAATGTCCTACAAGCTGCAAAGTAATTTTTTAGATTATATACAGGGTGTCCTTTCGTATCGTTTAAATATAGCTAATTCCCAAGAAGCTTAGTTTTAGAGGTATAATTTTAATTGCTGAAATATTTCACATGTTTTTCATCATGTGAAAATCCATTTCCATCAAAATAGTTGCATTTTCTTAATGTTACGAAATTTAATTTTTGTACAGTTTTTGTGATCTATCAGTTATATTTAGAAAATCTGCTTATATGCTTTCACTTGTTAAACAGTAAATATTCCCATATTCTGTGATCAAGACTTTCTGAATTGTGCTACAATGAATTTTATGAATTTTCAGCGATTTCTGACATTAAAATTCATTTTCTGTGTTTTATACCAGAATGATATAAATGGTAGGAAAAAAAATATCAGTTTTTATCCACAATAATAGTAGACAATTTAGCAACTTTTTTTTAAAAATCGAAATGCATAGTTTTGTTTTCTCTAAATAACAGTCTGTTGTATTTTGTAACTTAAAAAAAATCCGCCAAATTTGTTATTTCGCAGTGGTGATAAATAATAAGACAAATATAATAAACAGGATAATTAAAAGCTGAAATGACTGCAAAAAAATGATTTATCCAAAAACGAAAAAGATCTCAAAATGTTAGAGGGATTTATAGTCAATGTATTACAAACAGTACTTTAGGTTGAAACTTACAATGAAAGAGAGGCATCAGACTGGGGCGATAATTTCCTGACTCTCTCCTTTTTTTCCATCGGCTATTTTTTTTAACTCTTCCTTTTGAATTTTTCTTTTTTCTCTTTCAGTTTTTTTCTGCATCTTTAGCATTTTTAAGGCCTTCTCTATTCTTATAATATTGAAGCATTTAGGGAGAAGCCACAACTGCAGGAATTTTCTCTCTTTTTCTCTTTTTCCTTGTGTTATCTCTCCCTTCTGGCCAAAATAGAACTCTTTTGAAGGGAGATGGTACATTTCTAGATGGCCCACCATTTGAAAGCACTGAATGGCTCTCAGTCTCAGTTGATCCTTCTTGAATGAAAAGGTTCACCTCAGCATCTTCAACAATTGCTCTTTGCTTCTGATCAATAGTTTCAGTATCAACAATGTCAATAGGCTATTCAATGTAGCCGCCTCAACAGATATGACTGGTGTCCCTTATTACAAGTAAAAAGTAAAAATGGAATAAATAATAGTAAAAAATATATACTCAAGTGTTTTATACCCAAATTGTTTTGTGATAGATTACCTGAGAAATTGGATCCATGTTCAAAATCTCCTTCATCTCCAACCAGAAGTAGTAAAGAACTGTTTGCTGCACAGAACCTTTCAATTTGCCTTTATTTTCTGAGAAAGATTTTATTTTTCTTCTCCGATTTTATCTTCAAGAACTTCCAAGAAAGAAGTCATTTCTCTCTCTTTTATTGGTGATATTATCACATTCTTTGATGTTAGTGTGGATTCAACATTTACATTCTTTAGATCCCATGCAATTAGCCCACTTGCTTTGAATCCATTCACAATGGTTGCAGGAGTTAAACGATCTAGTGCTGTTTTAGGACTGGTGGAAACTCATGTTTCTGCATCTGTTTGCCTTCATGAGTTACTCTGAAGTGCACTATTTCCTGTTGCCAAGCACTTTTAAGAGTATGGAAAACATTGGTTGCATTAGGTATGTGGAATTTGGTGGCAAAGCTACCATTTCAACTCCATGAGCCGAACAGAAGATTTTTAGATTCAAAGACATGTGAGAAGTATGTCCATCCATAAATAACAGTACAGGTTTTTCTATGCAATGCTTATTTAATTATGGCTCAAAAATTTGAACCTTTATTGAGTATTGAACCTTTGAAATATAAATTATTTTAGATATTAATTTCTTTTAATAATCATATGTCTGATAGCTTTAAAAGTTTGATAGCTTCGCTGCTCCAGAAGTGGGCCACTTGTGCACCAGTAGTGGGCCCCTGGACCACTACTGGTTCTGATGAACAAAATACTAAATAAATTATATTCAAAGTCTTAGAACCTCAAAAAATACTTAATTAAAATAATTTAAACATAAAAATGTTTTTTGGCATGTGCTCCAGTAGTGGGCCAACATGCCCACTATTGGTACAATTTAAGAAATTGTGATCCAGAAGTGGGCCACCCCTTAAAATCAATATAATTTTCAATTTTTAAGTTTTCAGCTAATCTAACAAATTATTTACAATGTAGTCGAGTATATCAACGGCACTTTAATTCAAAATAAAACATAATATTAAAGAAACAACGCTTTAGATAAAACCTTATCTCTTAATGAAATCACTAAGAATTTGCCCAAAAATCTGAGTTTGAAGATATTCCAGAAGATAAACAAATATATCTACAGGAAAATAGCAATTATTCCGAACTGTTTATGGAAAGTTAACATTTAAGGACTTTAACTAATCAGATTTCTTTCAGTCGTTTTTCTGAAATGGATTGTGAGCTTGTTTTTAAACTTTGAAAGTTAGTGGCCCACTACAGGTACGTGGCCCACTACCGGTGCGTTTATCCTACTGCTGCACGGTTGTGAAATTTGAAAAAAATGTTAGCTAAAATGTAGAGAGCAAAAATACGATTTTTTTTATATAAAACCTTCTATAATTTTATATCAATGTCCTTAAAATATGTTTAGCTCATTTTCATTGCGTATGTAAAGGCTTTAAAGTTTATTTTAGTTCCTACCATCATGTTGCTGAATTTCTTGAATATTAATAATTTTACTATTCAAAACGATACATTGAAAATTAGTGCTTTCAGTTGATAAAATTTAGTGCTAAGATGGACTGTTTCAGGGAAATAGTGTAAGTAGGTTTCGATCTTAAGCAGTTACGAACGGTTAATAAAAGAAAAAAAGAAATGAGCATTTTTATATTTCTTTTCATATCTTTATGAAATAAGTTTCATATTCGACCGATTTAGTCGAATTAACAAATTATAGACAGTGTTTGAAATCTTACCTTTATAACATAATTTGTAAATTCCATAAAATTCCAACCATTTGCTGCAAAAAATGCCAGAAAATGGTGGTTCATGGAGAGACTGACATTGTGGGAAATACCTGGCATTTCCGGATGTTGCTGGTGGCAACTGATGGGCGATCTACAATATCCATATCACAATCAACAACAGCCTAGTACAACATGTTTTTCATTGAATCCCAGACAAAGAAATCTTCTACAGATAAATTCAGTGAACGTGGCGACAGATATATTAGTCCACCACGACCAGTACTTTAAACTGCGAGTTTCTGGTCAAGCCAACACGCACAACATTTGCGTAATATTTTGAAGCGCCGTCATGCTGGAAACATATTGACGAATAAAGTCAGGAATCTCGTTTAGAAAACTCGATAACACAGTCTCAAGAAATGTGAGGTATTTTCGACCGTTCAAACGGTGTGGAAGTAAATACGATTCCAACAAACAGTCTCAGATAAAACAGTGTTCTGAATAATTTATATCTCGTAACTTGCGGGTTGTCTAAAGTTCACAGATGTGAATTGTGTGTGTTGCAAACACCTTCACGAAAGAGACATCTTCAGCAGTGAAAAGGACACTCGCTGGAAAATTCGAATCAATGGCAGTTTTCTGAAGGAACCACTGGCAATATTCGACATGCTTAGGATAGTCGTCTGCTTGAAGTGCCTGCCTCCTTTGAAAATGTAAAGGATGCAAACGATCTTTGTTCAGTATCTGCCGCACTGTTGAATGCGAAACAAACCGGCGAGGGATACCTCAAGTGCTGGAACTTGGCCTTCGACAGACTGTAGCATACTGTCGATCGGTTGTCTCGTCTATCATGACCATACTGGCAACTGATCCAGTTTCACATGGTTGTTGACGAACACGTGCAAGTATTTTATGCTGAGGTTTCTCCAGTTGGGGTAGCTTTCTGCATACATTTTCGGAGATTTCCACCCGCTTTCACCACTTCACCGTAAGTTAGATGCATATATGCATATTCATTAAATGTAAAATGATTCATGTTACTTCTGAAAATTCACTTTGCCAAATGACGACCGGCTGGTCGTGTCACTAAACTTTCTGAAGTTGTGAATACACACCGCACTGTATAACGTCATACGTTCGTTTGCGACCATACTTTCTCATGTGATATTCTCTAAAACTGGGCGAAAATTCACAAAATAACAATTTCTTTCGAGAAGTCGCGCTCTATAACGTTTGGTAAACCGAAAATTCTCCAACGGGGCCCACTCTTTAAACTACATGGTAAAAATATAAAGTCAGAAAAAACAATTAATTATCTTGGAATCAAAATTGATCAACACCTCTCATTCTTACCCCACCTGGCATCAAAACGTCAAGAAATAATAAAAATCACGCAAAATTTATAAAAATTCTCCTCAGTATCAGGTCGTCTTCCATCATACTTCTTTAAAGTCTGGTACTCATCCATCCTGCAGCGGCAACTGGCGTACGCATGTGCAGTCTGGTTTCCGCGAATGCGGAAGTCGCATGGAGTTCGCCATATTCTAGCGGCTCAGAGAAGGGCACTTCTCCTGATCTCCAGAGCCTATAGGAACACTTCTACCGCAGCACTTCAGGTCCTCACGGGTCTTCCTCCATTGGACATACAATTAGAAGCGGAGGCTGAGTTCGCTCGGATCACTCGCCTGGGTGCTTCTAATATTTCTTATTTTGCCCCAATATACTCAACAAAATGTTCAAAGTATCAGATCTCTTCACTTTCAAACGGTATTAGTATTTGTGCAACAAAAGACTTTAACGGATCAACACACATCTTTACAGACGTGTCTAAAACAGAAGTAGGAACTGCGGCAGCTTTTTGTGTTTATAGGCAAAGCTCACACTTTTTTTCCTGGCGCGCAAGGCTTGATCCGGGGAACTCTGTCTTCCAGGCAGAGCTCTTTGCTATGAAGGAGGCGATTCGTTGGGCAGAAGAGGACTCTGACACCCAATACTTAATTTCATCAGACAGTTTATCAGGTCTAATGGCCCTTTCAAAATTTGATAACAATAATCACTTAGTTCTAGACATAACCTTACTCCTTCAGTCCTCAGAAAAATCGTTCTTCTTTAATTGGGTTAAAGGACATTCTGGTATAATGGGCAACGAACTGGCCGATCAGCTGGCGAGGTCGGCAGTCGATGATTTAACTTTACCACTAACATTTCTTCCATTCCCACAATCAACATTGAAATTAGAACTCAAAAATCAAATGCTACACCGATGGCAACAACGTTGGTCTACAGTGCAGGTGGGTCAATACACGCGTGACTTCATACCTAAGGTCTCACAAAACATTTTCATAAGTAACAGATCTCACAAATCATGGACCCTTCCAACAACACTTATATACCATAAATAAACGGGACTCACCTCTTTGCATTTGTGGATCCTTATCAACATCATTACACTATATTTTACATTGCACATTAACGTCCCACTATCACGTTAAAAAGCCACAACAGATGACACTGCCTGACTGGCTAACTTACCTGCTCGACCGTCCAGTTCTCCTGCAACGTATAGCGGATTGTATGAAATTTTTAGAAGACAACGAATTTATATTTACCAATCCCCTCCCTTTCTGAGCTAGCTGAGCAAACTCATTGTTTTAGCTCCCATTTCAGACAGGAGCCCCTGTTTTGTACATAATGTAAATATTTGTCTTATTTCCTATGATTTGTTTATTTAGTATTTTCATTATATTTATCAGCCTATGCATTTCACTTAAAGTTTTTCAGCTCTAATATTCAAAAAAACATGTCTTGTAATTGTTTATGCATGTATACAACATAGTGCAATTGCTGTCAATGTATGTACTGATGACACTCCTTGTGAGTTTCAGAGTCAAAAACAGCAAACTGAATTTATTTTTCTGTATGTTATTAACTGTTTAAAAAATATTGTCATTGTTAATGTATCTTACCATATGCAGTGGATTTGAGTCTCCCCCCGGGATTGCACTTATACTCTAAAGCGAAAGCTGGGTTCCCGGGGCGGTCATCCCTGTCATCCCTGTGATATTCTCTTCTTTTCTCATTTTATACTTCCCCACCAAATTTGAACAATTAATCCTGATACACCCCGTATTCTCTAACTGATCACTCTTCGCGAATTTTGAGTATGGTGTTAAGGTACACAGTACTACATTACTTTTTTAACCCTCCAAGCGTCTTGCAAAAGGGTAAAATTGTAATATTGTTTTCTTTGCATTTTGTTTTAAATGCTAAGAAAATATTATTCTTTCAACATTATAAAAAAAAACTCAAATACAAATATGAATGTAATCCTAGAGTGAATAATCATTCGTCAATGAATTTAAAATTCATTAAATCTATAGAATTATATTATCTTAAATATTGCTTGTATTGCCGTGAAACCTGGAGCTTAGTGAACGGAATATTACGCCCCAAACACTTAGAGGGTTAAAGTAGTCGACGTATAGTGAGTATTTTCTTACGGGGCACCTCAGAAATTTCAATTTATTATTGTCTTCTGCGAGTCGAAATAAGCGGTATTTAGCAACAATGAGATCTGAAATGAATAAGAATAAGACACATTCATTAGGTGAGGAAATCATATTATACCCGAATCCAACCCGTTCCGACAATATTTTTTAAATATATATTTATTTCCTTATAGATCAGGTTGACTTTAATTGTTCGGGATTGGTTTCATGTTTGGTTTTGAATCTTGCGAACGTGTTTTGTAACCCGTGTTTTTAGTTGAAAATCCACAATATTGCTTAAAAAAAGAACAATTGCAAAAAAAAAAAAAAAAAAAAAAAAAAAACATATGCTTCAATATGAAAGATCATGTACATTATATATATGTATTTCTATTTTTTATACAAAGATGAAATTGATATTGAAATGTTTCATTAATTGCATTAAAATATCGATTAATTTTTTTTGAAGTTTTGGGTTGGCTCCAAATAAAATTTTCAGGTTTCCATGCAGGGCTCTGTATTTGGAAAATAATACAGTGTTGCCAAATAAAAATGAAGGTAAGAAACAATTCCTTGAAGTTGGTCTAATTTGTTGGTTAAAAATTACTTGTATCAGTACACCAATAACATTATTTTGTAGCGTAATGTCTCATTACTCTCTTTTTGTAGGCAGTTTATGATTTATAGCATTCATGGGATTCTTGAGTTTTGTGTAAGTGCATATTGTTCGAATTATAATAATTGTGTGTGAAAGAACCACATATTCTGTCATTTGTTTTAGTTTCGCAAAGGATAGTTGAATCTCCCTGAATATGATTGTCGCCGTTGGTTTACACAGTATTATGTTAATATGGTTTCTGTGGACGGCTGGCTAGTATGAATATTCTGATAGAAGGGAGTATCGTTGGATTTGGTCGTTTCTTGCCATTTAAGGCGCATAAAAGTAAAGCTTCGTGCTTCCGGGTTTGTGAATTTTTATTCCGCCCGTGATCGTTGTTCTAGACCTCCCATGTTGTCGGAGTTTAAGCAGAAAATTAGCCTCGTGATAAGGTTTCACATATTGGTATTCAATTAAAAGGGTTTCGGAAAAAATGGAAATACTTTCTTATAAATGTTGCTGAAGTACTCTACTTGACATTTGTTGGGCTATTTCAAATTTGCTAGTAATATTTATGTATCCATTTGTTTAAAATTAGTATCATTGAGAATTTCATAGAGTAAGGTTCTCCCATTTTCGTTTTTTTAGCGTTTGAGCTTATTAAGTTGGTCATCGTTAATTGTACTTCCTTGTTTGTCTATTGCAGCCTTCACTATTGATCTTAAAATTTTTTAATTGATAATTTGATACATAGCTATTTCTGGCCCGGAGCATCCACCAAAACTTTTTCTAACAAAAATGGGATGTAAGTTGTTAATACCTTTTTTAAATTTTATAATGATAATCTTTTATTTTCAAAGACCACAAAAAATAAACACCTCTTTATTATAAAAGAATATTTTTTTTTAATTTTTTTTTATCAGTAAATATACATACAAAGCATATTGTGTAATTGTAGCACTCCTGTTTGGAAGTTTGTTAGTAAGATTAATAATTACTCAAGAGGAAATTAATTGTACGTGATGCAATGTCGTGCATTTCATTAAACATTTATCCCTATTTTATCTTATAATCAATGCATAAAATTGTCCATATGTAAGCATTTAGATTAAATTAATTTAGATTTTATAAAATAATAAATTATCGTTTAACGTTTCTATGGATTAATGAAAATGTCAATGCATGCGTCATTCGCATTAATTTATTTATATTTAAAGTTATCAGTAAAGGCTTCAAAAAATTAGAATAAATTAAATTTATTTATTTTGGATTCAAAACATATTTCGAATAATTTGTAAAGAAAATCATTCATGGCTGGTTTGAGGAGATTTAATATGATTTGAGCAATATTAAAGCATAACGAGCATACTTTACCCCCAAAATAAGACCCAATTAGGTAAAAAGTCCCAGAATAGTCAATATCTAAACTATCATTCTGGATTTAAAAATGCATGTGAGTATAATTACAGTTACAAAAATGTTGATTTATTTACCGAAAGAAAAAATATACCACCTTCATCTAGAACGAATAAGTAGTCATTTTCTAAATTCCTAAACTAGAATATAGATTTTCAAGTTATGCGAATAGGATAAACAAATAAACTGAATAGTCGAAACTATCGAGATTTTCTAGTCTATATTTTTGCTAGGGGGTGAAACGATACATTATAGTATAATTCGTTTGAATTGAGAGAAATTATCACTTTATTTCTAGAATTAATTCATAAACTAGAATTATACTTACTAAAACTCACTTCTTGTGTATGTATTTATTTGCACATATATTTAAATAAGATTGAACAAGACAATATAGGAAAATGCTCTTGAATTTTAATATGGATAATTAAAACTCTCTGGCAAAGGGAACTAGACTTTATAAGGATGACATAGAACTATTCTTTCTGGAGCCACAATTTATTTTCTGGACGCAAGTGGCAGAACTGTTTTCCAATTTTTCAGGATTACACCAAGATTGTCTGTTCTTTTCAACTTTAGGTACGGGTGAAGAATTTGTTGAATAAAATGAATGTCAATAGCAAAACTGCCATTCGCCCGTTCATTTTTGAAGTCAAGTAAATATAATTTGAACTATGAAATTAACTTCATAACCGTTTTTTGTTGCTATACAGTGATATATTATCTTATTAATAACATTTCTGGTTTAATTTGATTTAAACAAACCTCGAAAGTTGGACAGCTATGTAGTTGTGTAGCTAGCTGAAGCGGATACTCATTTAAGAAAAACTGTATTACTGGGCCTGAGAGATTAAGTTTACTTTTTCTAAATAGTGTTAGAAGAAAATCAGACTTGGAGTTTTATAACGAGATGACATGAAAATCGCCAACTACTTCTTGCTCTTTAATCATGCAGAAAAAATGTTTTCTAATAAATTGCTCCTCTTTCCATCGTTTTCGAAAATACTGTCCTAATAAATGTAATCAAAAAGGTATCCCTACATCACGTTAAGATTAAACGCGTTCCTAGTCTTTAGATTCCTGCCCCTATGAAAACCCTACATGCCACTTTTTAAAACGTCACGAAAGAAAGCCAAGTTTAAACAAATTACGAATACTAAAATCCGGGTAGTAGTGGAGGTAAAAAATAATGCTTTATAAGCTGCAAGATCGTGTTAGATTTAAAAGTTATAAACAAATGCGAAAACGTATTAGTGACGAATGCTGAAAATACTTATGGGCTAATAATCTACGAGTAAACATATGCGTGATAGGTCAAGGAAAAACTGGAAGACAAATATAAACAAAATTCAAATTTGCATCGAAGTGGAGAACCTAACCTTTTCTTGATGAAAATAGTCGAGAAGCCAATAAAGAGATTTTTTCACTCTTTGGTGGAGTCATACAGAATAAGAAAAACAAATTCTGCATCCTTTACTGTGATTCCAAGCTGTTCTATCTGGAATTAAAATATTAGATTCCTGTCGTGTAACGACGTCATGTAAGATTAAGTAACATTTATATTTGTATAAAGATCACCGTAAAAAATAAGAATTTAATATGTTTTTGTCATCTTTATGAATTAAAAATCATGCTTTATTTAGTTATTTCAAACATAAATTTTTTTTTTGTCTCAAAACTGTCATGGAAAATGACGAAAGATTGTGCATATTTAGACTGATTTTAGAGTAAATAATTTCTAAGTAACTTTTAAGATGAAACATAAGCTTAAGTGTAAATTCTACTGTCAATATTCTTTCGTTCAAACGAAACGGGACAACAAAAGAGAACGCATTTGTCATTGTCTTTGATTTTTTAAATAGTACTTAACCAATGCATGTTGCCTAAAGTTACTGGATAGCATTTTACGTTTCTTTTAAAATTTGCATTTCTTAACTGTCAAATGAGATAAATTGTTAAAAAGTTTTGCTTTTACATTTACTCAAACGTTTTACATTATGTTAGCAATGTTTTTAAATTTTATTTGTATTAATTTGTATTTGTATTAATTTGTATTTGTATATTTTATTGAATGTGTATTTCTCATAGATTCATACTATTTATTTAATCATATGCAGTGTGTATAGGAAATTCGCTTTATATTGAAATACATCTTGAATGTATAAAGATAGAATTGAGGAACAAGTGCCTTATAATATGACTGCTGCATTCCTAATGGCAAAATGCCCCACCAGTGGCCGAGAGGTTCTGCTCTCGAAGCTGGTAGACGGGAAGTGCTGGGTTCGATCCCAATCGCGCCCGTCGGCCTAATCGTTCGGAGTTTTCGTGGTTTTCTTCGAGCCGTGGATCTTCCATGCGTTAATACGGATTAGGTTCCCTTAGAAAGACCCCCACGGAGGGCACTCCCCCCGGGCCTATGTCCCTCGTGTAGATAATTGGCCGTCAAAAATCAACCCAACCCAACCCTAATGGCAAAATTTCGCAGATATTGATCATAGCCAGAAAAGTATGAGATATAGCGACATAACTGTAGAGAGATTTGGTAATCAAATCATACGATTTGTTTACCATTTAAAATAATGATGGTAAATTAAGGAACTGTAATTAGGTATGGAGAGTTCACTTGGAGATCCATTACTTGTAGTTTATTCTGTTGGCATGTTTCAGATAACGGATAAGATCTCATTATCAAAAGGTTGTCTGATTGAATTGTGCCAACTGAATTTGTCCAGGATAGCTGAGTTAGTAGAGCGTTCAATGCTTAAGCCAAATGTCCCTGTTTCAAATTCAGGTTTGGACACTTGTTCAGCCAGTTGGAAGATAGCTTGTAGAATCAAATACCTCACAGAATGATTATATAGCAGGTAATAGTTTAAAATTATTATATATGATGTTATTATAATCAATATCAAGTAGTTCACAGGTAATTTTATTAGTTGCTGTATTTATATTATGCTGTTGCTTTCACAAGGATAAGGGATAAATATGGTATACAACTATGCCAATCAGAAACTAATATCTTAAAGATAATTTAGATAGCAGGTAATAGCATCTATAGACAGGTAGCATCCGTATATGTAATGTCAGACTCATACTCTATAGTTCTCCTTCCGCGTTATTTCATTGCCAAATCGCAAGTATTTTTTCATTGTCTACATTATTTTTGCACAATTTCTTGCATATGACTAGTGCATAAAAATAGTTCGCCAATGTATTTTGCTATTGTCATAAAGACACAATCCAATCTTTAAACATTATTTTTATTTTTAAAATTTAATAATAAGACTGTAACTCATTTGTTTTATTGTCTGATGTTTATAAGATTAATATCTTATTAAATATCAAAGCTACTCTTGTTAGTGATATATTTTTTTAAATTGTGAATAATATTGTTAGCATGTTATTGAATATCAAAGATAGTCTCGTCAATGATACTTTTCTTTAAATTGTAAATAGTATTATTAGCCTTTTATTAAATATTAAAGCTACTCTCATTAATTATACTTTTTAAATTATTGTGAATGATATCATTTGGATCTTTTGCTTATTGTCACTCTTTATACTTCAATAGTAAATTTATCAACTAAACCAAAAGTTAAAAATCATCCTACTTTCTATTACTATCAAGGAATTATATTCTTTATTTTATAAAAATAAATACAATGTTATTATTGTCAGATAACTTTTTTCAATTTCTTTACCTGACACTTTTATTTGTAGAAATTTCAGTAATAGTTGATTATTTTGAAAAACAAACAAACGAAAAAACAACAATTCCGTAATATTCACAATAAATAGTCCTGTTCCCAAAGTTTGTTCGATTCAGTTGTCGACACTGACAAACTGTAACGTTTCTTTCAGTAGGTAGTCGAAAATAGTTTGTTACATAAAAACAGAAAACACATTCATCAATGTCTCCAGTTTCAAAACGAAACCTTTAGGAGAACGTGATGCAAAAGATCACGCTTTTCGCTTTCTTCTGCTAGGCTTTATGAGTCCTTTAGCCGTCAAACATGATGAATTACTTCTGTTCCTAAATTGTAATACGGACATTCCACATTATGGGAAGAGTTCTTTTCAATTCACCTTATAATAGATTGAGGAAAAACTTCTTTGAGAATACTTGAACGGCTTATTTTTGTTTTAAAAGAGAATAACAATATTTAGAAAATGCTTTCCATAATTTTTAGTAAAGTTGAAACACAGGTAATAGTTTAGATGTAATCTTTATATGTCATTAATTTGTTTTCCACATTATAAAAATTATTTATTACCTACTTCCCTTTTTTAGACGCTTTTAAATGAAACCGGTACAAAATATTTCCTTTTGTAAGAGAATTCAAGAAAAATACTTTTGGAGAATTTCATGATAACTATATAATGTCTGATTGATAGGTTACGTTCATGGTGTTTAGAGGTTGTTGCAAAATTGCATTATATTTCAGAATTTTTTTTATAACGATACGTAATATGAACTTCAGTTGCATATATTTCTCAAGGATCAATATTTAGATGTCTTTGTTACTATTATATCATAACTTTATTCCCTTATTCAAGCTGATTGCTAAAAACGCAAAATGAAAATGAATATTATTTTAACATGAGTCATGTGACATCACAGTTCATTTTTTAAAATTGTTTGTAATAGCTTAGCAATAGGGTGTTCCAAAAACATTGAGTTCGGATTTTATTCCTTAAATATTGATCGTAGGCATATATTACAAATTACAAAGTTACGTAAAACAAAGTTACAGAATTTTATGAAATCAATTAAATGTTTAAGGGGATTAAATTTGAGGGAATACAAAGTTTAAATTTTTATACGGCAACAGCATAAAAATTTTCTCAGTGAGTGAAATGGGACCCATATACTAATAACGTCATGTGCGAAATTTCAGCATTTTATCATAAAAAGTCGCAGACATATGCTTGAACGAAGTTAGTGAGGGGTTAATCATAAAAAATGTAAATATGTACTGTAAGAGTGCAGATGACGCGACGCCGAAATATACCATGAGCAAATAAAATATGACTCATATTTTTAGTTTTATTTAAAAATTTACAAAGCTAGGATATCAGAAATATGCCTTAAAATTTTTCATGATCAATTACACAAAAGTCCTTCCGGCCAGTGCCGGGAGGAAGAGGTAGCTTTCATATTCCTTATTTTAAAAAAGCCAACTTATATTATTCAAACACACGAAGCTCAATTAAGTGGAAAACGAACGTAGGAGATTCAATACTAATTTTTATCAATACTAAATCATTATGAATGAGAATTTCGCAAAATTAGTCAGCTTTATCCAAGCTGCTTTTATTTAAAGTAACTTATATTTCGCTGCCAAATTCGGCGATTTCTTAAAGTGCCTGCCATTTTAAGACAACATGGTGGATGAGGCTAACCAGTGAACTTGGTCGAGACCTTAGTAATTGCTCTGCACATGCTCACTCACATCGGAATCGGTTGATACATACGAGTGCTGTCGCATGCAAAAAATCAGATTTTTCAAAATGTCACCCACGTTAGAAATTGAAACTGCTATATCTGAGCCATTTTTTAAGATAAAGACAAACAAAAAATGCTTCTGAATCCTTATATCAAGGATTATTTCTAATTTCTTTGCACCTCACTTTAAATATATATATTTTTAATTTAATGGCCGCCATTTTGAAACAAGATGGCTGATGAAGCTGGCCAGCGAACTTGGTCGAGATATTGATGTATATTATCCACATTCCTTCTTCCATCGAAATAGGCGAATACGTGTGGTATCGCGAGACAAATACAAGATCGTTTCAAAGTGTTAGCCATGATAGAAATTCAAAGTGCTATAATTCAACCACTTTTTAAGATATAAACAAAAGAACAAATTTTCAGAAACAAAAACTGCTCCAGAAACTTTGTATCAAGGCCAAACACATAAAAAAAATCTTTTTCATTTTCCAATTTTTTAATACCTCATTTTAAATTTTAAATTACTTTTTTTTTAAATGGCAACCCTTTTGAAACAAGATGGCGAATGAAGCTGGCCAACAAACTCGGTCGAAACATTGGTATGTACTATGTACAGACCAAGTTACATTCAAATCGGTTCATAAATACGCCTGTTATCGCGTGACAAAAATCAGGGCGTTTCAAAATGTCAGCCACGCTATAAATTCAAAAGGCTATAACTCAGCCATTTTTTAAGATATAGACGAAACAAAAACTGCTCCCGAATCTTTTTATCGAGGTCAAACACATAAGAAAAAAATATTTTTTCATTTTTCAATTTTTTGGTACCACATTTCAAATTTAAATTTTTCTTAAAATTTTAAATGGCCGCCATTTTTAAACAAAATGGCGGATGAAGCTGGTCAACGAACTCGGTCGAGACATTGGTCTGTACTATGTATAAACGAAGTTACATCCAAATCGGTTCATAAGTACGCCTTTTATCGCGTGACAAAATTCAGGACGTTTCAAAATGTCAGCTTCGCTAGAAATTCAAAATGCTATAACTCAGCCATTTTTTAAGATATAGACGAAACAAAAACTGCTACGGAGTCTTTGTATAAAGGTCAAATACATAAGAAAAAAATATTTTTCCATTTTCAATTTTTTGGTACCACATTTTAAATTTTAAATTTTTTTAAATTTTTTAAATGGCCGCCATTTTGAAACAAAATGGCGGATGAAGCTGGCCAACGAACTCGGTCGAGACATTGGTATGTACTATGTACACACCGAATTACATCCAAATCGGTTCATAAATACGAGAGTTACAGTGTGACATAGGTCAGATATATATATATATATATATATATATATATTGATATATATATATATATATATATATATATATATATATATATATATATATATATCAATTTTGAACGGAGGGTGGTTTCGGGGTCTGGGGGTCATGATCGATGAAAATATACCAAAATTTTTTGAAATCGCTTTCCTCCGAACGGCTGCAATAGGTAGCTTTTTGTAAAGAAAGCTACCTAATAAAACTTGGAAATGGACAATAAAATAGCTTAGAGATGTTTACATATGCAAGTATCTGCCTCTTATCGGTGCGTCATATAATCACATCACACGCGTCATTACATGAGAAAGTTGTTTGTACTTTGCCATTGGTCAATAGCGTTGCTGATGTAATCGTAACGCGCGCTTTCGGACAGTCTAAGCGTATCTTATTTCACATTTCTGCTACATTTTTAGAGCGTAATGAGACTGTACAGACAGTATGCCGAGGTACAGAAAAGAAGAACTTTCTGAAATGCTAACGCTGTACAGTTTATCCAATCACAATGCTAACGAAACTGCACGGGAATTTCAACGTACATTTTCCAATTCTCAATATCCAACTGGGAGACTTATTTTTCCGAACAATGCAACGAATGCATGAGATAGGATACATCATGTAGGTAGACTAGGTAGGCCCAGATTTCACTCAAGTGATGAAGAAATTGATATTTTGGCTTACCATTGCAGTCATCCACGTAGCAGTGTCAGTACGGCTGATTCAGGAATACACGTACCGCGTACAACAGTGTGTAGAAAACTGAGACTTAATAAATGGCATCCGTTTAGCCATTCATGGTGTACAAGGGCACGATATAACAGATTATCAATGTTTTCTAGAATTTTGTAATTGGGCACTTAATCGGGAAGATGCAAATCGCTCTTTACTGAAAAACAAAATATGAAGTGACGAATGCTCCTCTAAACAAGATGCATGCATAAATCCTCAAAATGATAATTTCTTTTTTTACACAAATCCCTTCGTGGTACGTGATATTCCTCATCAAAAGCAATATTCTGTGAATGTATGGTAGGGTATTTTCAGAAACCGCTTGCTTGGAACCATACTGTATGACGGTACGTTGACGGGAGACAGATATGTTAATGAGAATATGAATGTGGTTTCTGATTTTTTGGTCGAATTGCCCCTAATAATACTTCCACATGTTTGGTTTCAACAGGACGGATCTCGAGCTCACCAAACTACGGTTATGAAACACTGGTTAAACAACGAGTTACCACTCGACTTTTCCCCTAGATCAGCTGGTTTAACACCTATAGATTTTTATTTGTGGGGTCGTTTACTCGCAGCTGTTTATTTGTCACCTCCCTTAAATAAAGCAGAATTACAACAACGCATTCAAGATGGTTGTCGTTACATCACCGAACAAGAATGTGATCGAGTGCACAGAAGTGTTATTAGATGATTGCAGTATTGACTGATGTATTGTGATGAATGAAAAACATTTTGAACAAGCTTTCTAATCTTTGCGTAATGTTATTATTTCTACTCAGCTTAGATAATTTTCTACCAATAAATAGCACAATTATTATTTATTTATGCGATCATTGTTTTCTTTCGTAATTTGTATACGACCCCAGAAATCGAACATCGACCTGACTTTTCGCATTTCAAAAATTCATATCAAGGCATAGCAAAGTGGTGTAGGTCAGCATTTATGTATTTTCATATATTTGCTACTTTTTACGGTAAAATGCTGAAATTTTGTACATGACTTTCTTAGTGTATGGGGCACATTTTACTAATTTGGAAATAATTTGTACGAAGGCCGTATAAAAATTTTAATGTTGTATTTCTTAAAATTTAATCCCCTGAAAATTGCAATCTATTTCATAAAGTTTTGTACCATTTTTAACATAACATTATAATTTATAATACATGTATATGATCGATATTTAAGGAATAAAAAATGAGAACAATGTTTTTAGGACACCCTGCATTATATGATAATATATGTCTTGCGCAATTAGCTTTTATAAATGAAAGAATTTTGCTATTCATACCTTTTTGTACTTAGTAATTAGGGAACGTACCCATTTTGTACACTAAGTACATGCTGTTAGAAAATTTCTTTTAACCTTTTCAGGGGCAAGGTAGTTGTATTCGTAAAATACTGAAATGAGTATTCGACACCAGAATTTATAAACAAATTTATTCCAAAGTAAACAAAAGCTTTTGTTCACGTACTTAATAAAAAGATAATTTTTATTCCAATATTCTGGTACCAATGTGCCATTTCGGAATTAAAATTAGGTGGTCCAAAAATGTAACATCCCCCTTGAACGGGTTAAATTTAACAAACCTTTTACTCGTTGAATTTTCAAAACGGAAATGTTCTTTTTCAGTAGAGAAAAAATGAAAACATTCCAATTAAATTTTCCTAAATGATGTTTTGGATCTAGCCAAGGTTTTGGATGCGACCAGTTGGTGTATATGACAGTCATCCATCCGCTAATGGCGAGCACCGTCTTCGAATACTGAGAAGGAAAGGCGATAAAAAAAGGGGCGTAAATGTATTCAATACAAATACCTGTTCCATGTAAATATGCATTAGTTTAGGGGAGACTGGGGAGGGTTAACCATAGGGGAAACTTAACCCACCCTTCAGTTTTCATATTTAAAAGAATTTCAGAGTTTTGCCAATAGGTGGCAACAAAGCTACGGAAATGCTCAAACAATAGTCTTCGGTTCATGAAAATAATTAAAACTGGTGTGGAAAAATCAATTGTGAGGTATTTTTAGCTTAAAAAGTGTGTTTTTTAGGAAAGTTTTGTAAAATTTACTCAGAAAAAATGTATGATAGAAATTTAAGTAAGTAGATTTTAAGTAATGTAGAAATATTGAGCTTCCATTCCAGTCATAAACATTGTACGGTAAATTAAGCTAAGCATAACTATGTGCTTTACTTTTAAAAGTGGCTATGTGGGGAGGCTTGATCCAATCAATGTAGACAGTCTTGTACAGATGGTCAAAGTTCATTAATTAAGTGTTTCTGGAAATCTTTTTATTACACACTATACATAATGAAAGGTAAATAGTTATGTTTCCAAAATAATGTAAATTTATTCTGTAAAGCAACAGAAAAATGAAGTGATAGAAAGGTAAATGTTTAAAACTGATTAAATGAAGAGTAGAGAAATTGCTGTAAGAAACAAGAAAACGTTTAAATTGAAAAATAAATCGGAAAGTTGATAGGAACTTTTATTTCATTAAAATAGTACCCATAGTAGGTAAATAGAAAGAATGGAAAAGACTAAAATGGATGAAAGCAGCAGCCTTAAGAAATGTTAGGTATTCATTCCTCTGCAAAAGAAAATAAAATTGATGAAAACACTTTAGGAGGATATGTAGACAAATTTCCTACAAGACGAACACAATCAGATGAAGCCAAACTATGTGGCAACTAGCGTTGCCAGATAGAGTGCTAAAAAAAGTGGGTGTGTAAAACGGAAATTTTCTCCTGTGCTTTGTATTCCATTTTACCAGATTTGCTTACACATCACATTTTCCCAAATATTTTTTACATTAATTAAAACTTGTATCATAAAGTTATTTTGCCTTTTTTTTACCGATTTTATTTCTCTCAAGATATATTTTCATATAAAATAAAGTGGATCAAACTTCCTATATGTGAGAAGCCTTGACCCATTATGCTTAAAATTAATCATTTTTCAAGTTTTTTATATAGTACACTGGCAATGTCGCAATTTATTTTGATAACTTTTTGTATAACGAATAAAATGATATGTGAAACTTTATCCTAAGTTCAATATTGAAAAAATAAAAGATAATTTAATAAAAAAAATGGGCCAACCTTCCTCAATCTCCGCTACATAATTACTATAGTAGATTTTTTTAATATTGCTCTATTGCTCACATTTATTTTTATCAATGGAAATTTCCCGTATTGAGTGAGGGAAGTTTCCCATCTTGAAGATGGCGGAATAGAAAAATGGAAGTCTTGTGAAAAACAAAGAATATACGTCAACTTTGCTGCTAGTGCATTTTCTATTTTTGTTTCATAATTTTTTTTTATTTAACAGTGTACTGATATTTCAAAACAGTTAAGCATATGAATAATTCTTATGAATTAGGATAATTACATATCTTTGCTACCCCCTTTTTTTTAATTGATGTGACACATGTTTGTATGACACATGTTTTATGCATAAATATAGCTACATAAGAAAAAACGCATCTCCATGAAATATAAGGTTTATTTACAAAATAAATATGAAAGTGTTGATTTAAAAGTAAGAAAAGCCCTTTTCTTATCATCCATAGTCATGTTTAGTACTGTAACAACTTTAAAAATGCATTGCAATATATTTCTTTTTTCAAATAGTAATTCAATATAGTCAGGAGGAGTAATTATGACCACTTTTTACATTTTCAACTTTGCTATTTTTTTTTTGCTTATTTCTATTTGGAAAAGTGCTGTTTTTAGTACATAGGAAGTAACTTTGATCCTTTAAGAACACATTTTAAAAGTTTTAATTATCATAGCTGTTTTTCTTTTAAAGTTAAAAGGGTGGTTATAATTACACCACCAAAAACTCACAATCACATAAGTTTGGGGCAATTAAGACCACTAGTGGGAAAATTATGACCACTATATCTTCTCTTTATACTTACCAATACACATATGTTTGGGGTAATTATGACCACTTTGAACTCCAAAGTAACAAATCCGTTTATCAAAAATTTTACAGACTTAGTTTCAAATTGCTATTTTGATCTCAAAAAGGCTTCAGACTAGTAATAAAGAATACCTAAGATGAAATATACATTATGTGGTTAATATCTAAGCTTGAAACAAAATTTTACCATCACAGTTATCTCCAGTATGACGGCGGTCATAATTACCCCTTGGTCATAATTACCCCACCTGACCCTATATAGAAATCCTCTTATTGTGTCATATGTAGAGAGTATCCTACTCGAACCTATATTTTTGTTCATAGCTTTAACAGTAATGCAGATATTTTACCAATAATTACAACGGACTTATTTTACTTTGCGTGAAACTGAATGTGCAATGTTATAAGGTCAGTAACCCATATGTACTCTGAGCAATATTCCGATTTACGGAGGGTCTAGATCAGTGATGTTTGGATGCCATTTGCAGCAGTTCTCGGGAATTATCACATTTTAAACAAAATAAAACAAGACTGTTGAAAATAACGTTACATTATTTTCTATTTTTATTAATGTTATGAATGGAAATCCGGGTTCGACTTGGGGTGAAATACTATGTAGTTGTATCAGATTAAGCTGATTCAGCTTTCTTCTACAAAAAATGCTTGTTGCAGTTTGCACTATCATCTCTTAAAATTTGTTGCGCTGGTGCTGAATGAGCCTGTATACACACCCCTATATACCCTCTGTATCTTTAAATTTTAATGAAAGAGTAAACAAAATTTAACCATCTCAAGTTTAATAAAAGCAAAACGTAGCGAAAACCTTTCTTTCTAAAGTGTTAATTGACATTATATTTTGTCAGATGCGTTTTCAAATTTTCACTTGTGGCACATTAAATCCGGAGGTCACTTTATTTTACAATTCAATTTTTCCCTGAATGACATTTAATATGAGAGAAATCAAATAATGTCTTTATGGGAAGAAAGGAAAAGCATCAAAGTGAATATAAAATTCAAACAGTTGAATTTAAAATCTTTATTTCTACAAACATGAATAAATTCATGGGATCTCCAAATACAATGACATTATTTTGATATTATGGGATACATTATGTTTTGGAATGGCAGGTTTTACCACATACTTTTGAATTGAATAGCCTTTTCTGGAAAACAATAGCATAGCAGTAATACTGCGATTGCTAATAATTTTTTCGAGTCAGTAGTTTTTCTAAACGTAACTTAATGAAATCCTATATTTTTTTCTTAGTTCAATATCTGCAACTCTGAAAACTAATTCTTGGTTTTATTTGAAGTTTTTAAAATAAATGATTAAAATTTTTACTTAAATGTTAGTGATATTTTTATTATTTCGAGATAGCGGAATTAATTAAATATAGGATAACTACGCCATGTGTATTTTTCATGTTTCGCAACGACATATTAATGATCCAAAAAAAAAAAATTAAAAAAGCAAAGCTTGTTCAATTTATTACGATGATAATAATAATAATGATTAGTAATATTACATAGATTATTCCTAAATTCTTTCAAACAGCTAAGAAAATAGATAGTACGCAACAATACAAACTGAATTTGCCATAGAAATTTGAGTTATCATCCCCTTATTCAATTAAAACTATAGAGTATCTCCTTTTAAACCGAACTCAGAACTTATACAAAAACGCACCTTTTTCCATACTGCTTACTTCGCTTTGTATAGATTGTACTGACATATTGAAAAGTGTTTTGTGGGCGCGTATTTTATCGTTTCAATTATTATACAGTGCGGCCCAAAAGTTTATAGACAACGGTTTTTTTTCTGATTAAAAAAGAAGAGTAAAAATTTCAAAACAATTTACAATTATAAATAATAGCAAGACAATAATAATACAATTCACAAATAATTTTACACAACCATAGACTTCATGAGAAAAATTAAAACTTAATTTTGACTGTCCCAAAAGTTTATAAACAATCGTTTTTTTTCCTTTAACGTTCAAATGTTTAATCCGTTTGTTCTAATCACTTCAAAAACTCGATCAGACATACTCAAAACAAGAGTTTGAAGATGTTTTGACTTTAAAGAAAATCGACTTCTTTCAAATTGCTGTATTTACTGAACCGTTGCAAATTAACGAGTTTTATCATATATGTCTCCAGTTAATCTTCCCCAGGCGTTCTCTATTAGGATCATGTCAAGACTAAGGGCTGCTCAGTCCATAACAGTAACTTGGTTTTGTCTAAACCGCTGCATTGTAGAGTTGTACACGAGAATGGAGCAATGGTTTTGCTGGTACATCCGTTTGTCACCCTCTTAGCAACTCCCTAAATGAAAGTAACTGTACTTCAAGCCTTTTTTGGTAATCTTCGGAACATTGACGACCTTTCAAAAAAGCAATATGGGTTGTTCCATTATAAGAAAATGCTGCCCACGCCATGAGTGAACCCCCTCCTTGTTTTCTACTAAAAATGTTCATGAATCCTTGCGAATATCGTGCCATTAATATCCCCAACCATCGGGGCCATCTGAATTAAACTTCTTTTCATCACTGATAAGAACACACAACCACTTATCTGACCAGTTCCTGTGATTTCGGGTCCACTGAACACGAGTGTTTTTATTTCGTTTTGTAAACTTTGGCGAATCACGCATTTTACGAAAATCAAGAAATGTACTTGCTAGCAGCCGTCGATGGATCGTAGATATTGGTACTGAAACGCTTACTTCTGTAGAAACTAACCGTACACACAGGTACTAAAACGCTTACTTCCATAGAAACTAACCGTACACACAGATACTAAAAGGCTTACTTTTATAGAAACTTACCGTACACACAGATTCTAGGTTGAAATTAATGTCAAAATTTCTCTATCTTGTCATTTAGTTGGTTTCTTTTTTCGTCTAGAACGGTATTTTGCTTCAGATTGTCAGTTTTTGACAGAATTCGGTAAATACCAACTCTGCTGCATCCAGTTTTTTCTTGAAATGGCCACAACTTTCCATTCAAGAGCCTTTAAACGATAGATTTACAAAATTTCGTTTTGGAAAACTGCACATTGCCAGGCATCTTTGCAATTAGTCGGAAACGGAAAGGCAGATAAGATTTTACATCAGAAAAATATAGATTTTATAAATTTGGATTATAAAAACGATTTTATATATTGCGTCAAAAGTACATTACCTTGTAATATGCAAATTTTGGACATCAGTACTTAAATCAGCTTTTAACGGCGGCTGTCTGTATATTTTTGGGACAGCAATTTTTTGTTTTTAATTTTTTATGTTAAATCTATGACTTCTAAAAGTTACTTGAGTATTTTATTATTTTTATTTCATAATTATATATTTTCATAGTTTATTTCGTCTTTTTTACTTGTTTAGTTAGCTCTTAAGGAAAAAAATAATTGTCTTTAAACTTTTGGGACTATATATATGTTAATCGATGCTGGATTAATTTCGACTCATGGTTGCCGCGGGGCTGCGGTTCAATGAAGTTACCCCCATCTTGCCCTGCGGTTTCAGTCTTACCAACATATAGGAGCGAAGGGTGGCAGGCTAGGTGTGTCGTCCAGGTGGCTTAATTGACAGAGCGTTCTTGGGCTGAACAAAAGACCCAGGTTAGAACACAGGCATGTATGCTTTTTTACCCTGTTGGCCTTGGTCATGCCTTGGTAGCAATGTGAATTAAAAAAACCACGTAATTACCGTATATTTCCGTGTATAAGCCGAGAAATTTTGGTCTTTTTTTTTGGCTCCAAAGTGAGGGGGTCGGCTTACATACGAGTCTAAGAAAATTTCCAAATTTAATATTCTAAAATAAAAACGATAATAAATATAAAAAACATAAAATATACAAAAATTTCTAAAAATACTTTAATACTCCATTTTTTACAATGAATAAGTTACCAATCATCATTTATTATCCAAGTCATTATCAGAATTTTCAACAAAATCCTTAAAATTGCTTTCGTTGGTACATCAGGATGAATATAATCTGTATTTAGTTCATCATCATTGCCATTTTCTTCAAAAAGTGCATCATCCTCAATTCCATCCCTCGCATCCTTGATGCAACATTTTTTGAAAGATCAAACGATCATTTCTTATGCTACCAACCAAGCTCAACTATGCTGCTCAAACCAAGCTTCTTTTAGGTAGCTTTCTTTACAAAAAAGCTACCTATTGCAGCCGTTCGGAGGAAAGCGATTTCAAAAAATTTTGGTATATTTTCATCGATCATGACCCCCAGATCCCGAAACCACCCTCCGTTCAAAATTGATATATATATATATATATATCTGACCTATGTTACACTGTAACTCCCGTAATTATGAACCGATTTCTATGTAATTCGGTGTGTACATAGTACATACCAATGTCTCGACCGAGTTCGTTGGCCAGCTTCATCCGCCGTTTTGTTTAAAAATGGCGGCCATTTAAAATTTTTAAAAAATTTTTAAACTTGAAATGTGGTACCAAAAAATTCAAAATGGAAAAATATTTTTTTCTTATGTATTTGACCTTTATACAAAGATTCTGGAGCAGTTTTTGTTTCGTCTATATCTTAAAAAATGGCTGAGTTACATCATTTTGAATTTCTAGCGTGGCTGACATTTTGAAACGTCCTGAATTTTGTCACGCGATAAAAGGCGTATTTATGAACCGATTTGGATGTAATTCAGTGTGTACATAGTACATACCAATCTCTGGGCCGAGTTTGTTGGCCAGCTTCATCCGCCATTTTGTTTCAAAATGGAGGCCATTTAAATTTTTTTTTTAATTTAAAATTTGAAATGTGGTACCAAAAAATTGAAACTGGAAAAATATTTTTTCTTATGTATTTGAATTTCTAGCGCGGCTGACATTTTGAAACGTCCTGAATTTTGTCACGCGATAAAAGGCGTATTTATAAACCGATTTGGATGTAACTTCGTTTATACATAGTACATACCAATGTCTCGACCGGGTTCGTTGGTCAGCTTCATCCGCCATCTTGTTTAAAAATGGTGGCCATTTAAATTTTAAAGAAAAATTTAAATTTGAAATGTGGTACCAAAAAATTAAAAATTGAAAACATATTATTTTCTTCTTATGTGTTTGACCTTGATAAAAAGATTCGGGAGCAGTTTTTGTTTCGTCTATATCTTAAGAAATGGCTGAGTTATAGCATTTTGAATTTCTAGCGTGGCTGACATTTTGAAACGTCCTGATTTTTCTCACGTAATAACAGGCGTATTTATGAACCGACTTGGATGTACCTTGGTGTGTACATAGTACATACAAATATCTCGACCGAGTTCTTTGGCCGGCTTCATCCGACATCTTGTTTCAAAATGGCGGCCATTTAAAAAAATTAAAAAATAAAAAAAATTAAATGAGATACCAAAAAATTGGAAAGTGATTTTTTTGTATGTGTTATGTGGAAATTTTTTTTGTATGTGTTTGACCTTAATACAAAGATTCCGGTACAGTTTTCTTTCGTCTATATCTAAAAAAAATGGCTGAGTAATAGCATTTTGAATTTCTCTTGTGGCTGACATTTTAAAACGACCTGATTTTTGTCACGCGATAACAGGCGTAATTATGAACCTATTTGGATGTAACTTGGTCTGTACATAGTACATACCAATGTCTCGACCGAGTTCGTTGGCTCGCTTCATTCGCCATCTTGTTTCAAAAAGGGTTGCCATTTAAAAAAAATTAAATTTAAAATTCAAAATGAGGTATTAAACAATTGGAAAATGAAAAAGATTTTTTTATGTGTTTGGCCTTGATACAAAGATTCCGGAGCAGTTTTTGTTTCTGAAAATTTGTTCTTTTTTTTATATCTTAAAAAATGGTTGATTTATAGCACTTTGAATTTCTAGCATGGCTAACATTTTGAAACGATCTTGTATTTGTCACGCGATAACACACGTATTCGCCTATTTCGATGTAAGAAGGCATGTGGATAGTATACATCAACACCTCGACCAAGTTCGCTGGCCAGATTCATCAGCCATCTTGGTTCAAAATGGCGACCATTAAATTAAAAAATATATATATATTTAAAGTGAGGTGCAAAAAAATTGGAAATTGAAAAAGGTTTCTTTCTTAAGTATTTGACCTTGATATAAGGATTCAGGAGCATTTTTTGTTTGTCTTTACCTTAAAAAAATGGCTCAGACATAGCAGTTTCAATTTCTATTGTGGGTGACATTTTGAAAAATCTGATTTTTTGCATGCGACAGCACTCCTATATATTAACCGATTCCGATGTGAGTGAGCATGTGCACAGCAATTACTTAGGTCTCGACCAAGTTCACTGCTTAGCCTCATCCACCATGTTGTCTTAAAATGACAGGCACTTTAAGAAATTGCCGAATTTGGCAGTCAAATATATGTTACTTTAAAGAAAAGCAGCTTGGATAAAGCTGACTAATTTCGCAAAATTCTCATTCATTATATTGATAAAAATTAGTATTGAATCTCCTATATTCGGTTTCCACTAAATTGAGCTTCGTGTGTTTGAATGATATAATTTGGCTTTTTTTAAATAAGGATTATGAAAGCTACCTCTTCCTCCCGGCACTGGCCGGAAGGACTTTTTTTATTCAAAGATTGCAACGATGTAATTTTTTTTTTCATTACCGCCATTTGTCCCAGCTGCATCCGCAGATGACATTCATTCACTCCATTTCGAACGGAGCCTGTCTTTAACTGATTCATTTAGGAAAATGTCCGATTGTTGAAGAATAGAAGTAAGGCCACCCGGGATCTAGAGAGATCTGTTAGTGCTATCAATAATTTCGTAGAGCGCATTTTTTTTCTATTAGCTATGTAAAAAAACAAAACTTCTAGGTTTTCGTTTACTGAATTATTCATCTCCTTTGTTTAACATCGGCTTATATCGGGTGTCCAAAAAATGACTGATGGATTTTAAAATTCAATATCTTGCAAACGGTGACAGATATAAAAAAAATTCTTGCAGGAGTGTTATGGGAGCAGAATGTCAGGAGTTTTTATGCTGCGATTCTCACTTTTAGTTACAAATAGCATCGATAGATGGGGATGCAAGTAATAACCGCTAAATCCAGGCTCGATTTTTCGACCTCTCTCTTCTTCCATGGGGAAAAAGGAGATTAAAATGTATTGGATGGATCCTGAAGTACCAAAAATCGGGTCTGGACTGAGCACCTATAGAGATCCTACATTAGAGAGAGATTGGACATTGACGAAATGTCCGCCATTTTCGTTGCAAAGTAGATGAAACGCCGTACAACGCAATGCATTTTCATCAGCGTTTGACACTTTTTATTCTATTCAAATTATGAAAATTTCATTTTATATGCCTTCAAAGAGTCTTTCAGAACATAAATATAAGCATATTTCCATTTTAATGAGTAAGAATTCTCAGGAAATGCATTTTTTATTCATTTTTTTTAAAATTAAAATAGCAGGCAGAGGAAGATTGGGAATGTAAGAACTTTATTTTAATTTCGCAATATTTGAGAAAATAATTTTTAACAATTATTAGATAGAAAAGGAACTACAGAATTCAATTTTTAAAAACTATCTATAATTTATTACGCATTTTAAAACAACAGTAATTATTATAATTTTCACCATCTTCGCATTGATAATTTTAGAAACAATAAAATTTGAATATATTACATGCCACTCCTATTTAATTATGCATGTACCAAAGTTAATTTAATATGTGCGCTGAAAATGTTTTATGATAAGTTTTTACGTACTGCTACTTCTCTTTGATATTCTTTTTTAAATATAGAAGTATAAATATATATAGTATTAGAATTAATATTGTTATCAAAACATTAAATGAAAGTTTAGAAAAAAATTAAAATAGGGGCACTGCTGTTAAAAGAAACAAATAAAAAATATGAAAAACAAATTCTATAAATAAATCGAAATTCGATAACTAAGTAAAATCGCACTGCTGTGTAGCGTGAAACAGTTGAGTAAAAAACATGCATTTTCTGAGAATTCTTACTCATTAAAATGGAAATTTGCATGTATTTATGTTCCGAAAGACTCTTTGAAGGTATATAAAATGAAATTTTCATAATTTGAATAGAATAAAAAGTTTTAGACGCTGATGAAAATGCATTGCGTTGTACGGCGTTCCATCTACTTTGTAGCGAAAATGGCGGACATTTTTTCAATGTCCAATCTCTCTCTAATGTAGGATCTCTAAGCACCTATTGCTCTCAGCGCCATCTATTGTTTGAAATTCGAACTAAAATCAAGAATCCCATTAAAAAACTCCTGACATTATACATAACCCTCCGGCAAGAATTTTTTAAATATCTGTCACCGTTTGTAAGTTATTGAATTTTAAAATCCATCAGTCATTTTTGAGACACCCGGTATATGGGTTTCCAATTTCGGGTGATATTTCACTGAAAAGTCTTATACTCGGCTTATTAACGGAAATATACGGAAATTCAGATTTTTTAATTGATACTTTTGGAAAACTTATCTTGTATTTAAAAGAACGGATTCACATAATTTTTCTGTATTCAAAAAATAGCTATCATTATTATTATTGCAAATGTAGAACAGTAAGCAATTAATTAAAAAAAATAAGCTTTATAATATATGTGGAACCTAAAAAAATGTAACTTATTTTAGTTCTGTTGCAATACGCTATCATAATAAATTATCTAATTTTCTTTTAGAATTATACCTCCATTGTAGTTATCTGATAAATGTTAAAAGTTTCTCAGAGATTATATCGCTCTGGAGTCTATTGAATTAAAACATTTTAAAATCAAGATAAAAGTATTTCGCAGAATCTTACTTTTATTTTCCCTTCAAGACTTGCATTTGGAATTTAGATAAAATTTTAATCATTCTTCTTTCATTAGAAATAGAAAAAAAAAAAATCCTGAAAACTGTGGAAACTTCTAAATTGCTATTATGTGAACTTTCAGCGATCATTTATAAGATAAGTATGTAACTGAAAAGAGTTAATTAATCCATTATAGAAGCGAAATATTTTAGAATAAAAATGTCTTTTTCTCTGCCAAGTTTTATTAAGGGAATTTTTGATTAACTTTCTAAGATGACTTCTAGAATTAATTTACTTGCATGCTAGTTTCATAGTAATTTAGAGAAAACGTTTAATTTTTGACTTAGAATTTTTATTTATGATATTGAAAATTTTGCGAGCAAATTTGACAATCTACAATTTTCACTCATTTATCTTAAAGTTAACTGAACATGATAGTAATAATAATTTTAATAATAATAGCAAAAAAAAAAAAAAAAAAAAAAACCTATAGAAACATGATTAATAAAAATCTGTCTTAGTAGCTGATATTATTTACGTAACAACCGTTTATTAAGTTAAATAAGCATATATTTTAATTTTTATTTATTTTCATGCCGAATACTCCAAAATTTACTAATGAAGCATCTATAGTTTTAATATAGGTCACACAACATAGCTAACAAAAACGCGCTGTTATGCATAATAGTTTTACGTTTCGTTAAATGAAAGGATAATATTGGGGGGAGGGGTGAAAGCTATAAGCATTTTTTTTTTTTGTTTTATAAGAATAATAACGAGGTAATAAAAATAAATATATTAAAATATGACTGCTTGTCTCCATTTCACAAATACCGTTCAGAGAATAGGTTAAACAAAATACGTTATTTCTAGGACCATATTAAATTTCAAAATTTCGAAATTTAAATAAATTTCTGAAATGTTATTATTATTTTTGAAATTCTGAATGGATTTTTTTAACAGTGGCTACTCGGTTACTATACTGTGGAAAAAGGCTGAAAAAAGTGAAACACTGAAGGTTATCAGATGATTGTTTATGTCATTTTTATTAAAATATAAAAGAAAAGATTTTTTCAATTTGAATTGATGTTGAAAAAAACATTATTAAATTAAATGTTTCTAAAAAAATTACAGATACACTTAACTTCAGATATTGAAGCTTCAGGAATCCGTCTATTCTAGAAAACAAAAGCCAGCCTGTCGATATATTACCCTTTATAAATCATTCTTTTGTAGTTTTTTTGTATTTTGCATCCAACCAAGGAGGTTACACTAATTTAAGCTCTCTTAATTCTATTGTATAATTTATACTGTTTGCATTGAAGAGTTGAATTTTAAAAAAAACATAGTTTTTAACAGATAATTTTTAAACTGAAAATTGCTTGAAGAAGTGCATTGAAGAAATGAAATAAATTTGAGTGTAAAATTTACATATTTTTGTTTACTAGCAAAAGCCATGCTTTGTTTGGATTCACAAAGCATAATTTAATAAGATAAATATTTGAAAGTAACAATATTTTCTTATATTATTTTTGCATCTTTATTAAGCAAAAACGTTATTTTATGTTTTGGCGCATTTTAATTTTAGAAATGTAAATTCAGCCAAATAAATAAGAATTTCCTCGGAATTTTTAATTTATGATATAAGACTAGTGTAAATAACAATAATTTCGAAGCAAAATTAAAAAAAAACATTTTTAAATTTTCATCTAAAAGCTCTTTTAAAGATGTTTTTACATTTTACATTAGCTTCTGGTGTTTTCCCAAATGGTTTGAAATAAGTATGTTTCCAATCTTTGTAATTCCCATCAAATAATCTTTGATAGCAATCTTAGAATAATATATTCGAAGAGAGCTTGAAGAAAGTCACTTCTTCAAAATCCTGTTTTCTGGAGAAACATTTGAAATCTGCTTTCGTTGATACTAAGAATTATTAACTTATTATAATATTGTTCTTATTCAACCTTCGAATTCGAATAACACTTTATATAACGAATTTAACAATTAATTTTATTTGTTTACAATTCTTTTGTTGCCACTTTACAAAAAAACCCATAATATATATATATATATATATATATATATATTTAAATGCGTAATTATCGTCTGCATAAATGATTTCACCTAATAAAAATAAATTGTGTATTTGAATTCTTAATACTGAAATTTACTTTTATAATTGAATGTAAATAATTGAATTTTCCCAAATTTTAATTCACTAAAAATATGCTATACATTTCCATAAAAAAGATATTTTAAAAATTCATAACAGATATTGTGAGACTATTATATGATTAAAAGGAGTGAGCACCAAAATATGCCCATTTCCAACCAATCTTAATAAAGCATTCTATTAAAATGTATATTATCCTCTCAAATAGCATGCATTTTTAATAAAGAAAGTTTAATGTTCTTTTACGGTTTGAAGTATAAATTCTGCAGTTATTTTCAATATTTAAAATATTTCGTCTTCACAAAATGCAGATATGTAGGTTCCTTTCCTTATTTAAATAATTTTAAAAAATGAGAAATTTTGATCCAACGATAATATTTCACGTACTTAATCATTCCTGACTTTATATATTTTTACTGACTCAATGATTTTTATTTATTATTTTGGTGTTTTTATCATTGAACGGCAGGCTCTTAGACTATTTCTTCCTATAACTCATTTTGCGTTTCTGGAAGAAGTTATTTAAAATAGTTCTTACTAACATACGATAACGAGAACTTAGTTTATAATTTAAATTCCTGAAATTACTTTGTGTTATTTTGCCTACAATAAAACTGGCGGTATCAATGTAAATTTTAATTAAAAAAATAAAATAACTTTATTTTGAATAACCGACATTCTTTCCTTTCATAAAGGATAATTTTATTGAAATTTTTCCAGTAAAAGGTAAAATAAATGTAACTACAACTATGATAAATGTGTTTATCATTTATTATAAGAAGAAATTAATCTTTTATACTTTTATGCATCTCAAACTTTAAAGATTTTTATTTCTACTGCTCTCTGATCGTTTTTATCTCATAGTATCATAGCTTCTATAACAGCATAATTAGTATAATTTTAACCCAACATATTTATGACTGAGAATCTTATTTTTTAGAAATGCTTTTTTAAATAAATTGAAATTTAATAATTTTTACAGTGTCGGCTGAAAAATTTGGAGCGACTCCAATCGACATTCCAAACACTTTGTAGAATACTGTGAATTCAAAGAAATTTATAATTATAGTACAACGTTCTTTTTTTTTATTACACGAGTCGTAACTTTATTGATTGGATTCATACTAACGTGATTTTTATAAATGTTTTGTAGAAAGTTTTTGTTTACTTACTTTGTCCTGTAACTGCAACGATAATTATTGTATTTCCCCGATCACATTTCCTTGGAGATTTACCCTATAGAAACAAAAGTGATTAGTTACCACAGGACACAAAATGTTTTAATTACTATGTTGGCAGGTAGGTCCGAAAATGTATACTGTTCTGCAAAGATGCATGCGAATTTGAACTGAATCGAAAACATTGATTTGACGTTATCATGTTCGCTCATTCAGGGTTGTGCAAAATTTTAATTAGATTAACGATTGAAAGTTAACGATTATTTTTTTAATCATGACTAAAGATTGACCGATTAAGATTAGTTTCAATCCAACTCATAGATTAACGATCAGTGATTATTTTAATGTAATCAATGCATTGATTACGATTAAATCAATTCAATCCTACTCACAGATTAATGACCAATGATTATTTGTATGTAATCGCTTGCTTTTTTACGATTAAATCAACTCTTAATCTAAATAGTCAATCTAATTAGTCAATCTAATTAGTCAATCTAATGAAGGATTTATGATTGAAAACTTCCTGTATTGTTCTGGCTTTGGAGCCTTTATTTATCTTTTTTTCAAGCTTCTTCTGGTTTAATCACTCTTGATCGCTGCTAGTGTCTTGCATCGGGTTCTCTTAAAATATTTTGGATTTTGTTCGGTTTCGAGTAGGTTTTGACTCTTTCTGGTCGGGCTAGGTATGACTCGATTTTTTTTTTTAAGTTCTGAATATTTTTCGAATGAGCAAAACTGTATATAAATACAATGAAGCCGAGGCAGGCCAGTCATTATTTTATTTAGTCTTAAAATGTTGTCCTACATCATAATTTTTTCTCGTAATTCTATGACCGAGTCACTTTTATTCACGACACCCGCTCTATGACAGTTGATACTTACAACTTGGCGTAAAGGTTATCTAAATAATACTAGATGATTAATAATTAAATACTAAGCATTGATTAAAAAACAGAAAAAATAATAAGTAATAAAAACTTCTTAAATTTAAGTTTTTGACATTACCCAACATACCATATTCCAAGAGTACACAAAGGAGTACAAAAAACTAAAAACGGACAGGCAGATATTAACCATTAACTAGTGTTAACGGTCTCACAGACCACTGCTTTTTTCAATTTTTATAGTTTAATTTGTAACTTTCAGTTGAACTACAAATATCACCGAAATTTTGCTTCGTTTGGAACTTTAATGCCGTCACCAGAGACTTTTGAATAGGGGAATTTTAATTATAACAGTACTGTACAAAAAGTTTAGTACAAAAACAACATCCTGTGAGTTAATCGCGGCTTTTATTCATCTTTCGATGCAGCGGTCTCACAGACCGCTTCACACTAGTTATGTGACAATTTCTGTGACATCAGTTAAAGGTAAAGAACAATTAAAATATTGCTCGATTTTTTTTCACATTAATGAAATTTTATGAGTACATTATTGGAATTAATTGGTTTGTAAGGATATTTTTAAAGGTCTTTTTGGTAAAAAAAAAGGGGGGGGGGAGGGGATAAAAAGCAAATCCACTGATTTGTTTTCATAATTTTATGATGTAAAGCTAAAATCGAACTGTTGAATTTTGCTTTTACAATGTTCTTTTTTCTTCAGCTTGTTATAAGTTTCTAATGATGTACAACAATTTAGTATGGTTATTTGCACAAAATTTGCTGCAACAAATTAGTTATGCCATACAGATTTTTTTTTAACTTTAATTCATTAAAATCCTTGAAAAATGTCGGAAAATATGTAAATGTACTGTGGAAATATTCCTAAATTAATTGCTGTAAATATGCTACAAAAATTTGCTTTGGCGAGAATGGGTGGAGATGCAAAGCATCCCCTTTGATTTATTCTTACACTTTTATGATGTGAAGCTGACATCAAATTGTTTCATTTTGCTTTTACGATAGACTTTCTTCATCAGTTTGTTGCAAGTTTATTTTTATGATATAAGCATAATTTTGTATGTTACCGTAATGTCGTATAGCGTAATCTAGTACGTTTATTAAACGCAATTTGCAGCTGCAAATCTGTTATCTGATACAGATTTTTTTTTTCAATTCTTTAAACTGTTTAAAAATTGTGTAAACATATGTAAATGTGCACTGTAAAAATATTTGTAAGCTTAATAAATAATATTTATAGATCATTTCTTTATATTTAATTAGATTAAAATTCCAACAAAAAAATATCTACCTTTTTTTTCAAAGTTTAAATGAGTTGCAATTAAGGGAAATACACTTCGTACACAAATCTTAAGATTTTATTTTTAGTCATTAACAGTGTTTAATTCAGGCACTTTTCTCCGGGAGGGATTTTTGTGGCTTCGCAGGAGGGGAGGGGGGATTCACTTTTTGACCATTGTAAATACAAAATCTCAAACCTTCTGGGAGGGGACATGTCATCGCTCCAAGGGAGGGGGGGGGGTCATTAAGTATGGTTAAATATATATATATATATATATACATATTTCTTTTCCGTTAGGAGTTTCTACACTAGAAACTTATAAAAAAGTTGAGTTGAATCTTTTCTATTTTTAACTTGAAAATTACTGCCATTCAAGAAGGAACAAAAAATACTTTTATGAAATTTTCTTGTATTTCCCGTTAAAAGGCGCTTTTTCTCCCAAATCTTTTTATATTTCAATTTAAAAAAGTGTAAGGCGCATATATTTTTGTCTTAAAAGTAGCAACCGTGTATAATTTCAAGTTTGTATCCTTAACATTTCCACAAAATGGTAATTTTAAACTTTTTTTGAAGTATCCTTAACATTTCCACAAAATGGTAATTTTAAACTTTTTTTGAAAGCTTTTCGTCATTCATTTCAACCTTTTAAATATCTAAACTTTTTAACTGTTCTGTGAGACTAGTCTTAAAAGTAACATCCACATCAAATTAAAATTTTCTATCCTTAACAATTCCATTGAAATCGTAATTTAGGACGTTTTTAGAACACTTTTTGCTGATTTCACCGTTTTAATTTTCGAATTTTTTAGAAACTGTTCTTACATAGCATTTAAAACTTTTAAGTAATTACCACCACGCAAATTTCAAGTTTCTCTCCCCATCAATGTAATAAAAATCTCAATTTCAAAAGTTTTTCGCTTTCGCAGCCATTGAAGGTAGTGGCACCGACATGAAGTATAGTCTATGAGGGAGCAGGAACTCTCGCCATCGATTTGTGACTACCAAATGATTGATAAAATACTCCTGTTTGCCTAAAATACTTATAAAAGAATATATCAGTTTTATTAAGCGGGTTTTCAATTGCCCCTAATACCCCCTAAATAATTTAAACATATTGACCTCGGTTTATATGAATAATTTTGTGTGACCCTGTATAATCAATAAGTAAAATCGTATAGTGACTCTTAAAAAGAATTTCGTAGCAATGAAAGCGAATTTAAGAAAGTAAACAGGGCGGTCATATTTAATTTTTATCTATGTAATTAATGATTAAATTAATCACGATTAAATTAATCAAGATTGAATTCATGCAGATTGAAAAAATTATAAAAAAAACTTTTTAAAGAGCAATCACTTTTTCAATTTCAATCATGATAAATTGAATTAGGCGTCAATTTCGTATGATTGAATCTTTAATCGACTAAACAATCGATTAAAAAAATAATCGATTAATGCCAACCCTGCGCTCATTATACACGTACATATCACGTCAGAAATAATAAACACTCACTACGACGAAAATGTACAAAACACCATTTATTCATACATAAAACATTAAGTCATACATACAACATTCTTACATACATTTACGTACGTTGTAAAAATAAAGGCAAGAAGTAAACCTAAAAACGTAAGGGCACACCGAAAATTCTCAGTCTGGTTTTAATCATTATTACCATATCCTTACACTACTTGTTCGGAAAATAAAAGTTACAATGTAAGGTCAATGTGCCTAAATGAAATGGCCCATAGACACAACAAAGTTCTTAAAATCCTAATGCAAGAATTGTATACAAAAGTGTCGTAATACAAATCCGCATTTCAGGAACAAAACTCGAACATATTGCTGCATTTTATAAGAATTTCTTTTATAAGAATTTATTATTGCAGTATATAACATTAATTATCAAACTTTGATAACAGTTTCTAAATCTAAGGAATGATCTTAAAATCGAGATCACCATTTCGTTTTTATCTTAAATTCAATTTTTGAATGTCAATTAACCCAATCTTCGGCACACCATTAAAGGTCTGTTTCATCTATCTGAAGTTAAAGCAGGAAATAAAGGTACGTTTTTAACTAGAGAGTTTCAAAAATTTATATCACATTTTTCTGTTTGATTTTTTAATAGAATTGTAATCGCTAAATGCGGGCAGGCTTTAGCAGATGTACAGAAGATAAAGCAGGAAAAGATGACACATTATGAACTAAGGATATTCTAAAATTTACATTTCATTTTGCTGTCTGATTTTTCGATAGACTTATAAGCAACAAATACAATCTTGAAATACACAGAGGCTTCTATTTATGTGCAGAGTTGCAACAGGCGACTATCTTTTGTTCTATTTCAAAAGCATCTTACTACTTCTTCCATACTATAATCCTTGTAATATATACAACTATAACAACTGAAAGATAAATCTGCCACAACGATTATTTTTTAAACCCTATAGTGCGTGATTTCTTTTACAACCCTCCCCCCCCCCCTAAAATTATTATGAAATAACTGTATATTGAACAAGAAATATATTAAAAATATCACATGTCAACTTTTATTCAAAATTTAGGAGAAAATTAAAGTCCATCAAATGCTACACAATAATCTGACCAACGTATAAAGTGAAATTTAAGTTAATGTTGCTAAATGGCTACACTATGCATGCTAGGGTTAAATAGTTGTATGATTATAATATAAAAATAACTGCCTGTTGCAACCTTGTACATAATATTTTTATATATTATATAAAAATGACTATTAAAACAGGAAATTCTTAATAATTGAACTTGGTTGAATTAATAAATTTATTCATGTAAACATAGTGACATATTAGCATTTTTCTTTAGCCGAGTACTTAATTACGTATCTGAAATGATTAAAACAGGAAAATTCATGTCTTTGTAAAAATGTAGACGAACATTTGATGTTATAATAGGGGTGTGTATTTAGGCAAAGAATAAATAAATATGATTAATGGAAAAGGTTTAGAATCCAGCGGATAGTGGGTAATGCAAAAGTGCCCTTTCCTAATATTCTTAGAAACATGGGTTAATGGTATACGATCAGTTTTTGCTTTTTAGTTATATTTCATGTATCTTTTAAAGAATTTTTATTATGGAATGAACATGGATGATTTAATACCATTCTATTACCATTTTACATTTTTGTTTCTGATTTCTCTTTTCCCCGATAAAAGCCACGTTCACCGAACATATTCTACATTCCAACTTTAACTGAAAAACAAAAAAAATACCTGATAAAAAAGAGGTAAGAAAGAGAGAAACAGGTAGCTCTACGTATAGATACATATAAATCATAGAGTCAAACAGTAATTTTTCTAAAAAAAAAATAGACAACAAAAGTCAATTAAAATAATAAAACTTTGTATAAATCACTATAAAATAAAAAAAATACACATGACGCGTTTTGGGATGGAAAATATAACAGATCTTGCCCGCTTACGGACACGTGTTTAACGTAGATGATGACGGTCTCTTATATTTTCCAGCTTGAAACGCGTCCTGTGTATTATTTCGATTTTATAGTGATTTATACAAAGCTTTATTATTTTAATTGTGATTTATCGCCAGTTTTCTGTGCTATTTTAATCAACAAAAGCCACACTTAAGTAAATTAAAAATTAATTGCAATTGAATTGATGAAATTAATAAAAAACAAAGATTAATTAATTTTTTTATAGAGTAACAAAATCAGCGAAAAAACTGGAACGTCCTGCAATAAAATGGTAACTGCTACTTTTCTTTAGATTATACATCTTTATTTTGAATAAATTTTATTCAACTTTGTAAATTCATGATTTTTTTTTTCAGATCCTGTTGATGGATTACAGATAATTTTTCTGGTGCATAAATTATTTGATTTAAAGGCAATAATTATTCCGTGATCATTAGAAAATTTTCCCTATACATAAGTACTTATCTTTTAAAAAGCATTTCTTTATGGAAGACTGTATGATGTGTTTGATGACATGTTGTACATATTTTCTCTAACAAATCGCATAGGGGAAGTCTGTTTGCAAAAATATTGAAAGAAATTTATATTTATTTCCATAAATATTCAATGTTACATGCTTATTGCGTATATTTATGTTAATTTCTTAAAAAAAATTCAATACAAAATACTTTTATATAAGGTTTGGAGCTTCTTTTGAATTACTAAAATTATGAAATAAAAAGCTACTTTATCAAACATACATCATATTCAGTATTCCATTTTTATCCTTATTTATATTTTATCAAAAATAAATCATATTAAATATTCCATTTTTATCATTATTTACTTTTTTTCTAATGCAAAGTTATTTAAATAAACTAATGTGATGAAAGTGCTTTTATCGTGACTACTTAAGTTCAGATATTCATTAATTTTCTCAATTCTTGTCGATGGATTATAGTTAATTTCCCAGGGGTATAAATTATTTGCTTTAAAGACAATAATTATCCAGCAAACATTAGAAATTTGCCTTTATAAACGTGCTTACCTTTGAATAAGTATTCATTTTAGGCGACTGTATGGTCTGTTTGATGAGATGATATACATATTTTCTGAAGCATGAAGCATTGGGGAATTCTGTTTAATTTGGGAAAGAAATGAAGTGAATGTAGATTTAATTTCCATTCTAGTTTAATGTTGTCGATTTGGGGCTTATATTTAAGGTTAATTTTGTAAAATAATTAAAACAGAGAATACAGTAGCTTTATGCTTTCTTTCCATATTCTTATGCTCAATATTTAAGATAACTTTATTATTTAAAGTCTTAAAAATGTTTTCGATTCTGTATAAAATTATTTTCGAATGTTACATATTGACTTGAAATTTAAATAGTTTTTTAAAGTATGGACAGACGCTAAAAATGCAAGCTTTCATGAAGTTTTGCAGAATATTTTCAAAGAAGTATTAATTAAAACCAAATATTTAAACCCGGAAGTCCCGGGTTACAGATCGTAATACCCGTTGCACAGCACATAGGTCAAAACCATTTTTTAATTGAAAATTATACTTTTTAATATATAATATATTGAGATTAACCACTAATTACAAGAAAAAGCTTTATTATATGACAAATAAAATTGTGTATTCAAATAAAGTTTTGAAATATACTAAAAGCGAAACTATCGTATTAGGCACATACTATATGTTAACAGCCGAAGCAATCGGCAAGGAGTTCGTTATTTCCATTTCCCTTTTTATTTCTGATTAATTCAGTATTTAAATACATAGTTCGATTACATATCTGCTATTTTTTTTGTATATATTGTTTTATTTTATTTATTTATTAAGGAAGTGTTAATTTAGCTATGGAATAGTAGCTGGAGACAAATGCCAAACTATTTATATTCCTTGCAAACGGGTTAAACTTGCATAGTAGAAAAAATAAAAACATGCTTGAAAGTTATTTTAATACCTTAACAACTGAGTAAACATTGATACAGTTTTCGAACAAATTGCATTTCAAAGCACACCTCCCCCCCCCCCCCTTTATCGACGGTGTATAAATCCAAATTGTGCGAGGTTTAGAAAATAATAAATGTGCGATAAATCAAAATTAATTGCTTAGATCTTTGCTACCTTCATTATCGCATCAGCGTCATTCATGAACATGTGTTTGCTTTATAACAAATATTGTGATTTTTCATATACTATAGTTAATCATTCTTCCAGAAACGTAAATTTCCAATGCTTATATATCTGAAAAAATATCTGTCAAATAAAAGGCTAATTTTTTTAATATTATTTTTAACTTTTCTTACATCATGTCAGTTTTTTTCCTAGATCATGAGATATAGTTTCACAAAATTACATATTTTTAAAATATACGTACTCTCAGTTCTTAACCTTCTTCTATGTACAATTTCGAAACAAATTGCATTTCAAAGTACATACTACCCTCCCCCCTTCTTATCGATGATATAAAAATTCAAACTGTGCGATGTTTAGAAATTAATATATGTGCAATAAAAGCAGAATTAATTGCTTAGATCTTTGCTATCATGAATATCACATCAGCGTTATTAACGAACTCGTTTTTGCTTTATAATAAAGATTTTGATTTTTCATGCTATATATTTTTAACATTGCTTCAAGTAATAATTTATGAATACTAAAGCGATTTTATTGTAAGTTTTTAGAAACATTTTCACATAAATTTCAAATGTTATGATTATATGGTTTAGAGATTTGATGATTTTTTTTTAAATTTACCAGGAGATTACAATGAACATTATGAAGATGATTTTTAAAAATAGATTTTAAATGTTGGAGAGAAAATTTGAGAACTCTAAACCTTTTATACCACGATAATAATAATAAACAAAATCAATATTTTTTCTTTCAATTTAAATGATAACATCAAAGATAAAATTCCAGGGCTGGTAGTGGCGATTATTTTTATTATTATTATTTTGACTAATTTTAATCCAAAATTATTTTCTTCGTAATACTAGCCACCCTACGTCTACCAGTTTTGTCTCCCTTAAACATATGCTAAGCATTGTATCGTGTTACTTTTATACATAATTTAATTTACTTGCTCAATCCTTAGCCAAATTCGAAGATTCTGATACAGAAATCCTGAACTCGGCATTTTTATGTTAGCCGGGCGCAGGTAATATATCGTCAAACATTCTTCCCGCCGTATTTTTTCGTATTTCATTTAAAATATAGTACTTTCACTCATTTTATTTAAAATGCATAACTTTAATTTAAAACTGAAATATTTAAAATTTATAACTCTCAATTATTCCTTTTAAAAAAGAAAAGTAATGAATAATACCATAAACCATGACATTTAATTTCAACATCAAAGCTTTGTTTTAATTTACCACGTGAAAAATTATTTATTACAGTCGCATGAAATGGACTATTATAACACTGATGACATGATATTTACAATATTTGGCGAAGGAACAATATTTGGAAATTTATCACCTGCTCCCGGCTAACATTAAATTACCAAATTGGCCGCTTGGCATACAAAAGTGAGGCGGTCAACCCGGAACTGTTGATTACAGTCACATGACTTAGGTTTTTATTATATAGATATTTCTACTTAACTCTAATGTAGATTATTATTGCTCACAAACAGTTGTAAAAATAGTCGCCAGAGGCAGTATTGTAATTGCATGTCTTCCAAAAAACGAAATCCTCATGAGCCTTATAAGTTTATTTCAATACCCGACGACAACATAAAATCATGATATTCCCTTATAACTTTCTTTTTAATAAAAATACTTTTTTTAAATTTTAATATTTTATTATTGCTCTACTGCTTTAACTAATAATTTAACAATAATAAAAAAAATTTAACCAGAGTATTTACAAACTCTGTGCAATAAATCTTAAGCGTTATCTCATGAGAATCTATAATTTTATGATTAAAAAGAATATTAATTTCTGTTTTGGATGCATAAAGAAATTTCTAGTGAATTACAGAAATGTTTAGAGTTTTTACAAATTGTTTAGAAATATATTAAAATAAATTGAAATAAAGTTTATTTATCTCTTTTGGCCGTCCTTAAAGTATTTATTTGTTTGATATCTTTTTACTTATTATGCATAGAATTTAACAATTTTTTTTAAAAGTTTTCGGCTATAGCAAACATGTCCTCTCTTAATTTTGAAAAAATCTGCTAGAAGGGGGCGCTGCAATAGCGATTTTTGTGCCCTTTTGAATATTGTATCATCGAAAAGTGTATGAAGTTTGAATAGAATTGAAACAAATTTTTCGTGTATGCTTTTGGTCATGGTAATAAGGTGCTTCCTTAATTTGTAAAATATCGGTCGGAAGGGGCGCTGCTGCAATAGCAATTTTTGTGCGATTTTGAATATTGTACCATCGAAAAGTGTATGAAGTTATGCATAGAATTGAACCAATTTTTTTAAGTTCTTGGCTATGGAAAGCAGGTCCTTCCATAATTTGGAAAAAATCCGCCGTTGGGGGCACTGTAATAGCGACTTTTGTGCCATTTTGAATATTGTGCCATCGAAAAGTGTATGAAGTTATGCATAGAATTAAACCAAATTTCTTGTGTATGTTTTTGGTAATAGCAAGAAGGTCCTCTCTAAATTTGGAAAAATTCCGCCTGGAGTGGGTGCTGTAATAGCGATGTTTGTGCCATTTTCAATATAGTACCTTCGAAAAGTGTATGAAGTTATGCATAGAATTGAACTAATTTTTTTTTTAAGTTCTTCGCTATGGCAAGCAGGTCCTTCCTTAATTTGGAAAAAATACGCCGGTAGGGGGCGCTGTAATAGAGATTTTCGTGCAATTTTGAATATTGTACCATCGAAAAGTGTATGAAGTTACGCATAGAATTAAACCAAATTTTTTGTGCATGTTTTTGGCCATTGCAAGAAGGTGTTCCCTGAATGTGGAAAATTTCCGCCTGAAGGGGGCGCTGTACTAGCGAATTTTGTATAAACTTCTTAATTTTTCGTAGTTCTATTGTACACCAGTGGCTCGTGAATCGACGGGAACTTCCCTTTCTGATAAGCCGACTATTCACGACTATTCGTGATTTTAATAAATATCATGATCAAGATTAACTCGTTTTTACTCCGATTAATTGACTGAAGCAGAAATTTAAGATGAAAGTCAAAGTTGATATAGTACTGAACTAATAAAAGTGAAATATTGACATCCGTAACAAAATTTTGAAATATTAAAATATATGAGATAGAAGAAAGTTTTGGGATTAGCACATCCAACTAGTTTTATTTTGTTTGACGCCTTTAGAATTTTTTTAAAAATAAAGTTTAATGTCATAATCATTGTAACATAGATGAAGATAAAAAAAATGACATTTATTAGAGGTTAAAAAACTCTTTGAAATAAAATTTCAAAGCTATTCCATGAGATCTGTGATTTAATGATTTCTGTTTTAATTTTACAGTTGATGAAAGTAGATAGAGAAATTTATTGTGAAAATAAACTTTATAAAGCAATTAAAAAATGCAGGTAATTTGTTAATAAATTAGACTCCGAACTGTAGGTGTTATCATTCACCTCGCTTATTATTCGACCCGAAATTCACGAGGGAATTCAACAGTGCTTGCTTGGTTCTAAATTCTAAATTTCCCGAAGAAAATGTGTACATTACTTACCCATCATACGCAGTATAGGGTAAGTCTTGTAATAGTTTTAAAAACCTAAAAAATGGTTTCACTGTAAACTAAAATGTCTTAAATTCAGACATTTAAGTGTCTGAAACGGAGTGTTCAATTTTCAGACGTTTTAAAGTGTCTTAATTTTTAAGACACTTGTATGCGTCTGAATTTCAAACACTTCAAATGTCTGAATTGCATCCACGTTTGACCACTTCGACAAACATTTTTTCACCTTTTTTTTTTCTTTCGTAAGCATTATACGGTGTAAAAAAAAAAAAAAAAAAAAAAAAAAAAAAAAAAAAAAAATATATATATATATATATATATATATATATATATATATATATATATATATATATATATATATATATCCCTAAAAATATGGAACTGTAGCCCCTCGAGACTCCAGTATAATTTACATATTTTAATTGAAATTTTCTGATGTAAATTCCAGAAAAAAATCCATTTATTTTGCATATTTCTGTATTTAAAAATTTCCATTTAAAAGATAAAATATAATTTTTCAAGAACTAATCTCCATACGTTATATACAACCACTAACCAAAGGCCATCTGAATTATATAGTATTCATTCCAAACTAGAGTAAACTTTACCACTTACCCCGGGTGGGATTCGATCCAGAGTCCTCTGCGTAGGAGAAGAGTGCGCTAACCATTCGGCTACGATTTCGTCGGCAGGTTTTTCAAAATAATGTTATTGATCAAGCACAAGCAATGTTTTTAAGAAGACCGGGAAAGTCTTGAAAGACCATGTTAAATTCATCAATTTTATGTACCTTTTTCTCAGAAATTGTGAAAGATAGAGATCTAGATTTTTTAGAGTAGACAGAATAACATATTTTACGTATTTTAACAGACCATTTTCGTTCTATGTGAAACTCAAAATTAATTATTAATTATTTATTGAAAATCATTTTTAAATTAGCATTTTTGGTAAGATTTCACTGCCTAAAATAAATAATTTTCAACAAATCATTAAATCCCTGAGTTAAAGTATACAATATAACATAACACAAGTATTAAAAAAAAATCTGAGTTCTTAAGTTTAATAGATATTGAAAAAAAGAAACATAAACATGAAAAATCCAAATTTTGAGAAAAAGTCCTGAAATATGAAATAATGAATAATAAATGAATAATTTCAACACTTATTTTTTCATATATAAATATGTGTGACACATCGTTGGATATTTAATGATATAAAAAAGTAAAAATAGATTTTTTGGTTGAATTTTGCTTTCCCGGTCCCTTTAAGTAGCAGTAAGTTTTTTTCCAATTTAGTATCATTCTGAACAGTTTATACACAGTGCTGTAGTCGTAAAAAAAAAAAAAAAAAAAAACACAGGGTACACATATGGCAGAGGGTATACGCCAGTGGTTCCCAAAGTGGGGCGTACGCCCCACAGGGGTGCAATATGGCTTTTCAAGGGGGCAATTTCAGATTTCTTATTAACAAATTTTCTGTCATTTTTTTCTAATGAAAGTAGTGTCTTAGTCTAAAAATAGAAATAATAGATGAAAAAAATTAAAAATAACTGAATAAAAATTAATTTCCGAAACGATCCCATTTAAAAGTTCAAAAATACACTGACACCGAAATAATTATATGGATTATCTTCTATAATTTGAAACCTTTTATATAATAAAGAATCATTTAATTTCTCTGGTTTTAATACTATTTTAGTAAATTACACCTCTTTTTTTTACTATTTATTTAACAACAACAAAAAAAAAAAAACTTGTACATCTATTCATAGTGTAATATGCCCCACGAGGGAAATTTTACATGGGAAATTTTGTAGAGTATATCTAAAATTGACTATTTGGGCATGTTTAATCTAAAAAATGTTTTGAATGATAAAAATGAGGTGCTACATTTGTGAAATTAATAAAACCCCGTGTGCATCACGGAAGGAAAGTGTTGAAAGTAAACTTCTTATGGCTCTTCAGCAGAACACATACAGAATATGAAATTCATGGCATATGCATTTTAAAATTTTAAATTGGAGAAAACATGGGGCCCAAATAATAATAATGGGAAAAAAATCCGCTATCAAAGAAGTATGTTATGGGAGGAAAGGTAAGTAGTAACTTAAACTGGATAAAAGTGTGAACCCGGAAATGCTACTTGTGAATTATGTTATCCATACAGTCTTGGCGATAAACAAATATCACTTATTCTTAATGAAATACTAAAATCCATTATAAAATGTATTAATTCTATCAGATGTTATACAAAATATGAAAATGTTTTCAAGAAATTTTGCGAAAATAAAAATGTGGACTGTTTATCAGTTTTAAAATTTGAGGTAAGTTGCCAAAAAATAATAAAACGATGTAAATGCGAAGATCCATGGCATCACTGCATTCATGGAGTTAGGTTAAAAGCATATTTGTAATTAAAAAAAATATGATTTTGATAAATTAAAGAATGTGAAATCACTTATGATGGAGTTAATGCTATTTTCGGATCCATATGGGAAAATGGAAGTTTATTTTTTATGTGACAATATTTATATAATATAGAAGGGAGGGGGGGGGGCATCATGATTTTAGAGATGCCTAGGTGGGGCACGGCCAAAAAAAGGTTGGGAACCACTGGTATACGCTAGTCATTAACGTCATGTATCGAGTTTTCGCTGAGTTTTATTTTCAGATAGATTACTTTGACTACACGAGATGGCGCCACTATTCATTTTCAAAAATTGAAGGTTTAATTTCCACTTCAAATTGGAAATGTATAAATTTTAATTCATTTTTGTTCTTAAATCATGAAATTGTAAGATGATGTTATTCAGAAAATATGTGATCGAAATAAGTTTTCTATTTTTTGATGAATAAATTACCTATCGAATTATAAGCGATCCTCTTTAAATAGGTTTCTATAACAGTAGGTAACGTAAGTATTATGCAATCAAACTTTTTAAGAAGGAATCGAATGAGACTGGGCAAAATTTCGCTTTCAGCATGGTTATATCGTATATTTTTAAACGTACTACTAAAAATTATTTGCTAACTGTAACTCAATAAACAGTAAATAAAACTGAAGTAAACCTCTGTATAACGGAAATTTGGCTGAAATGAAAAATTTCATGATTTCTTGGAAATAACACACTGGTATGAATATAAATAAATAAATCCTGTCTAATATAGGTGATTTTTGAAAAGGGGATTGAATTATATGGGTTTGTCCTAGGAAGGTTATATTTTATCTTTTAAATGGAACTTTTTAAATACAGAAATATGCAAAAGAAAAAAATAATGGAAAATTTTCTGGAATGTACGGAAAAAGAATTACATTAAAATAAATAACGTAAATTGGTGTCTGAATAGACAGTACAATTGCCATATTTTAACGGATACTTTTTACAGTGTATAAAGCTTACAAAAAAGTGAAAAAAACGGCTGCCTATTGCTGAACAGGCAGGTTGATCAAAGATGGATGCGGTTCAGACGTTTGAACTGTCTTAAATTCAGACGGATACACGTGTCTTAAAAATTAAGACACTTTAAAACGTCTGAAAATTGAACACTCCATTTTCAGACACTTAAGTGTCTGAATTTCAGACATTTCAGTTTACAGTGTTTATAAGACACTTAAGTGTCTTAATTTCAGACACCTATGATGTCTGAAATTACATATTCAGACACTTAAGTGTCTGAATTACTTTTTCAGTCACATATGTGTCTGAATTTAAGACGCCTTTATTTTCAGTGTTGACCGTTTTACACGTTTCAGACAATGGAGATTAAGAAAAACACATTTTTAGAAAAAAAATTGTCGTCGGTCTGTGTTTGTGTCTATAAACGCTCTATCTCCTGATCAAATTGAGATAGAGACTTGAAATTTGGTGTGTTCTTAGAATGTAATCATGAAGAAGCCTATTGAATATCAGTAGCCTCGATTATCGGGAACTATTTTTTTCGGACTCACGGAATTTTCGTTCTCATAAAACATACAGAACAAAGTCGATAGGATAAATAGTTGCCGAGATATTTGTAATCATATTTTCCAAACTCTTCGATTTTTCATGATCCTGTATCTCATTCAAATTTCAATTCAAAGAAATATTTTAATTGGAAATGAGACGCTTAATCTAATGCAGTAAACTGTTTGTTAATATGATTATCATTTTTCGAGTTATAAGGATGTTTCTTTTACGCAATTTGACACTACTTCATTATCCCGTCGACTAAAAAACTATCGACAAAATATATGATTAAATGCCAATAATGGCTTATCGTAAATGTCACATTCACTTGACATTAATCACGTTACACGTGTTTGTTACGTCATCAAGTGATTTTTAATTCGACGTTTTAATTAAATTTTTGTTAATCTTTTACTAATTTATTTGATCTTTCGTTATTTAAAATAAAAATTATGCCAATTTGTATAATTTTGCGAGTAATTTAGCGATTTATGTAATTTGTCGAAATGGGTGGACGGCGTAATCAAGTAGTACCCGCAGTTCAGTAATAGAGCATTACAGTGTATTAAAAATATTTAAATATACTTTTAAATTTTATTTTGGAATTGCAATGCATTTTATAAATAGTTTGCACATGTTTTATTTTTATAATTTATATTATGTATATCCATAATGGGTAAATATTACGGTGGCCCCCAACAACTAGTTTTTAATATTATAATCAAATACAAAAGTTTTAAAAATGATAAAAAAGTGTTTAAATTACAAATAATAATTTGATAAGATGCAAATTTTATTAAATGTAAAAAATCATCAGAATAATAATAACAAAACGATGATTCGGATATACTATGGAATTCATAATAATAAACAAACCTGCAAATTCTAATTTTCTTTGCCATAAAAATGTTTATCTTTGGCCCTGTATCTGGGATTTTAGTTTTCTCCTTATTATAAAATAATAAATAAAGTAAAAAGTACATAATTACAGAATTTTCCACTTAAATTTCATTTATTTTTATTTATATTACCATTATGGTAATAATAACTATTTTTTATAATATGATAGCAGCTATTTACTTTATTGATATTAATCTAAATTGTAGTTTAATTTGTTTGGAATTAGAAAATGCATTTCACAAAATCTTCTTAACTATCTGTCGATTACGATTTTAGGATATACCAATTGTTCCGTGAGTGTCGGATATTCAGGAATATAAAGTAACTTTTTTTTCCCCAAACAGTACCATTTAACTCCTTGAAGGGCACCGGTATATTGTACAAACCACTTAATTTTAATTCCAAAATGCCACATTGATACCAGTATTTTAAAACTAAATTTTGATTTATACAGCATACTCGAAGAAACGTTTATTTACTTTTATATAAATTTTCTTGTAAATCTTGGCGAAAATCAATCATTTTAACATTTTAGCAACCGAAGTACTGTGTCTCTCAAAGGGTTAACCATTTGAAGAGCGATGGTATATTAATTGTTTCGCCTAAATTTAATTCCAAACTACCAAATGGCACCCAGAGTTTAGAAATAAGAATTGCTGCTATAATGTACGTGAACAACATGGTTTATTTATTTTCAAATTTATTTGTACTGGTGACATTCAATCATTTCAACATTTTGGTACCAGAATTAATTTGCCCCTGAAAGGATTAAAATGCAAATTCATTCATTTAATAAATTCCTTGAAGCTATGCTTGCATTTCTGAAAAAATAGAATTACCATAAACCTTATAAGTTTACTGCAGTAATCTACCTGAATAGAAAATTTCTGGATTATGTTATGCAATGCTATGCCTTTGAAACGCAATTAAATGTAAAAATTTAGCTGCAATAAAGGTATTTTAATTAGATATTGAATTAAACTTTCAGTCAGCTATTGCAACATATTTGAAAAGTGTATATAAATTCGGTTATAGCTGTCTTTTGCCCGTATACCAGTGCTCTAACTCGCGCAAATATACTCGGATTGCCATGTAGTGGATATAAGTTATTCAGGTTTACCATGGCGTGCTGGCATTACCATGAATGCGAAAAACTCACTTCCAGTGCATTTTAACAATGTTACGTCATTTCAAACATAATGAAACTGATATACATCACTGATGTGTAAGACAACATGTTTTCTTTAGAGTATACAATAAGTAGCAATTATAGTTCGTTTACAGGGACACAAAAAATATTATGTTACATTACAGTCAATGACGAAAACTCGTTTTCAAAGGTTTTATGTGATTTTACACTATATCAAGCATAATGAAACAGATATGCATCACTGCGAAGGGAAACATGCTCTCTATACAGCACAGGATCTGAAGCAATTATAGTCCGTTTGGGGGACCGCACAATGTAATTCTATTACACTATGATATAAAGGGAAAAGTTCTCTGCAGTGTATTTTCATGATGTTACACTATTTCAATTAAATTGATATACATTACTCAGGTTCACTACAGCATGTTTTCTATAGATTATTTAGTACGAAGAATGTATCGTTTATATACAGAGACACTCAAAAGAAAGACGATGAGCTATAAGTACCCGATGTGCATTTTATGATGTGGTATACATTTTAAATTTTGTCAAATTTTTAGTGCATTGCTAGGTGTGTACGTCATATACTGGACTGTATGAAAGCGATCACACATTTTCCCAGCAATTCAAAGCAGCTGCTGAAAATGAATTTTTATTGTGTTATGTTTTCTTTAAATGTTTATTGAGATATTGTATTCCAAAAATGAAATTTCTTATCAGTATTCCGATAGTGTTCGAAATTGTTTCGCAAACTATGTCTTGATGCATTATTTTTTATTCTTGTTTTTCTTTTTTGCAAATGTATAATGACATTTATTACAAATAAAATTTTCGAAAATTATGAAGATAACATCAAAATATTTTTTCCTTGACGGCTATTCAATATGCTTATTCATTTGTTTTATGAATTTGTTCTACGTTTGCATTCTTTTCAAGGAACAAAATCATCCGGCATATAAAAGTTCAATTTATACATGTTATTGTTTGTCTTTTATTTTTTGTAGCGTCCTTTTTTCTAAGTCGTAATGACGTATGAAGATCTCAGATGATAAAGGTAGTATGTGGCAAACAAAATTGAGTTAATCATATGATTGAAGATAATCAATAATCCTCTACCGTCTGTTAAATTACTGTTTGCAAAAACGTAACACAGAGATTTTAATTAATAAAAGAGGCATTTGACAATAAACTGAAATAGATATTTGAAACTTTACATCTCATTTTCTCAAAATGATGATTGTGTCACTTACCACCTTTATCACCTGAACTCATTATATATTTGTAACGTCTCTAAAAGTAAAAATTTTAAAATGTTAAAGATCTTTTAATGTGGCTACTAAGAAACTCTCTAAAATCTGAGATTTTTTTAAATTTAGAAATTAACGGATTCCATTTATATTTAATATATGATGATAGATGCCTGATCAAATTTATTAGAATCGAAGTTTTTCTGAATTAATTGGAAAAATACAGTAATAACTTTGGAATACTTTTATTTATCTCCTAAATGAACTTTATTTGTTTTTAATGATTCTCTTGAAGTTATACTTACATTTATTCTAAGAAACAAAATCCACAATAACGTTATCCGTTTATATAATTACTAGGTGGTTCTGCCCCCTGCAAGCTACGCTCGTCAACCCTCGTTCAGACACCGCAGAATCTGAAAACACACTAATCTGATGGGTTTTAAAAATATTAGAGAAGATTGAATTATACTAAAAAAAGCTGTGCAGATCTCCCTGTAAACAGGTTTCCATTCAATTCTTTTTGATTGCAAAAATCTAAGGCCGAATCAGTTGCTGTTAAGACATCCAATGGTTGTTTTCTTTTTTGATTAAAGAGGATCAGTTAAACATTTGAAAAGAAGCTAAAATAAAATGAATTAAGCATACAGGGTCTTTGTCTCCCGGTATTTTAAAACAATCTCTATAACAATAGCCTAAGTCATGGGACTATCATCAACAGTTCCGGGCGGACCACTTGGCTTTTTATACTCTAGATGCCATCATCGTGCTTTAATGTTAGCCAGGCACAGGTGATAAGTCGCCAAATATTATTCTATCGCCATCATTTCATCTATATTATAATTGTTCAAGTCATCAACTTCCATAAACAAATATGGTCTGATCCCTTCACCTTTCATATGAAAGTTTGGCACATATGTCATATACGTCCCATATTGGCGCGATTTCTATTTCCGACGCCAATTTGGGGAAAGCATCAACAGCATAAACAACAACATCCGGATTACCATATCCAGCAAAATAACGATACTTTGGCGCCAGTTAAGTACCCGTTGCATATATGACGTTGGCGTCAGAAAAAAATCGCGCCAATATGGTGCCGTATATGACATCTGTGCCGAAAGTTTTTCATTTTTATTAAAAAATCTACATCTTTTTTTTTCGAATAAAAGTACATAAAAGTTGACATGGTCGCGAAGAAAAATTCTTTGTACTGTTTGGCTAGCCGGGTGCAAATCTCGCCAATAGCTTTTTTTCAATTCGCCAGTTAGCATTTTTTTTTCGTGTGGTAAATTAAAACATTGATTTGAAGTAGAAATTAAATATCATGATTTGTTGCATTATTTAATATTTGGTCAGATGTTAGGCGTGATATTTTGTTAACGAAAATTTGGCGAAAACCCCGTTTTCGAATACCAGTTACATATGTATTTTTGGTACTACTTAGTTATCCCATCGACTAAAAATCTATCGCCAAACTATAAGATTAAATGCCAATAAGGGTTGATCGTAAATGTCACATTCACTTGACTTTAACCAAGTTACACGTGTTTTCGTCATCAAGTGATTTTTATTTCTTCGTTTTATGTGTATATTTATTAGTATTTTACTAATTTACTTGTTCTTTCGTTATTTAAAATAAAAATTATGTCAATTTGTAAAATTTAGCGAGTGGTTTGGCGATTTATATAATTTGGCGAAATTGGTCGACGGAATAACTAAGTAGTACCGTATTTTTTAGTTATTTTCTATTATTTTCAAAAGAAAATAACAAAAAAATATAATTGATAACTATCGAACAAAATAATTTATATAATTTAAAAAAAGAAATAAAAGTAAATAAACATTTATTATTAAATAAACAACAATAGCCGGGCTACCATGTCAATCAAAATAATGCCATTTTGGCGCCAATTAGGTACCCCGGTGCGTATATGACATCTGTGCCTAATATTTTTCTTTTCGTTCCGTTTTAAATAAAAGACAGAAGTGAAAGCCACCAATTTTAAATGTTTCAGTTTTAAATGAAAGTTTTGTATTTTAAATAAGTTGAATGATAAGATTATATTTTAAATGAAATTAATGAAATATAAAAAATGCGACGGGAAAATGTTTGGCGATTTATCACCTGCGTCTGGCTAACATAAAAATACCGAGTTCTTGATTTCTCTATCAGAATCTTCGATTTGGCGAAAGAATGTTCTAGTAAATTGAATTATGAATAAAAGTAACATGATACATTTCTTAGCATACATTTAAGGGAGGCCAAACTGGTTTGCCAAATTAGTTTAAAATAATAATCTTTTCTGAAATATATATAAAAAATATCTGTTATGATTAAAATTTGAGTTGCCATCATTAGAAAAATGTATTTAAAATTAGAAAAAAATTAATATTTCGAAAACTAATTCGAATTTAAAAATTCTAATACCAGTTTTGAGATCTGCGGATCAATACCGATTTTTGGTGTTAATTTCATCGCAAAGTATTCCATATTTTAGGAGATCCGTGAACATAATCAGTTGTTTAATAAGTCGTTTCAAAGAATCGTTTCATAATTCGTTTCATTTCAGTCGTTTCATATATCCGTTTCATAAATTCGTTTCATTAGGATTTTATATATGTAGGGTAGGTTTATTCGGAACGTAAACTTTCAAAATATGTAAGTAACATTCCATGTTTCATTAACAACATATGCATCTGAAAAAGATTTTGTAATTAATATTTTTCCAAATTGCTCAGAACTGGATGATAGATAACTTGGTAATAGTTTTCTTTTTCTTCTAACGGCATTTAAATTTTTTTGTTACATTTTTGTGAAATTATTAGGAATTTTGATCAAAATACAAAATCATCATGTACCGTATCAGCGTACGCGTAGAGAGCAACTTGTGATCAATAAAGGTTTCCTATTTTCCTTCCTCCATTTGCATTTAAATAAAAAGGGGGAATTTTACAAGATATTAAATGCATTTTTGTATTTGTTATTTAAGAATTAAATTAACTATTAATTAAACCTTATTAGCAATGAAATATTTCTAATTAATGATTTTCAGCCAATTAGTTTCTCTTTACAATCAAACGAACGTTTAATTAATAATTAGGTACTAATTTTTATTTTTAAGCTAAATATATTTACATAATAAGAACAAAATGTAATTATGCTTGTGTTGTGATTTGAAAAAGTAAACTAAATGTAATTTTTCAGACCAATTAAAACAAAGGTATTGCGTGTGTCACATTAAATTACTTTTACATGGAACGTTTCCTTGATCTACGAACAATGGGACTGTTCTGGATAAATGTAAATTTATAAATTTGTAGCTTACAGGGGTGAGTTTTTACAGTCCCACTCTATACGAAATCAGATATAATGTTTGAAAGTTTTGAAAAGGCATTCTTCAAAAGAATTGTATAAAATTTCTAGTGGTAAGGGACACTTAAGAGCTTTGGGATTTTTACTCTTGTCAATTCTCTCTGCACGACTGCTTATTAGTTTATAGAAATATTTATTCGGAACATAAAATTTTGAAGTATATGATTAATAGTACATATTTTATTAATTAATATTTTATACATCGGCCGTAAATATATTTGGTCTTTTGACATCTTTTATTAAAAGTTTAATGCTGTGTCTTTGTCATGTTGCTTAGAGTAAAACTGAGACAATTGTGATAACGTAAGTTCAATTTGTGTTTTAGAAATTATTTGAAATAAAATGTATTATCTCTAGAGATTTAGCGATTTCTTTTGAATTCAACATCTGATCCAGATTAATTTTAACGATATTTTATTTATAATTTTTGTAAATGTTTTGAAATGTACAGTAAACATTCTCTAATCCGGCATCCTAAGGTCCGGCATGCTGAATAATCCGGCACGACTTTCGGAAACAACAGAATCCAGAAGGAATAAAGTAGTAGGTTAAAGCAGATTTTAATGAGAAGACAGAGGAAATGTGGGTTACAGGGTGTTATCAACCATCTTACAGGGTGTTATCAACCCAACAGCCCCAAAATACGTTGGCTTTGATGAAGATGATGTGGACGAGTCAAGCAACTGATGCCTTGAACACGTTTTCCAAATTTTCTGAGAGCAACAGTTCGTTCAACCATGCGGAAATTATCAAACTTCACATAATAAGAAGAGAGCAGCCTGCAATTAAACAAACATATATTCGAGATTTGTTTAAGATGGCTTCTATGAGTAGGCCTACTGTGTAGGTCTAACAGTACACGTTTTCATTTTATAGTCTTATAAATATGTTGTGCTTTACATTATTGAGTATTTTTAAAAATTCTATTGAAGCTGTTTAAAGAATACAAAATATGCCTAAATGTCATTTTTTGTTTAATTCTGGCTTCTGCACGTTTTTTCCTACATTCGTCTTATAATCCGGAAAATTTCGTAATCCGGCATGCTTCAAGTCCCGAACGTGTCGGATTAGAGGATTTTTACTGTAGACTAATAACTTGGGAATAATTTTGTTTTCCTGTAACGGAATTTTTAAAGCAAATGTTTATTTACTTTGCATTTTTTAAATTGAAATTTCTGAAATTCAGACACGTGTGAAACGATTGGTTCCTTTTTAAAACGTCCGAAGATATCTTATTTTATACTGCATTTTTTATGTCAGATATGTTTTGTTATTTAAGACATTTGATACGTCTGATTTGATGTCACGTTTGACCTATTTTTTTATATTTTTTTTTTGCCATTTTCGATCATAATTTTGTAGCACTATATGCAGCCATTATTGACCACATTGATTTCTTCTTGTTAAATATAAAGATTCAGTAAAACCTCCGAATAGCGTACACATTTGAGCCACGAAATATGTTTGCTACTCAGGGGAAAAAGCATACAAATATCGTAAAACCTCCAGAACAAACTCTTCCAAACGCTTTTTCAATCCCTCACACTTAAGTGCCGTAAAACACCTAAATAGAATAAAAAAATAAAACCATCTCGGGACCGCGAAATCTATTTCCTATTCAGAGCCATAGGAAAATAGATTTCATAGAGCGCTGTAATCGTTGAAGTTTTGTGAATATTATGATGGTTTTCATTAATTTTTAATTAACTGCAATTTTTAATCAGGCTCCATGTTTTAACGGAGTATGGATAAAGTATATCAGAAGTCTGCTCCAAAACTGTTAGCATAATACCTCATTCATCGTTGTGCATTTTGTATGCGCATAGAAAAAGGTGTATGTTAATCCTCTCGCTGCATAAGTAATTCTTCGCGATGAGCGTCTTTTACATAATTTTTAATCGTTTATCACCGGTTCTTTTTTAAGGAGAAATTTTTGACTATCATAATCGGGGAAAATATCATGATTAAATCAAAGTTTTCGCTAAAAAGTAACTGGTGGAAATAACCAAATAGTATTAATTTGACGGAAAAATGCATGCCCGAGCATATCTCGGGCTGCGCAGCGAGAGGGTTAACATAAGAAAAAATATATGATAATATTGGAATAAATGAATTCGCATTTCTTCAGTTTTCATTTTGTAAAGTCTAAGAACTTTATGTTAATAAACATCGCACTAAAAGGATAAAAAGAATACATATTTAGAATAATACTGTGTTTAATATAGAGTAAAATAATTTGGCATGCATATTTTTCCTTGCTCACGATCTTAATAAGATGTGTAAACAGTATATTAAAATTTATATGAAAGCTATTAATTAATTGGCATTTAAAGTATCGAAAATTGAATTTAATATCTAGATGATTAAATGAGATAAATAATATATTAAATTTAAAAAATCAAAAAACACGACTGCGTAAAAAAGCGAACTAATTAATTATTTCTCTTCAACATGAAACTATTTTTTTATATTACTTACCTTTTTTTTTATTTATTGTATTGATGACTTTTAAGTTGTGTTTAATTATTAGTTCCTATCTACAAACGCTCTTTTGATGAAGCCTATAGGTATAGGTATCTATTATGAAGGTTAGAGTTACAGTAAAGGTAGCGATCCAAAGTACACAACTTCCGGGTTGTGTAATATTTAAACGGAGCTTCTGACTACAAAATGGTCAATGAAACATCGTCTTCACTTTGAAAGACCTATCCAATGATATGACACGCAATATGGTGCGTAAATGTTTTTCGTCTCTGCCGCCATTTTTTATTTTACGGCCGCCATTTTAAATTTATAAAAACAAAATCTATCCTATAACCATTGGAAGATTAAGACGAATCGATAAAGACTTCATTCATAAAAATCCATCCAGACGTTGGGATGTTTCAAGGGTATAAAGAAATCCACATACACAGATACGCGTGAAACACATAACCCTTCTTTTCAGTCGGTTAAACACAGCCTGTGTAGTTTTACTGTTATAATCTACTTATATGGAAAATTTAAAAATTAATAATTCAGTAGCCATTTTGAGGACTTTAGTTTATCACTGAATCTATGACGTCATTTGAGCAAATCGATTTCATTGGATGTACATTCAATTCTTTTCTGTTACACTTTTATTCATAAGAATAATTAACTTATTCTAATTTTAATAAAACAGTGTAGTTTAACGAAATATGGGTGTACTATGCCAGAAGTTTCTTCACACACCATTCGAAAGCCTCATGTATCACTGTGCATTTTGTATACGCATAGCAACAGAAAGAAATAATATGCATGATAATGAATTGAAATACAACTTTGCTATCTAGGATTTTTTACAACAGGGCATATATACAGGGTGCAAAGGAAAGTCCATTTAACCCGAAAATACTGGCGAAGGAAGAGAGCTACAGCTATGCAAGTGAGGTAACGGTATGGTAAAGCGACTACTCCCGACCTAATGCAAACGACAGCAGCGCCTCTGGTGGCTAAATTTGGAAGATAGCCATTGCAAATCGAAAACGAAAAGAGATAGAGCAAAATTCCCAGTTGGAAAGTTTTAGAGCATAAATTAATTGAAGAGCTGAGTGGATGAACATGTTAAGTGAAAAATCTAAGATGCTTTACACACACGCACCGTTTTATCGGTTAAAAAAAGAAAAAAAATCGCCAAAGTTTGGGAATATTTCTTTCAATGGTAACCTGGCTATTATGCTTTAATTAAGTTATTGCTGTTGAAATTTGATTTTGCAACCCTCGTTTGCGTGCTTCTGGAAAGAAGATAAGGGTGATTATTGCGAATGTATTTATTACTTCTTCGATGATGAAATATAGAAAATTACAGAATTTCAAAGCTTATCTGGAAGTAAGCAAACTTCTACGCGTCACTACGATCTTATACACTGTTCAAAATCATTAGCTTTTACTGCAGACCCACTCCACCGCTTTTAGAGAAAACTGTTACTTGCCTATATTATGGAGCATTCTCATTGGTCAGAATAGAGTTATTCTATAAAAGCGATGGAGTGACTATGCAGCAAATACTGCAAAATTTTAACAGTGTAATGTAACAGGCCACTTTAAATCATCAAAATGACGTGATGTTTTTAATTAAAAGCTTGCGAGAAATGCAGCTTATGCACACGACCTGAGATAAATGCTAAAATTTGTTTGTTGGCGGTATTTACTGTCGAGTAATAACATAGCAGTCTATGGAATGTGAGTTATTAATGATTGTTTGTTAAAAATACCGAAAAAAATTCTTTGTTGCAGCATTATATACTTAATATATTGTTTTATTAATTCAAAATGTTGTTCTGTATGCGAGAAAATTTCCTAAATTTGCAAAATTTTGCTTAAAATTTATACATTTAACCTGGGTCGAGGCTAAAGTCGTCTGCTTGCGGTGTTTGCGCTTGCGGGTACTGGCATTCTGGCGGTGCATTGTTTAGAATAACAGATCAGCATACCGCCGGCTCTGGCATCTGACGTCACGTGCCATTGCACGTGGTCCATTAGAATTTGAACTATCTGATGTCTACTCTGATATAGAAGGGCATTTTAAAAGCACGAAATGACGCAAGTAGCACATTTACCATAAGATTTATGTTGTAAAATATGTGTTTAAGCTTTATTTTGATTGTTTTGTAAAAATACACATTTTTGTGCTTTTTAATACCTCTTTATTTATAAATAGTGTATATCTCATGATTCAAAGTTGTCGACGTATTAGAAAATAGAAGTTCGGCGTGGACTAGAAAAGCGCGTCAATAAAAAAGTCTCCAAACACCCGTGCATGGTCGAAGCACATCTGTTCAAAAACACATAGCATGTTCATCCACTCAGCTCTTCAATTAGTACGAAACGACATTTGGTTGACTCGGATAAGATAAATCGTCACCTGTATTCCCAAAAATATCCGAAATCGATGAGCGACGGTTCTACTTTGCATATTCACATTTCGGAAATGTAGTAATGCCCAATTGCAATGACGTTTTACTGTACTGTAATGTCTGTAAAAATTTAATTTCCAATGTATTTAAAATTTTAGTTTAATCCTTTCAGGGGCAGAAGAATTCTGATCGTAAAATGATGAAATAATTGACTGACACCAGAATATTCAAACGAATTTTTAAAAAAATAAAAACCCGGTAATTTGCACTTTCATTACAAAAGCAAAACTTTATTATACTTTTCTTGGTGTCATTTGCCAGTTTTGGAATTAAAATTAGGTGGCTAGACCGTCTAGCCACCGCTTTGAAAGGGTTAAATCTATGTCGTCGTATTGAAGAGGCTCGCAATAGATGTTCTATGCTGAAAAATATGCGTGCAGATTTACTCTCATGAATACAAACGTGTATCGTGAGCAATGGCGAACTTTTCTAAAATACTGAATATTAACTTTTTATCACTGTGAGACAGTTCGTCTTTTTTTCTCTTTTTGTGTGATGTTATCAAAATTTACTGAGATAAGTACATATTTATACAATAAATTGTGCGTATTTCTTCATACTTCTGACTATTCCATTCGAACGTTTGCAAAAAATAGAGTGCATCAATTTCGGACATTTTTGGGTATACAGGCAAAGATTTATTTTATCCATGTAAAGCAAATGTCGTTTTGTACTAATTAATTGATGCTCTAAAACTTTCTAATTGGAAATTTTGCTCTATCTCTTTTCATTGTCGATTTGCAATGGCTATTTTCCAAATTTCACCACTAGGGGCGCTACTGTCGTTTGCATTCAATCGGGCGTAGTCGCTTTTCTATACCGTTACCTCACTTGCATATCTGTAGCTCTCTACGTTGGCAAGTATTTTCAGGCTAAAGGGGCTTTCCTTTGCACCCTGTATATGAAAATAGAAAAAAAAATATTTTTTATGTGCCCCTTATTCTTAAACATATATTAGGGAAAAGAATAAACTTCAGTTCAAAGTCACGTGTGTTACTTGGGAACTTGCGTGTTATATGTGCTCATTTAGTTAGTAGAGATTCAAATATCTGACAGTCAAATTAAAGAATGGCACAACTGAAAGCTTCAATGTGAAATTTACTGTAAGAACTCTAAGTAACTGAAAACGCAGATGATAGCTTATAAACTATTTCTATATTCAATATTACGTTTGAGTCAACGATAACTGGTGAATATTTTCTAGAGAAGAGAAACGAGCAGCTTAAGCCATATTAGTATTGAAAAATAAATCTTGTTAACAAAAATATTTATGATTCGTTCTTGTCTTTTAAACACGAAGCGCCGCCTAGGTGCGTTACTTTTTCAAGTCGTATTGTTTAACAAAAAGATTTTCTGTATTCGTGTTTATATTGAAAATGAATGTATATTATAATGGTACTATTTCTATAGCAAATATTTGTATGACTATTAATTTAGTAATATGAATATTGTTTTTGAGTGGGATTCAAGATTTGTTTTTCTCTAAATATATTTACTGTAAGGTACCTGTACCCAATATGGACACCCTAAGGAAAATTGATTTTTTTCACCCCCGTGTACACGTCATATAATTCCAAAAATATATGACTACTATCCCTGGACTGTTGACTATCATTATTAAAATTAGCGGCCTTGTAATTATTCTGGTTTAATTTTAATGATAAAAACAAAAAATGTTTACAAGTGTCCATATAAGGAACCACCTCTCCTTATTATGGACATGCATGTCCATGTTAGGGACAGGTGGATCCTTATTAACCTACTACACAGGGTGTATGGAAGAGCCACTCATCCAAGGTATTTTAGAGGAGAGGGGATAAAAGAAAGATATCTTAAAGTATTGCGGGGGAGGAGGGGCATAGTAAATATCTTAAGAACAAGAACATGCACTTTAGAAGGGGGGGGGCTTTAGTTTCGGTTGTGGCTCTTCGAAGACCCATGCAAAGCACCCCAGATACTACAAAATATTATGAAATATTATAGTTGGTTTTGCTTAGCTTTATTGCATATGTCTGCAGAATTTACATCTGTTATTACTCAGTCCTCACAGGATGGGGAAATAAAAACTTTTTCATCATGGGCTGTAAGTCTCACACAGTCCTCATGGACATATCTGCCGCATGTGATGCATAGCCGCATGTCTGCAACAGCATCAATACTGCATAAAGAAGCAGTACCAGCTCTCCTTTGTTGAGGAAGTCATACCGCTGGTACCTGCGATTTCGCCAACAGATACCATATTGAAGGGAGGCTTCTTTTGATTTTTCTGGAAGGGCTTTTTGATGGATTTTTTTCTTGGAGGAGGTTTCTTGGAGGATTGTTCAGATGACATTAAACAGATATTTTACAAATTTGTGAATCCGAAGATTCACTTGTTGTATTTCCAATGTGGACATAAGGTGTCCATATTGGGAATCGGGCACAGTTTTACTAAACTTTGTAATAAATAAACAAACAAAACATTTTAAAGCAATATATGCAATAGCAATCGAAAATATGTTTTATCAGCTTTCTAAAACTCTCCACTTTTCAATATTTAAAGTAATTTTACCATATCAAATAAGAATTTTAACTTACCTGTAATTACGATCAGCACACCACGAAACAAGAAGTTTCTTTCCAAAAGGCGAACAGCGCGCTTTTTTGCGCTTTCCAGGTTTAATTATCTTTTCAACTGCTTTTCTTTACGGACATGTAGCGCCATCTCTCGATCAAAATTTTTTCTTTTAAAGATATTAGTGGTGTCCATATTGAGAGCACTGTCCATATTGGGTACAAGTACCTCAATACATGTGTTATAATAAGTATTGCTTATGAATATTTATGTGTAAATCTCATTGCATTCGACTAGAAAATGTGAACAGAGATGCAACTATTGTACGAATGAAACTTTCACATTAGTTTGGCGTCAATTAAAATTTAATTATCGACCTCGCGACGAGCGTAACGTATACATATGTAGAGAGTGATCAGAATCCTTGATGTTCATACTAGTAAATTTTTATTGTAAATTTTACTGTATTGAATTCCAAAATTTCTGCGATTAAATTTGTGTAAATTATCGCGTTAAAAATACTTGTAATTAAATATAAAATTTTTGTAAAGGACACATACCCCAAAAGGGTTAATTGGTTTTTCTTTTCTGTATATATCTGTTGCCACTCAACCTCATGCTTAACTTCTAAATCCTGTCCTTGTACTATTTACAAATCGTTCAAATATCATTTTCAAGAAAAAAGGATTTTTTATTGCAATTTGTTCACTTAATATTTGGTTCCCTATAATAAGGCTATTTTCGGTGAGAAACGGATAGCGACATAGCTAGGTGGAAGTTATTACTTTTAACAATAAATATATCAACAAGTATGTCATTCGGGAACATGATTTTTTCCTAGATACAGGACAATAATTTTCTACATATTGGTTCTAGAAAAGTAGTACCATATATAAAACTAGTTTTTCTTTGTAGAACACAGCATATGAAACCTATACTCGGCCTGAATGTTTATATGATCAAAGTATGTTTCCATGATCAGAAATTAAAGCCTCAATTGCTATACATATCCTATTATTTTCTACTTAATCTAAATATTCATTTCAAAATCGAACCTAACGTAAAAATCTAACGACTAATTAACATATTTTACGGCACAAACAAATATAACGAAAACGGAACGTAAAAATCTATTAAGTGCCATTCGAGGCAATACATCTAAAAGAATTATAACATCAACAAAAAATCAGTTCTTTTCAGTTCAGAAGTGGACAATTCAAACAGAGCATGCGCTGGCTAGCTAGCTGTTTAGAGAATTAGCCAGAACATCTTGCCCGACGTTCGACGGCTGTCCAGCATTATCATAAAAGGTCAAAAGCAACTACTCTGGTAATATTTTTACGTAATATACCTATAGAGATCTTAAGATAGATTACACGGACATGTCCATCATTATCTTTAAACATTTTCAGAATTCTAGCAAGTTTCCACTTTATAAACTTGTCATTTCCTTCCTTCAATAACACAAGATGTCCAACTTGAAGGTTTTGCGAAGACTTTTTCCATTTACTGAGGACTTGCAGCTCATTTAAGTATTCTCGGCTCCAGCGTTGCCAAAACTACATTTTTAATCTTTGAACTAGTGTCCACCTAGAAGAAAAAAGTAAAGAATCTAAAATAGCATTATTTTCAGGAACATTCAAAAGAGGTTCTCCAATAAGGAAGTGACCAGGTGTCTGTGGTTGTATGTCAATGGATGTGAATTCATAACTAACTCAATTTGCGTCACAAGTGTTGACAGCTCTTCAAAATTTAAGATAGAGGATTTAGTTATCTTCAAGAGGATTCGCTTCATGGTTTTTAAATTTGATTCCCATAATCCACCGAAATGTGGAGATGCAGGGGGTATGAAATTCCACTGTATTCGTTCTTCAGAAAAAAAATCGCTGAATTTCTTCCGAAGCATAAATTTGATAGAAGTATTTCAAAAGAGCACAAGTACCCTTAAAATCTGTGGCATTATCACTTCATATGACACAGAGTTTAGATCGTCGAGCAATGAATCTTCTCAAACAGGCTAAAATGCTTCTGTAGTCAAGTCTGAAACAACTTCTAGACGAACGGCTTCGGTAGAAAACAAATAATTATAGCAATGTATTATTTTAGTGTTATCTTTGATCGTTTTAAGTTAGATTTTATTGTAATAGGACCTGTTAGATAAACGCCTGTTTTCTCAAACGGTCTAGATGGTACAATCCTATTACGAGGCAAGTCACCCATCAATTGTTGAAGAGTGTGATGTTTTGTTTGAACACAAGTCACACACCTATTTATAATTTTCCTTACTTGACTTTGATCAGATGGTATCCAATAAAATTGCCATAATGAAGATAGAGTTGTCTGAGTACCTGAATGTAGAAATTTTTTAGGATAATATTCAATTAAGAATTCAGTGAAATAGTGAGACTTTGGTAAAAGTATTTGGTGTTTCTGCGATTCTGATAAATTAGAAAAATTCAGTCTTCCACTGACCCTTAACAGTTCATCTGTATCTAGAAATATTTTTCAACTCTGAAACTTTCAAACCTCTAGTAACTAGATCAGCGGGATTATCTTTTCCAGGACAGTGAAATCAACTTAATAGATCACTAAGATTCCTGATTACCTTTATCTGGTTTCTAACAAACATTTTAAATCTTTCTAACTCTCCTCTAATCCAAAAGGAAGTAATAGTAGAGTCAGTCCAAAAGTAGCAAGTTGTAAGAAAAGCTAATTCTTTAGAAATTTTATTGGAAAGTCTAGCAGACAAAAGGGCTCCTAAAAGCTCAAGCCGAGGTACATAGACAGTTTTTAAAGGGGCGACTCCACTTTTTGCAGCCACAAAACTGGCAACAATGTTCTTATTCTTTAACACTGCTCTAAGGTACCATATGCCTTCCGTACCATATGCCTTCTTTGAAGCGTCTGAAAAACTATGTAACTCAAAATAATCAGCTTCGTCAGGGGCTATACCAACCAAATAATACCTGGGAATTTTAATACAATTTAGCTGTTTTATCTTCTCAAACCATTCATTCCATAAATTGTCTAGATGTTTGGGCAGGTTTTCATCCCAATCAAGTCCTAAACACCAAACACCAAATTTTTTGAATTAAGCATTTAATTCTAATAGTATAAGGACTTATAAAACCAATCGGGTTAAAAATGCGACTAACAGTTTGCAATAAATAACGTTTAGTACTAAGTTTATTCGAAAGGAATTTTTCTAGATTTTGTGTCGTAAATGAAAACATGTCACTATTTGGGTCCCAAGCAACCCCTAAAACCTTTGAAGGTATTAAATGTTGATTACTGAGATTTAAGTTATCAGACATTTCATCAACATGTAAACCATGTTCTTTCCACTTCTCACGTAATTCATGCGAGTTGGTTTTCCATTTTTTAAAAGTCATACTAGCTTCTTGAAATATTTCATAGGCTTCCTTACTAATTTTAAATGCGTTACCAACATTTGGTTGATTTGTAATAAAATCATCAACACATAATGATGAATTTAAAATTTCAAAGATTCAGGAAATGTTTTTACATACCTTTGTAGGTGATACTTCATAGTAGCAATCAGAAGAAATAGACTTGATTTTACCCCAAAGAGAAATTTCTTTAGTCTGAATATTTTAAATTCCTTACCTGGATCATCAATCCATGGTTCTTCATCTCAAAAAAATCTTGTGAAATCCCTATCTGGTTCATCAATCTGGATCTGTAAAAACGCTTGTTGAATATCTGCAGTAATTGCTATGGGGAAGTTTCTGAATTTGATTAAAAGGCTGAACAATTCGGGGATGAGATCCAATCCAGTCTGTAAACAATTATTCAGTGACAGTTCACACTTAGCATGGACGCTTCCGTCGAAGACAATTCGAACTTTAGTGTAGACTTAACTTCACGAATTACTGCTTTGTAGGGTAAGTAAAATATGTTTATATTAGATGTGTTGTCAACAGGTTCGATAATATTCTCTGCTAAATAACTTTCTAAAATAGCTTTATACTCTGAGAGTAACAAAGGCTCATTTCTAAAACTTGTTCTCAATTTCAAAAATCTTCTGTATGCTACTTCGAGATTGTTATTAAGAGACATTTTCAAATTCGCCTTCCATGGAAATTTTACTTTATACTGATTATCCTTAAAAACAATGCTAGACTGAAAATCAGCCATAATGTCGTCGTCCACATTACTAACATTTTGAGTTTCGGCTTCAATTTCTAAACTTTCTAACTGTCAAAAATTTCTCATTTGATCTTATATATCTTTTTCTTCAACTATAAGTTTCATGCTGAACAATTCATTGGCTGACCCCTTATAATCCTGTAAGCACCAGCCTAAAAGTTCTTTCAGTAGCTACGAGATTATTCTTTAGTCTTTTGATTCTACCAGTTACAATATTATGATAATTATCAGTGCCGATTAAAACTGCAATTTGTTACTAGTATATTCATAACTATCAGCTAGTTGTAAACCTTTTAATTTATTATGTGTTTTCCTAATGTATTTATCAGGAGTGGGTAAGCAAGCAGCGGAAATTTGATTTGTTTCCAGAGCTTCAACTCCAGTGTGTAAAGAGTGATGTTCTCTATTTGCAAGCTTTACCTTTGCTACATTATACTTTTTCTCAGTTGCTTTTTCGGCTTCAAAAGCATAAACAAATAAAGTTTCTTTTCTAATAACCGGCAATTGTAACTTTTGCGAAATGTCGCAAATTATGAATGTTCTCATGCTACCATTATCTAATAAGATACGAATTGCTTCATTATTATCATTTTTAGGATCTTTTATTATGACAGAACAAGTCTGCAAAAATATGTTGTAATGCGTGCTTTCATTCTGTGCATTACTAGTGGAATTATTACCACAATGGGAAATAAATACGACACTTTTATCAACATTTATCTTGGAATCATTTTCGAATTGATAACAAATAGCCTTATTATGTTTTTTACCGCAAATATCGCCCATTTTGGTATTTTCACAGTCTTTAATTCTGTGTTTACATTGTAAGCATAAAAAACATCTTCCCTGCTTTTTTAGTATTTCTTTCTTCTGATATATGGTTAAAGAATTACACATTTCACGATTATGATCAACACTATTACAAAATAAACACGAATTGTTATTTACAGAAGTCATTAATTCAGTAGCTGGAACACTATTCTATTTATATCCTTTTGTATTATTTTGATATCTCGGCTTACATTTAAATTGTTTATCGGTAAATTTTGGTCTATATTCAAATTTATTATCATTAAAAAAAAGATTTCTTAGCATCTAAATCATGGATAGTTGATATCCGTTCTCTACTTTCAACTTCATTTTTAACCCTAGATCTACCGGGAATTTTATTCAAGTTTTAATAAAACGTTCTACACCAGAATTTTTATTTAAAACTATTTAACTTATTTATTTACCTTATTTTTGTCTGGTTTATATACTTAGTTTATTTTAAAGAAATTTCTGGTTTGAATGAATATTTTGTATGTACCTGTCGGGTCCAATGGACCCGTCTGGTAGACGGAGGGTTAAGAAAGCTCGTAATTTTATCTATATTCCACATTTTCCCGTCGTTTAGATTTCTATTAATTTCTAATATCAAATCTGGGGGTATTAACTTCAATAATATTGGGCAAAGTAACCCAATGTACGTATCAGTTTTTACACCTAACGACTCTAAGTTTCGAATTTGCACTAGACATTTATCGTATAAATTTATTAAACCACCAGTGTCAGAAGAACTTTTCAAACCTTTCATATTTAATAAATTGTTTAAGTGAGCATGTACGAGCATGTCATGTCTACCATAGCTTTTCTTTCAAAAGCGATACAGCTGCTGTATAATTATTTTCAATTAATTCAAAACTATTAATCGCGTTTGTAGCCGCTCCTGAAACCAAAGTGTTTAAATACGTAATTTTTTCGATTTTTGTTAGACTTCCATTTCTATCTATTGCCATTTCAAACTGGTTCCAAAATTCTAAAAGTTTATCCTGTTCCCCAAAAAATCGGTTACTTTGTAGCTTTGGCAATTTCACTCTTTTCAGTTCAATAGCAGCATGACATGTTCGCACTGAATCAATATTATTACTGTTAGTAACGCTTTCATTAGAATTCAAACTTTTAATTTTAAAGTTTAATTTATTTCTGTAATATATTATTTTCTGGTCATATTCATCACTATTCAGGATTTCATTTTCTACATTTTTCGCATTTATTAGGCTTAAAATGTTATTATCAAGATCCTTAATAGTCTTAGATTTGACGTTTAATTTATCGACTAATTCTTCTAAATTTTCTAAAGAATATTCATTACTAGCTAAATACTGTTCAATTTCTTCAAACAAATTCTTCAATAGAATTCAATGCGTATCACGCATGATTCTTTCTTTATTTTCATTCATTTTCAAAATAAAATAATAACAAAATCAACTCACAAAAGCGCTATAAGTAAGCGTACAAAGTTAATGCTGGAATCTGCCGTAAATTGATACAGCTGCGCCATCTTGTGGATGGAGTGAATAACGCAAATACGCGGGGTTTTTGTATGACGTCATATATGACAGAATATCTACCATCTGCGCATCTCGTGCGCAGCTCTATTTGAAGATATTTACAATTTAAGAGTTATAGGCGGAAAAGCAGATAAAGCTATTTTAGAGAATATCGGTTAAAATTTTAATCATGAATTTGAAATATTTACTCACTCATGGACGATGAACCTTGTTTACCAGATTTATTGCAAAATATTTTTGTTACAGTTTGTTTTGATGAAAATATGTGTATTAAAAAAATCACAATGTCATTTTAATTTCGGGAGAAAAAGCACTAATGCTACGTAAACAGTATTGCCTTTTGCCCCGAAACTAAACTGACATTGCAACTATTTTTTAAATACATATATTTTTATCAAAACAAGCTGTAACAAAAATATTTTGCAATAAATCTAGTAAACAAGGTTAATCTTCCATGAGTGAGTAAATATTTAAAATTCACGATTAAAATTTTAACAGGTATTCTCTAAAATGGCTTTGTCTGCTTTTCCGCCTATAACTCTTAAATTGTATATCTTCAAAAAGACCTGAATCTTATGCAAGATAAGCTACTCAGGCTAAAAGAAAACCATTTTTGTTAATAAAAGTTATAGGCGTAACTTTTAATTCCATGGTTTTTTCCAGGTTTTTTTCCACATTGGAAGAAACTTGCCCACCTTGGGTTTATGTTATTATTTATTAGAAAAAAAATTGTATTTTAAATATAATGAGCGAAAAGCATGTATTTAAATTGATGTAATATACCAGTATGTATGTATTTTAAATAAAGTTATGTTTTTCAAATGACGAGTATATTTTTAAAATGATGATTTTATATTTTGAATGAAATGAATGCAACATAAGCGCTGGTGATGGGGAAAATATTTGACGGTTTATGAACTGCGGCCGGCTAACATAAAAGTACTTTTTTACACTGTTTATTTAATCTAACCCTGTTCATATATATGAAAAGATAAAAAAAAATTAATCGAATTTTCCTTCCCAGATATGCTAGAAAAATAAAAATTATGTACATGGATGTGTTTCTAGTAACAATACAACATTTTAGTATTTTTATAACTTGATAATAAATTAGCAAATTAATTTAACGTAGCTTATAAATCCTTAAACATTCTTTATGGTTGTTACAACTGTATATACAAGTACAACAATTGAGTAAGTTATGTAACAAACTACAATTTCTAAAATATACCAGCTGGTTGGGAAATTGCAAAAGAGTAACCTTTAAGCCTTTAATCCTTTAAGCCTATTTAAAACCTTTAAGCATCTTAAACGTGATTTTCAGTCATATAATTTTTTATAAAAAAGTTAAAATATTATTTAATATATATTATTAAATGTCAGTGATCTTAATACGTTCAATTGGCCCATCTCCGTCCGCAGCCCTTTTTTCTACTACTTATTCCGACTCTTTTGCGGAAACCAGATTGGAAAAAAAAAAATTCAAAAATTGAAACCGGACAAAATTAAAAGGGAAATTACGCAAATTAAAAACACCGAAAAGCGGGAAGGCAGGGCTTGGGACCCTGAGGCTACCGACCAACAACTGCTACGTCGAGCTTATTATTAGTCTATAGTTTTCAGTTATTGGCAATTGTTGTGTGTTTCATAAGCCTTTTTCAAATTTGGAGAATGTTCCGCAATTGGGTTATTTCGACAAAAGTTACTTTCATTTTCTAACCATTATTTAACTTTTATACTGTTACAATTGTATGCTGTTTTCTAATTTGACGCCAATCATATGGCTATCTGCCCGATTACGGAAAGCTATCCATTTTACCCCTGCGAAGAACGGGTGTAAGATAATAAATGTTTAATTGAGCATACCACGTACTATTTGTAAATATTTTATATTTTATTTCAATTTTTGAAGTTTCTTCTATACTTTGTATGCTTTCTGCAATGTTATTCACCTGTGCGATGTGCAGGTATCCCATGGAAACTATTTTTCCCGGATATGACACAATGACCGACATATTTCTAGATTTAAAAAAAAAGGTAATTTGTCGATTTTAGGAATTTTTTTAAAGCTGTTGTCTAATATTCTCAAAATATTTAAAACTATAAATTATCAATTATTGCTGGTTTAATAGTACAAGAATTACTGCTTGCATTTTAAATTAAAGTGGATCCTAATGTAAAATTAAATGAATTTTAAATGGAATGAATGAAATGCTTCTATTTTAAATATTATAAATACAATTCGATCAAGAGAATATTTGGCAATTTATCGCCTGCGCCCGGTAAATAAAAAATATGCCTTAAAATTAATTAAATAATTTATACTTAAACTCTAAGCGTAATGAAACGTTTAATTCTCATTGGAAATACACATGTTTATGTAATTTTTATAACTTTATCTTATCAGGAATTGAATTAAAAACGCTGCTGTAAAATTATATCTTAACATACATTAACTAATTTTTATATGTCATTGTTCATTGCATTACAAAAACATAATTCAAATAGAACATATTAAAATCACTGACATTTAATAATATATATTAAATAATACTTTAACTTTTTTATAAATTATAATAAAACACAAAACTAACCTGATTTTCTCTTTTGAGAAGCGAAAAAAATGAGTTCTCTCAGATAGAGAGTTATTTTTGCAGTTTTGAAAACTGCAATAATTAGAACGCCAACGTGGCATTTTCCCAGATAATATAAGTTCTTAAAAGAACTGATTTTGTTTAAGTAACTAACTTCAATTAATAAATTAAATAATGGCAAATAAATGAATCGAATTATATCTATACTTCCAACAATTAAGTACTGCAGACGACAAACGAATAAAATCACGGCTGCGCGTGCGCATAGTTATTTCATAGATATCGAACTTATAGATCATCCACAAAGTGGAAAGAAGTTAATAATCCTCTTGTAGTTCACTCCGTCCGCTGGGTGGCGTATGACCTTGATTGACGTGACCTCGCCTTTAATCTTGCGGTTACCTCTCCCATTTAAGATAGGACGCTTACTTATATCGCTTTGTCAACTCACCAACTTGATGTCGAAACGAAATAAACTTTCATTATATTGCGCAATAATCTTTTTCTCACCCAGACTTCCCGGCCGATGCGCCAAAAATATTCTATTCTTTTCTACTTAATCTAAATATTCATTTCAAAATCAAATCTAATGTCTAGGTGGTTCAGTGTATCTAATTCGACGAATAATCAACATATTTTACGGCACAAACAAACATTTAATAAAGAGTTGGGTTGGGTTGATTATTGACGGCCGATTATCCAAACTAGGGATATAGGCCCAAGGAGAGTGTTCTTCGTGGGGGTCTTTCTAAGGGAATCTAACTCGTATTTACTCATGGAAATCCAAGGTTCGAAGAACACCACGAAAACACCGAACGATTCGGCCAACGGGCGCGATTGGGTTCGAAACCAGCACCTCCCGTCTACCAGTTTCGAGAGCAGAACCTCTCGGCCACTGGTGGGGTCCATTTAATAACGGAAACGGAATATAAAGATCTATTAAGTGCCATTCGAGGCGATACATCTAAAAAAATTCTAACATCAACAAAAAATTAGTTCGTTTCAGTTCAGAAGCGGACAGTTCAAATAGAGTATGTGCTGGCTAACTAGCTGTTTAGAGAATTAGCCTGAACAATACTGTTGCCGTAATTCCGTAAAATGCTTTAAAATGTAACATATTTTGAATTTGTTTTGTTTAATTGTTTCGATTTGATAGGTACATTTTCATAAGTATTCATTAGATAACAGTAAAGTTAACATTGTTATTTTGTCCAATAACCCGTAAGATGATTAGTTCCGTCTATTAGAGGAAGCAATAAGAGGTCATTTCAACGTTTACATCATTCGTATATAAATAATTGCTTTCTTCAAAAAACTATTTTTTATTTAATTTTTTAAACTACAAATATAAAAGTTAAAATATGTTAGAATTCTCTTACAAACTAGTAATTTAGCTGCAAGAGAAATCAGTCATAGTACAATTATGCCAGCATTTCCAGATTGGCATTTTTTATGTTCAATATTGATGAAACAAGAAATTCTTTCGACATGTATACTACTAAAACATTTATGTAACAATACTGAACATCTAACGTAATAATGTTGAAAGCTTTTATAATGAGATAAAAAACATTTAAGTACTTTTAAATATGATATTTTTCCTTCAACGTAGATGTAACTAAATATATATAAAAAGTAAATGATATTTATAAATGAATTTATTTCTCTGTCACATTTTAGACAGCAAATACTATTGCTTTTCGCGGAGAATTTCATTATTAGGTGCTATCTTCAAATATTTACGAAATACTTACGAAATTGTTGAAGTCAGATTCTTTAGAAATTAATTTGTTTCATAGATACTAGAATGGAATTACGGACATGTTAGTGCATTTGATATTTTAGTATCGTTTGAAAATTCGCATTCGCAATTCGTAAATTTTTTTTATGCGAAGAAATTTCATAAGTGTTTATTATTACAGATAAAGGATTATACAGGGTGTAAGAAGAAAAATGGTCATATGTTTAATAGTTGTTAAAATACTGAAAAAAGACCAATTTGCTTAACGTCACGAGATACCCGATTAATAAAATCTTTGCGGCACTAAGGATCTTGCTGGTGAAGGCATAAAAAGGCCGTCTTTAAGCACCATACATCATCATCTCCAAGTTACCCCCTTGCAGAAAGGCAAAATTTTGTAATGTGTAATTTTATAATTGTAAATGTATTCTACAACTGAGAAAGCTAAGTATTTTAAATCTGAGAAGGCTAAGTATTCTAAAGCTGAAAATGCTATATTCTAAAGCTGCAAAGCCTATGTTTTCTAAAGCTGAGATGGCTATGTATTCTAAATCTGAGAATGTTATATTCTAAAGCTAAAAGGGTATGTATTCTAAAGCAGCGAAGGTTACGGAACTGTACGGAATTGGAAATTGCAATTCCAACGAATCATATTTGCTTTAACAGAAAAGATTTCCCAATAGGTCTGTTGCCAATCGGAGGATCGTTCCATGCATGATGTTAACGCTATTTTCCTTCCCGAAATCCTGCTTTATTTATTAGAGGTTCTTCAACCAAATATCCTTGCATCATAAGGTGTTTCCAGTATAACGACGTTGACATAATTAAAATAACAACGAAAGAGCATATTGAATTTTTACGATAAATACTGCTATTTAAACTTCAATGTTACATTACATATATTTAAAATTATATCTCATTTCAAAAATTTATGAATAACATACACTGAGTTGAAATTTCCTACATTCTTTTGAAAACAACTATATAATGTTAAAGCATTTTGCTACAACAGGCTCTTTGTCCTTATAGTGTCATTTATTTTCTAATTTTTTTTATATTTCTTACCGTGTTTTCTGTATAAGTTTCTAGAAAAAATTGCAAACTTTTTGCAAGTAATTTACGTAAAAACAACAAAAGTGATTGATGATATTAAAATGTATTTTTCAAAATCCAAAAAATAAAAAAAAATTAACGTTAAAAACAGGATAAAAGGTAATGTTTGTTACAAAAATGTTTGTGAAACATATTTCAAAATAGAAGGGTTGACAATTATCTAACTTTTGTGTTGACAGTATGAAGTGAGAGGAAATGTAAATCACTGTCCAGAGTAAAAAGCGTTAAGATTGATCACTTTAATATGAGACAGGCAACTGACGGTTTCTCTCAATTACTGTCTTTTCTGTATATAGGTTATGTTTTATTTCAAAACAATGGGAAGTAAATACATAAAATAAGAGAAAGTGATCACTGAAATCAATCTTTTCAAGACTCAAATTTTCATATTCATCATACTGCCAGCCTTCTGTTTTTTCACAAAACAAATAAGCATGTTTTGAAACAGAAATTTGATTTAATAAATGAAAAAAATATAACATAGATTCAAGACACATTTTGTTAAATAGAGTTTCTGGTACCGGGTAAGTTTACTTGACTTGAAAAAGACGGAAGTTTTAAAGTTATGTGTACAACAGAACATTTATATGCAGTAAAAATCGGTTATGATAGAATTGCTAAATGCCTTTGAAAATTTTAGTTTCTGACAGGTTTTTGTAATTAAAATCTCTCTGATTTCACTTGATCTTATTACGAATATTAACATTTACATTGTAGACTGTTGCTCAGGTTTTTAATACTGTACAAAGTCAATGCATTGCTCAGTGTGCTTACAATCAACGTATCTCTGTTCTGATCACAACAAGGAAAACAGCAATAGAAAACAGAGCATTAGTTGTTTGTAGCATGTATTTGAAAACACTAGGAGGCTCTTCTCTCTGCTTCGCAACGCTTGCAAACCTTTAAATTGCGACACAATTTACATTAGGATCGCCAGGTGATCCCAGGTCATTTCGCTCGCTCGACATTGTTGTCAGCAATCCTACCTAAAATGAGTACTATTATAAATCATTTTAACCTATGACATTTACAAATTTTTTACACGTAAATTAATTAACTGAAAAAATTGCATTGGAATACAATTAATTAAAAATTTCTTTGAAAACATAATTAAAAACATTTATTTGTACCACCATTGCATTTTGATCTTCTCGCATTTGATTCTTCCAATATTTTATTGGCTCTTTCATCCTTCACTGTTCATTGCGTCTGTAATATTGTACGGAACCGCTTAAATTCATTTGGAAAAATTCTTGGGAAAACATTACTTAATAGCAAGATAGTTCAATATAAATTAAGAATTATCAACATATATAATTTGATATTAAAGTTCGTTCGTCTAATATTCGCTCGAAGTGAAAAATACTCTCCGATGCTTAGCAAGTTAACAAAGCGTAAACGACACATTTTTTTGCTATGTCTAATAAAGACTCTTGACTAATGCCTGATTTGATTGATGCATAATGTAACCGTAAAATGAACCAATGACTATTGCTGTTCATACATCGGCCTAAAGAGCGTGCTGTGTTTAATAACAGATCCTGCTCTGAATTTTGATTTGCTGCATTGATCATGTGACTGTAAAATGAACTACTGAGAACAGTCGTACTGGAAATTGTGGTTGATGCCGAACGACAAGCTACAAATCCAACCTTATTTTTGCGTCACATAAGGGAAATACGTATATATGTATGACGGGGAAACGAATTACGAAAACAACTTCTAAGAAGGATCGAAAAGATGCAAGGTAGCGTTATGGCAGTTCTTACTAAAAATATTACTAAATGAAACTCATTTGCTCATATGATACAGATTAACAATGACTTATATTTGGTGTAAGTGACATCATTAGTGATAGAATATTAATATGAAATTTGCTAAGCATTTTGTGTCTGTTATTTACAGAATCAAGAAAAGAGGAAACTTTGTTTTTTCAGATTCCGTGTGATGCTTCCTTCTGGTCCAAAGCAGCTGGAGCAGTTGTGAGCTCAGGCCTATGTGGAATACGAAGGGATGTGCCCCCGCCTGCTAGAAAGTGGTCGCGGTGAGTTACTACTGTAAGTAAGTAAGTAAGCACCCACCCTGGGAACCCGCTTTTGGCTTATGGTTAGGTGTAACCCCCAAGCCCAGGGCAGGGAAAAGTTTTACTACCTGCGGAAACAAGCCCAGAATCCCAGTCTCCGGGAAAGAAGACTTCAGAACGACCCGCCTGACACGCCGAAGAGAGCACAAGAGGCAAGTGCCGTGTCTCCGGACCGCCTGTGAAAATTTATGATTATTTAAGATGGTGATTCTTTACCAATCACAATTGGCTACCCTATTGTTTCAGGGCGAGCCTAGAAATATATTACGATTATGATTTATATGTTTTGGAATTTACGTACTATTTGAAAAAATTTTAAGTATTTACATTCATCTTTTCATTTGATAAGAAATATTTTTTTCCCTTTTTTTCACACTTTTAAACAAAAATATTTATACATATTTACAATATTTCTAGTGGTATTTAAGTTCTTAAAAATAAAACAATCTCAAAAACACCCTTCCATACACCACGTGGACCCATGACATGTCCACCACAGGCAATCAGAAGAGGTAATTATTGAATGTATTTATATTGAATAAAAGAATAATGGCTATTGAGAATATCGTAGTTAGCATAAAGTTTTTTAAGTTGTGACGGGTCATTAATTATTTTTAGGATGTCCTGAAGGATTGTCGTTTCTGTTCTGTGAAATTTAAACTTCATGAATTTGCAGTTGCCGAAAATGTAATGCATCGGGTCTCCTCGACCACCACATTTACAAAGGTCGTCATCTTTTTTGCCGATATTATAAAGGAAAGACGGGAAGCTGCCGCGGCCTGTTAAAAAGTAAATAGATACTTTATCTTTTGAAATTATTTGGTTCTGAACTTTTGGTACCAGCCCGTGCGTATATCTGCCACCCCCTGAGTGATCCCAGTTGTACTGCCACCTGTCCAGTAATTGGGTTCGAATACATTTTATAAGATAGGACCGAGGCAATTTAACTCCTCGATCCACTGGTAGGTCGCAGTACTGGGCGGCATCATTCGCCAGCTCATCCGCCAGTTCATTACCCGCTATGCCAATGTGGCCTTTTATCCAAGTAATGTAAAAAAATTTATTTTGATTTTGTTTAATTAAATTATGGATGTAATAAATTGAGGGGTTAGTTGGAAATAAATTGTCTAAGGCTTTAATAGTAGATTGACTGTCACTTAATATTTGGAATTTTGTATAAGGGGAGTTAATGGCCCAATTAATTGCCGAAATTATTGCGTGCAGCTCCGCCTGAAAGATTGAATTTTCTGCTCTCAGTTTGACTGTTTTTTCATAAATTTTAATGTTATGATTGTAGGCTACCATTGCATATGCTGTGCCAGAGTCCACCTTAGAACCATCTGTGTAAATCGAAATAAGATTAGTTTTTGTGATAATTTTGTCTGTAACTATTAAGTTATTTAAATGAATTTCCGGATTTATTTCATATTTTAGGATTTTATTTTCTATATCATCTTTACATATTGGTCTGGGTTCTTTAAGTAATAAGTTTTTATTGTGTAAAATATTGTATTTTAGATTTTTACATTCCAGTGTTATTAAGATTGGTGGTATTCCTAGTAGGACCTGTAACGTATGTGTTGCAACATTTTTATATGTTTTGGTTATTGACGTGAGACAAGTTCTTTGGATGGATTGGAGAGCGCGTTTATCTTTTATCCTGAGGTCTCCAAACCACACCTCCGAACCATAATCTATAATTTTTTCTAGTACTGCTATGTACCAGGTTCTAAGATAGCCTCTGTCCACCCCGCAAGTAGCCGAGAAGACCCGTTTAATGGATGAGGTTAGCTGTAAAATTTTGTTTTTTATGCTAGTTATGTGCTTGTCCCATTTTAAAGTACTCTGGAATATTATCCCTAAAATTTTTATTTCCTTTAATGGCTTGATGGTATAGTTACCCAATTTAAAGTTTGGTGGACGTTTATCCAAAGTGTTTTTCCCCAACATAATAAAAGTCGTTTTTTCCTTTGAAATCTGTAAATTTAAGTTATTGCAAATATTATAAAAAAGTTTTATTTTTTGGTTGGTTTCGGTCTCTAAGATGAGTCTGCTCCTCGCTTTGACAACCATATTGAAGTCATCGCAAAAAACACACAGGTCTTCGAATTTACTGTAAAAGTTTATTAAGATTATATTTGCTATGATTAGCCACAGAAGCGGCCCAAGGCACGACCCCTGTGGACAGCCTTGATAAGTTGGTCTTTTAATGTTATTTGATAAATAATTTGTTATTAGTTCTCGTTCGGATAAGAAGCTAAGAAGGATACATTTTAAATATTGCGGAATTGGTAATTCGTTAATTTGTTGACCCAAAGTGACCCAATCGATATTGTCAAACGCCCCTACAATGTCGAATGAGATAATGCTGCAGTATTTTTCAAGATACGTTTTTGCTTTATGTTTTAATTTGTTTAATAGTTGAACTGTGCTTCTGTTCTCACGGAAGCCATACTGGGCCCCGTGAAGAACATTTAATTTTTCTAAGTAGTGATTAATTCTTCGTTTTAGGATCCTCTCATAGATTTTTCCCAGCATGGGAAGGAGACAAATGGGTCTATAGGAGGAAGGTTGGCGTGGATTTTTATTACGTTTTGCGAAGAAGATCACATTTGCTATTTTCCATGATTTAGGAAAGTAGTTAAGAGTAAGACATTTGTTATATAAGTCACGTATTAGATGTTTAAAATTATTGTATATGTTTTTAATAATAAATGCATCAATTTTATCAAATCCAGGGGCTTTTAAATTATTTTGCTCATTAAGTGCTGATTTTATTTCTTTAAAAGATATTAGGGGGGGAGGGGGGGGGGAGATCTTCCTCTGCCGCTGGGTCCATGAGAGGTGGATGCGGGTTTTGATGTATTGGGAAATGGTGGTTAAGTAATATGTTGAAAGTGTCTAATTTTGTAGTATATGGGGTTGAACCCTGTAGTGTTGTGTGCATGAAATGATTATTTTTGAGTCTTTTATTCATTGCTATTTTAAAGGCTTGGCCAAATTTGTCTTTTGTTTTAGAGCAGAAACTCTGCCATGATTTAGTTTTTTGTTGTTTTATACGTTTTTTGTATATTGCTCTTTCTCTTTGTAGGAGGGTTCTCCACTTTGGGTCATTTGTTGATTTAAATCTTTTCCGTAATGCTGAGATTTTATTTCGCTGGACCTTCAGCTCTGCCGTCCACCAGTCAAATGCTGGATATAATTTGAAACTTTTTGTTTTTAGTGAGGATTTACAGGTGTCTAGAATTACTTGGTTAAAACCATCAAGCCATTCATCCAGTTCTAGTCGAGTTTTAGTATCAGATAAGGATTTAAGTAAATTATTAATTTTCGGTTTCAAGATGTAATTAAATTTTTTAAAATTTGAGTATCTTGTTTTAAATCTTTTAAGGTCTAGAATAACTGGTTTAAGATTTAATGAGAATCTGATATACCTGTGGTCCGACGTGCTCTCTACTGTGTCATCTACATACCATGAGTCCACGCAGTCCACCAGGTCTTGTGTACAAAGGGTTACATCTGGATTCCCCTTCATGGGACGATTCGGCTGTCCTATAAATGAATGAGGTGCCTCTATATAATTGATCAGAGTTAAGTTATTAGATAATAGTAAGTATGTCAAAATTTTTCCCCGTTCATCTTCTTTCTGATATCTTAAAAGTGACAAGTGGACATTGAGGTCTCCTCCCATTATGATGTGATTCAATGGTTCGAAGAAGTCCAGCCACTTCATATCACCTCTGAAATCACCTTTTGGTCTGGCATACACAGAGCCTATTGTGATCTTGCCGGATTCAGTAGTAAGATTGACGAATACTGCATTATCGTCTTTATATGTCTCTATCACTTCCACGTCCTTTCGAGTTACCACAACTGCCGCTGTTTTATTTTTTGAGATAAATGCTTGCCAATTTGACGGAATTGACCATATGGCTTTGTTAAAGTAGTAAAAGTCCTGTAATAGAAGAACTAGTATTTTATGCTGATTTGCAAATCCCATTAGGGTTGATGTTGCAGAACTTGATCCCTGTAGATTAATTTGAATAAAGGTTAGTTCATTTGGAATATATATTTTCTGTGGTTTTGCAGGGTTATTCAGAATTTCTGTTATTATTTGTTCTTGGTTTACTGTTAAATTTCCATTTTGAGTATTGGAGTTGTTTGAGTTTGTTGAGTTATTAGAATTATTTATTTCTTCATTTATCGGATTGAACTTTCTTGATTAATTTGTATATTTTTATTTCTCTGTGACAGGTAGTACTGTAGTGTTGGACAGTCTGATGAACTCGATCTATGCGGGAAGTCGCTATTTGTTCCAGCACAGTTTCTGCCTATATCGAATTTATTTTATTTATTTGTGCTAGATTGCTTCGCTGTAGTATTAAATATTGTAAAGTCGGACATTCACTAGAACTAGCTGCATGCGGGAAGTCACTCGCACTCCCCATGCAATTTCTGCATCTGTGTTGTTGTGGTTTATTTCTGTAATAACAATATTTTTGATCATGGCGTCCTGCACAGTATTCACACGTTGGAGATTGTCGGCAATTCTGATCCACGTGTCCGAAAGATTGACAGTTCTTACATCTTAATATAGGTTGGTAAGGTGCAATCCTGACCGATGTAAATCCCATGACGATCTTTCGTTGTCTCAGTAGATGAATCGCAACTGGAGCTTCTGCTTCAAAAATTTAGTTGGTATGTTGAAGCTTTTTCTCTTTGTTTTCTATTAATGTAGTTTATTGGAATATCTGAATCATAAAGATTTTTTAGATTGGTTATTATTTCTTGTGGATCCATATATGTCGGGATCCCTAAAAGAATCAGTTTTCGGAGATCCGCAGCCTTATATTCTATATCCACAATGTCTTTTAGGGTTTCTATCTTCTCAATCGTCTCAAGCAGCTTATTCGTGTTTTCATCACTAAACGTTTTAATTATTAGTGTATTTTTGTTTTTGGCAAGTTCACAATATATTTGTTTATATTCAATTGTGTTTCTAGTTTCTCTTGTTAGCATGATTTTTATGTCATTGAGCGACATATTCGTGTTTTTCTGCCGAGTTATCAGGATAGCTGCTTTTGAATACTGTGCATGTATCGTTGGAATTGTTGTCTTCTTAGGTATTGCAGCCACCTCCGAATATAGTGAATTATCTGTATTTGCCTGTATGTTTTCTTCTATATTATTGCATTTTATGATTGATTGTTGTTCCTCTACTGTTTCTATTTTTTCTCTTATCTTTTTAAGTTCTTCCAAGATGATTCTAGTATAAGGTATCGTTTCTTCTGTATTTTGCTGTTGAATTAAGTCTTCTATTACTTTATTTTTGTTTCTAATTTCTTTTAATTGTTTTTCTATTTCTTCTTTGTATTTTAATTCTTTTTCTAGTAGTTCATTCAATTCTTTATTGCATTTTTCCAATTCATTCGTTAGAGTGGGCTGTTCTTGCAACTTCTTAATCGTTTCTAATTGATCTTTTATGATTTGTTCGTGTTCAAGGATTTTTTGACGTTGATCTAACGTCACCTTATTGACGGTGTTGAGATTCGCCGTTATTCTATTATTTTCTTCTCTTTGTATTTCAAGGTCTTTCACCATTTCACTTGCTTTAAAGATAATTTTGTCTAGGTATTTTTTAGCTTCTTCACAATCACCTCTTCTTCTACTTCTTGTAAGTGATTTATAAATCTCTATCATTTGAGTCATTGTCATCTTCTTTATAGCAAGTTCACCATACCTCGGCGTGGCTACTTCCTCCGGAGGATCTTGAGTCGACATTGAGGAATTTTGTGTGTTGTCTTCTTGTATAGATATTTGAGTTTCTCTTTCTTCTGTAGTTTTTAAGTCATGTCTGCCCGATTTTCCTGTCCCCGTTCTTCTACTCTTCTCCTTTAATTCTCTAATCATCTTTTCCTGCTGTTCCGCTCTTTTTTCCAGATTATTTTTGTTGTCATCTAATTCTCTTATTTTTTGTTTTATTTTGATGAGATATTTTGATGAGATATTTTTCTGCCATACTAGACGCTCCTTTAGCATGAGTGCTCTTCGTCTTGCTGTAGCTATCTATCAATTGTTCCAGCGACATTAATTTTGCCATGGGTTCTGAATATGTTGTCAGATTTTTTGGAAGGTCTTTAGTATTTAATCTTGGTGTTGAGTGTATTGATATACTGGAATCAAATGATCCTTCAGTTTCATGCTCCACAAGATCCTTTACTCTCTGTGGCTTTGGAGTCGCCTGGGCAGTTATTAACTGATTTTCTAATTCTTGGATTGTCTGATCCAGTTGTATCATCATTCTCTCTTTTTCCTCTACGATTTCTTTCAACTCCATTATTTCATGTTCTTTTTCCTTCAAGTTTTGCTCAATTTCGTCACTTTTCATCAGAGCACATTCTAATTTTTCTTTGTACTCTGCTATTTTAAGTTCGTTTTGTTCTTTATTTAATTTATTCTTCTTTTTATTTTTTAATTTCTGACTGTATTCGTGAAATATTTGTAGGAGCGTCGGTTCCGAGCTACTTATTTCATATGAATGTTCGCCTATTAAAGAGCTTTCTTCTTGTATTTGTGACTTATTCATTATTCCACTTTTATTTTGGACTTTTTATAATCTATTATTTCGTGAGAATTATTTATTTAGTATATTTATATCTGAAAGTTATATTGTAACTGGATCGGGGAGCCACTAGGCCCCTGCCACACATCTTTGAAGGAAAGGGAAATAGATAGTTAAAAGCAAAAACCAGTGGTCGTAACCACCGAAGATGACTTAGAATAAAATTAAATTGCCAAATGGGGGGTAATTTTGAATTAAGAAAAAAAAAAAAAAAGATAGTGATAGTAAAACCATTACTAATGGGAGAAAAGAGGGAAGTATGTGCTATTGCTCCCGTGCCACCAAGACCATACACTTAAATTATTAATTATCAGTTACTACTATTTTACCAATAACATTGTTCCCCTGTGAAAAATGCATTATTGCATGTATACATTATCTCACTATTTTTCACAGGAGTTGTAGCGTTAAATTTTGATGAGGAATTCGTAATTATGTACAATATAAAGAATTATATAATATAGTATATAATATAAAATGTAATTTAATTCAATTTTAAATAATAGACAAATTTACATATGTACATTTTTGATATTGATAATTTGTTATAAATCATTGAAAGTAATTTATTAGTACACAAATTTACATTTAATCACTCTTAATGTTGATCTGTTATGTACAACTTCAGCAATATTGTTCTAGTATGAGTATTGCACGTCGAGTCTCGATTTCCCACAAACGAACCAAAAAAGGAGTAAAAAAGGAGTAAAGGGAGTAATGGTAGATTGGGTGGACCTCTCAGATGGAAAACATTTGGAAAATATTTCTTACTCTATTGCAGTAGGAAAGCAAACAATACTCATCCAACACTACAAGGGTCCCGCCGACTTGCCTGTAAGATAATGTAAAACACAATATAACAGATTTAAACTTTAAAATTTTAAACTTTAAAATTTAAATGTAAGTGCGCCAAAATCAGTGCAGGGACCTCCCAAGGACCAAGGAGAGTAAAATGAGACGGAGAGGATAATGCCAACAGCAATGTAGTGCTAAATGTAAAATAGTAACTGGGAACAAGAATGAAGGACATGGTATGACTCAAATTTAATAATCGTTTACATTAAACCCAGTAATCAAAAAAGTTGCTAATAATAAGGAAATGAGTGCTAATTGTAGTAGTGATTAGTGGGAAAGAATATATGACGTATGGGAAATCCCAATGAAAAACAGAAGAATAACTCAAATAATAAAAAAAAGTAGTCAATGCTAAGCCAAGAAATGTGTGCAAGGTCAAATAATTAAAATGAGAATAAAACTGTTGGCAACCTCCAGTACATTCAAGAAAAAACCAGAATAGTAATCCAGTAACAACAGAATGTATGTCATATGAGTAATCCCAATGATCAGTAGAATAACTCAAATAATAAAAAAGTAGTCAATGATAGGCAAAGAAATGTTTGTATGGTCAATTAATTATAATGGGAACAAAATTGTTGGCAACCTCCAGTACATTCCAGAAAGAACCAGAGAAATAACCCAATAAACAAAAAAGTTGCTATTGTTAAGGATAAAAAATATTAAATGTAAAAATGTATATTGGGATCAAGAAAATATGCCATATGAGTTATCCTAGTGAAAAAATCAGAAGAATAACTCAAATAATAAAAAAGTAGTCAATGTTAAGCTTAGAAATGAGTGCAAGGTCAAATAATTTTAGTGGGATCAATATTGTGTGCAACCCCTAGTACAATCAAGAAAAAGCCAGAAAAATATCTTAATAATTGTAAAAGTTGCCAATGTTAAGGAAAAACCTTAACAACTTATAAAAAGTGTAAAATGTGACTTGGGACTGTTATAACAGTCGAAAATGAATGTAAATTAGAAAAAACCATGTCTCTAGCCCAATTAGGAAAAAAGTAGCAACTGTTATAGATAAGGGAGGGAGGCAAAAAATGGTGCAAAAGATGGTGACAGTAGAAATAATAATGTAGTATATAAAAAAGTGTCAAAAATATGACAATAACAAAAATAAAAGCTATTATAATGAAGAGCCACATTTGACCCCTCCCCGGCAGGCCCCCAATTGTGCTAGAGGTAAACGGAATAGTGGAAAAGACGGGGGGAAAAGTTCACTTAGGCTGCAAGCAGCTGATTTTGGCGCAGCAGAATACCCCTACGACCAATACTTTTCGGGTTATTTAGCTTTTTATGCAATAATTCAAGTGTAAAATACATCCATCAGAAACAAAATGGCGTGTTTTAGTGATTAGATGGCAAACCTAGTAGTTAATTATTGTGCTAAAAGTTGGAGAAGACCTTCCTATACATGTTGCCATTGAAAAAATAGTTAAGTGTTCATTATTAGTTTTTTATTATAATTAATTTATGTATTATTTTAAAGCGTTGAGAAATTTTTTGAGAAGGCAACCTACTTGAGTTTTCGATTATTTTAAAGCATTAATATTGACTTGCCCTTACAGAACACGAATTGTGCGAGAGCAACCAGTGTCCACCCAACCGCTCCAAATCAAAAATTACCAAATTTAAAATTAAAATTAAAAATACTTCTAGGTATTCAGTATTAAAACAAATAGTACCGCTAAAAAGAGTAAAGATTCAACTTTCAGAATATGTAAATATGTAAAAGATCGGTACATAAATAGTAGTTAAAAAATTAAATTAAAAAAGTAAACAACCTAATACATTCCTATGGGAAATCGGAAAAGTTTCTTTAAAAAAAAATGACACTTTTTCAAAAATCAATTAAAAAATATCAAATTGACCTAGAGAGACACGGGTGGAGGCGGAGAAAAGCTAAAAGTTCAAAATATCGAGATCTGGCGTTAGTTTTTCAAAATAATAAAGAGATCATAAAAATTAAGCTATGTTAAAAGTATAGAATATGCCTCCAAAAACCCATGTTTCTCTATGGGAATGAGGGTTACTTCAGATATCAAAAATCACAAAAAAGAACACTTTTTAAAATAATCATTTGGCATAGTAAATATCAATATTTTTGGACATAATAGGTATCAAATTAAAGCTTATAGTCTTATCTAAGTGAAAAATACAATATATTATCATTTTGAAGAGTTTTAGGTAGTTTTTAGGACAATAGAATTCCATTGTTTAACCCATGTTAAGTCTATGGGGAAAATGTTCAAAAAATGCAGTTTTTGATGTAAAGTTTAAAGGGATAAAACTAACCGTTAACTTAAAACCAATGGTACTAAAATAATCTACGTACTTTAGTTAAGGTGAATGAAACAATAGATTTTAGTTATCTGAAAGATTTAGTTGTTTTTGAAGGAACTGAAAAATGTCATTTTTGAAAATGGCTCCAAAATTTTGAAAGTAATTTATAGAATTTTTGTTAAAATAATAGAAAGAATGACTTAGAGATACAAGATAGGACTTAGAAGAGAGCTAAGAAGATGGTGAAGGGCAAATGAGCCATGAAAAAAAAAAAAAACATTAGGTAACTTAACATGGTCAAAATTGCAATGGAACTCTATTGTTTTTTCCCATGTTATCTCTATGGGAGAAAAACATGAAAACTTCACTTTTTAAATTGGATATTTAAGGCTTAAAACTTCATGAAAACTCAATGAAAATAGTACCAAAATAATCTACAGAGTTTAATTGACACAAAATGTGCCATGTTATTGAGTTATCAATTAGTTATGTGTAACTTGTAAGCATATTTAAAACACTTTAATTTGAAAATGGCTCGAAGTAAACATAAAGTGCATGGTCTTTAATGGGTTAATTTTATATAAAAAACTGTGCCCGGAAGGACAAACTAGGTATTAAAAAGATCACAAGAGTATGTAGAATCTAAATGTATCAAGTTTCGTAGTTTTGATATAGTTAAGGGGGCACGAGAAGGTATTTGAATAGGTGGCAAAACCTGGTTCAAGGAGAAAACGAAAGTAAAGAAGAAGAAAGTTTAACTACAGATTTCTCCTGAACCCCTACACATAACTGCACATACCATATATCATTTTAATCAGCATTTAACCCTCCGAGCGTCTTGCAAAAGGGTAAAATTGTAATGTTGTTTTCTTTGCATTTTGTTTTAAATGCTAATAAAATAGGATTCTTTCAACATTATAAAAAAAACTCAATTACAAATATGAATGCAATCCTTAAGAGTATTAATAATTCTTCAATGTATTTAAAATTTCATAAATCTATAGAATTATATTATCTTAAATGATACTTGTATTGCTGTGAAACCTGGAGCTTAGTGAACGGAATAATACGCCCCAAACACTTAGAGGGTTAAAGAGGAAGTGAAACATATATGACACAAGGCTCTAGCTTACCCCATTCCTTAAATATTTACATTTCCATCGGAGCAAAATTTGAGCGATGCGTAATGACTAGTGCTGCCATCTCTGTTGAGTTACTACTGTGGGTGTGGTGCTTATCGTCGTCATTTCGTTACCCTGGTAGAAGAACAGAAAGCAGGTACCCTCTCCGATTGGTCGCCGCGGGGAGCCGGTGCGGAAACTCGGCGATTAACGTGGCTCGAGCAAAGGTTGGTGGCTTAGGTCGCCCAGCCCAGCATGTCCATGTGTTTTCGGGGCTTTCTGTGTTCGGCGATGAGAGTTAGCAGGCTTCTAGAAAATAACTTTCTCGTTAGTAAACCCCGAGCGGAGCATCCTTATGGCATTCCTGCGGTTTCTTGAAACGTCCACATTGCTGGGGGAAGGGTATCCCGGTGGTCATGAACCACCAAGCTATGAGGTCATGTAGTAAAAGTGCCGAGTTCGCAGTCCGGGTAGTCCGACTATGCCGCCTTGAGACTTAGAGAGGGAGTGTCTATGCTTTCAAAAAAAAGGTTTAAGTAATTTCTCCGGGCTTTCTAGAGTCCCCTTTACTTTTTTATCCATTCTTGAGGAAATGTGCCGTTCTTCATTATAAGATTCGGTCCTTGTGGACTCTGGTAAAGCAATATTCTTTTGGTGACTCGTGAGATTAGAACATGGGGCTTTGGGGATCCGGGTGGTGAATTTAAGGTCCACAGTGTGGAGTACTTTCGTGACGATCGGACTTTTACCGCTTTGGGTGCAAGGAGAGTACGCGCGGGAGATGGTGCTCTTCCTTGCCTGCAATGCGTGTTTCTGAAGCAATTCACCTGGGCAAACAGAGGCCGGCGGAACACATGCAAAAGAGTTCCGAGAATCGGACCAGTATTGTTGTACTACAGTTTTCTATCGCTCTATATTCCTTCAACAATTTCTGCGCTATTTACTATAGGTTGTTCCAGCAAAGGGAGGGTAGCTCCAGCATGATGGCGCGGCGTTGACATGTGCAGAATAATGAGAAATGCTGATATTGAGTTAATTTTATTATAAACATGATACTTAAATCACATTTTAAAAATTCATGAATAAAATAACATGAGCTGAAATAGCTTATATTCAAATTATGTTGTTTTAGAAGAATATTGAAAGCATTGCTGGAGCTATAGATGTTTCAAATACTTGTGCAGAGATTTTTTAACATGATTGCATGCGTTGAAAAAGGCGAAATTTATTGCTTCTACCAGGAGCATCCAAACAACTTGAACCAACACATTGATTAAACAAGGCAAAGTTTTCTGTAAGAAATTACCACTACACCGCAGGCACCAAGTTGGACAGCCCTACTGTATAATACACTATGACACTACTGTTTCTATTTCAACACGTAGACGCATTAAATATTACAAATGAGTTATGTTCCTCTATAGTTTTATTCTCTTGTGTTTTGGACGCTTAATTTATAACAGGTTGTGGATCCATTAATTAAGTTTAAGTATAGGTTTTGCGTTATTATTGTCAGCTTTATCATATATTTATACTACTTTTAAATCACAATTAACAAGCATTATGACTGCAAGAAGTGTCATTGAAATGCGATATAACTGCGTGTTGTAGCATTTATTCTCTAGAAAATCGATTATTGGTGATGTTCTTTTTTCAAATGAAATATATTTAATTTTTTGGAAAAGCTTTTGGAATGTAAATATTAATTTTTTGCATTATTCTCCTGTAATTTGTAATTGACACCACGTAAATTCAGCATTCTTATGACAATCAAGTTGCCTCTACAGCAAGAATAATAAAAAGTGATTTAGAACATATTAATGATTTTCAATAAGTTTTCACTCCATACGACAGATAAAACTAATTTTTTCCCTAAGCAAGATAGTAAAATATCACATTTTTAAGTTCTGAAAAAATACTTTTAGGCATTAAAAGATAATAACTTCATTAAACTACTTGGGAGGAAGCTTGAGATTATTTTGGTTTAGTTCCTTATGTGCCCGCATTTAACTTATGCTGTCAAATATGCCCATTGATCGTATCCGCTGAAGTCGAACTTTTCCATAAAAATGACTATAAAGAGACGATTTTAGCCTTATAAGGCTGAAATACAACGTCGAGTAAAATCCCGTTGGCACATGATTTGCACCATAAAATAAAATGATTTTGTGCGAAAGAAGTCTTATTGAAGTTCTTTCCGGAAATTTATCCTTTGACTGCAAAATATATTTTCCACTTGTCTGTATTTTATGTATAAATAAATAAATAAATATATATATATATTAAATATTTAGAAGGACAGGTAGCAAAAGATCTGTAAAAGAAATAATATTCTGGTTTTAAGATATTAAAGGAAAAATAAATTCTGGAATACATGGATTTACAATAGATTTAAATTTTTTCAGCTGGTTTATCAAATTTATTTACGAAGTAACAACACTTAAAAAAAAAATAACTTCTTTTGTTTATAGCCACTCTAAAATCTTAACCGGATTTTATTTAGAATTTCTTTGTTGGGTACAGAACTTGTTTAGAAGAATAATTTATCTTTATTAAAGTTATATACCGATTTTTTTATTCTAATATTTACAATTTTTTTTTAAATATCGGCCAGGTAAGAGATGATCCTTTACTGAAAGTATAAAATTTCGTATGTCTCGAAACGCGAAGATAGGCTATAATATAAAAAAGACATTTAGATATTATTGTCTATATAAACAGGTTTTTAAGCGATTTTAAGGAATCTTCTATTTTTGACTGTTATGTATATGTTATGGCCAAAATCCGATCATTGGCAAATTCACGAATTTGCTGGCCAATTCGCGAACTGGCCCAAACCCAAAATACATGAAATGAGCAGCTTATTTCGAGTTTTGACCGGCCAATTTGCGAAGTGGCCGGAAAACCTTTGTCACTATACGAAAAGGGGATTCAAGGCTGCCCTGTAGGTGGCACTGACATGCACATGGGACGTCATTTTCAGGAAATTATTAATACTACAATCGCTATAATAGAGACCTTTCTTAAAACAAGATATTTCGCGCTCATGGTTCATTAACGCATGCCATATTTACTACCTAGAACTTCGCGCACGAGATAATATTTGCTCAACATTATTAACTTGGCTTTCCTAATTTCAACTCCAGTAGAGTAAAAAACCAGAAAGTTATCTTACTTAGACGCATTTGATGCGAAATATTTCCGTTTTATCAATGAAAATGCTGAAATCTTATGTTTTTAAATTCATGTCTTCTTTTGATAAATTACGTCAGTTATCTTTCTATGTCCTTTCCACTTTAGTGGTCTAAAACATCATTTTTTCAAATAAAATTAATTTTTTTAATTTATTATAGTATACGGAAATGACATCAATATATTTTTAATATTTCCCATTATTTCCTTTTTACTGGAACCTGATTAACACCATTTTGCAGAAGATTCTTTAAAAATGTTTTGAAATAAAAATAAAATTGGAACGGATTTCTTTTTTAATAATCAGTTTGTCTAATCGACAAAGGAACAATCTTAACTTTAAAACAAGAACGAAAATAAATCACTGAATAGATTATGAAACGTCTTCCAACTCTATTGGAATGTTCGCAGTAAAAAAAAAAATCTGCAAAGTTACTATAGTTTTTCTAGGAAACTGGGATTCCTAGAACTTTTTATGTAACGGCAACAGCAAAAATTCATGTAACAGACGCTGTTACAGGAATTTTTGTTGTTGCCGTTACATAAAAAGTTCTAGGAATCCCAGCTTCCTAGAAAAACTTTAGTAACTTTACAGTTTTTTTTTTTTTTTTTACAGTGTTGTAAGAAAATTCCATCCCGTTCAGTTAGTAAAATGGGTTAATGAAATTGAAATAAACATAAAAAAGTAGTAAAATTTCATTTTGATAATGCGTATCCACAGCCCTGCATGTGATCACCAAACCTCGTGACACACTACAAATAAATTAAAATTTAAAAGCGTATAACAGCTGAAAACGACCATGAAGCAAGAATGGCTCATAGCCAAGCCAACAACCAAATTAGTTGAGTGACTCTATAAATAAACGACAAATTCTATCAAGTCAATAATCTATAGAAAACAATTGTAGAACATCTCAGTAATCTATAACAGTTTCATTATGTTTGAAGTAGTGTAACATCATTAAAATTCCCTGAAAACGATTTTTTCATATATATCACAATTCTTTATCGGTATACTTTTCGGCGTGTTTCTTAAAACGAACTATAATGTTTACTTAATGAATAATCTAAATACACATTGCTTCCCTCATGAGTAAGGCATATAAATTTCAGTATCTTAGGAATAGTTTAACATTTTTTTTAATATCGCCTTAACATGATTTTGATAAAACCAGCTATTTTATAAAAAAGAAATAAAAACTCGTCAAAAGCAGACAGATAAAACTGTTAAAGTGGATTTATATGTAATCATGTTTTAGTTTTTGTTGGTGAAATTAGTATACTTAACTTCGAAATCTACCTCTGCCTGTAGGCCGGGCCGGCAGGGATTTTTTTTTTTTCGATTTCGTCTGATTACCTTTAGTCATTATATTAATACCTTCTATTTTATTTTATTTGGGATAATTGCAATCCTTTAGAAGAAATTTCATTCAAAACATTAAAATTTAATACAAAATAAAAATATTTTTAAAAATGTGCGGTCTCAAACAAGCCGACTGCCTATACCCACTTCCCGAACTTGTCGATCGCGTCTGGCCACTTCGCGAACTAGCTGATCTCATCTGGCCAGTTCCCGAATTGGCCAGTTAGTTAAAAACGTTGTTGGACAATTTGCGAATTGGCCGATTCCCGGTTTTGGCCATAACATATATATGTCCACAATTTAGTCATCGTATTGTATAACAGGACGAGAGAAATACTTGAACAAATGATTTTCTATCACATGTCAAACGTGATCTATGTTCACAGCTTGAGTTTCTTCATATATAAGACAGTGGCTACATACCAGTAAATAAACCAAACATTTCTTAGTTTCACATAAATTTAGGGGCGACAGTCACGTAGTTTACGCTTATTACCAATTATTATTTTTTTAAATTAAAAAGTTGATAAATTCGTGACGTTTTTAAAAAGATAAAGTTAAAAAAGTTATATACTATTTTAAAGTTGTGATAGCTTTAAATTTAATTTCGTTATAAAATTTGGCCATCTTTCATATCACTAGAAAAATTTGAATGACAGAGAGTATTTTGAAAATAAAAATGAGGAGACCCTATTATCATCAAAGTTAATATTTATTGAATTTTCTCCTTCGCCTAATTGAATTTCCCAGGCAGGTGTTGCAAAGTTCTGCAACATAGATTGCCGCAGTTTGCCCATAAACTTCCAATATGAGCATGTGCAATGAGCTGTCGTGGAAAAAAAAGTAAACAACCCCTATACTACTAACTCTGGAACCAATTATAATAGAAAAAATTACAGGTACCAAAAGATTGCAAATAAAATCTACTTTTAATATAAAATTTACTTAGGGGCCATCTACAAATTAAAAACAGATCATACTTTGTTTTTTTACAATGGTAACACCCAATTTTGACAATATATTTAAGTTATTCTGTTCAAACTATGCCTAAAGTCGTTTGGATGATAAGTTTTAATTATAAATATTCAAAATTTAGAGCTTCTAATGTTAAATTGCATTTTCGTATTTTTATTAATACCTCCTGAAATTATAATCCTAATGTGATACTTTTTTGTTTAATTATAATACTAAAAAACCCAAACTAAAACACATAGAATTTGTAGTTTTAAAAATTTTATAATATTAATTATGAATTATGAAATTAATATTCGAGAAAAATATGCAAATATGCTTTATGCAAATTCTTAATTTCATAATTTTCTCCCAAGTAGTTTTCGAATTATGAGTACGTCAAAATGATGGTTTAAGGTGCCGTCTATGATGTCCAGAAAAGCATAATTCGAAAAAAATATATGTTTCACCCATTTTAATGAAACATTTGGGTTTGCAATATTCGAAACATATTAAGCAAGTGAGATGTTTATAGAGGCAAGAAATAATACGTTAATGGAAGGGACGTGGTCATTCGGAAGCAATTCAACAATCGGGTGCCGAACTTCAATTTGGATACAACCCCTAAAATATGCTCATTTTAAAATAATTAATTTTTCGGAAAATAATTATACAAACTAAATGAAAATTTTGATTTAGGCTAATTGAAGCGTGTAGAACCTATTTATGGTGACAAACTTGGGTATTGCTATTGAAAAAAAAAAAAAAAAAAAAAAAAAAAAAACAAAGCTTAGGTTTGTTTTAATATGTAGATGCCCCCCTAAGCACATTTTATATACATCGTTTAAAAGTAGACTTTATTTTCAAACATATGATATCAGTAACTTTCTTCCACAATAATTTGTTGCAAAGTTAGTAGGGGCTTTTTCATTTTTTCCCCAGACTGGACGTATTTCGCCTCTCTTATTATAAAAAACATTCTACGGGCAACAACATAAATTAAATAAGATGTATAGATAACAAAGAGTTGTAACAAAGTAATTCTCGTTAAAAAATGTCATCTGGATTTCAATAAGTAAAGAAAAAGAATAAGCAGTGTTAATAAACTCAAGATAAAAAGATTTGCTATCATGTATTTAAAATTATTTCTTGAAATATTTTTTTCAGTAGTATTAGTCCAGGCAATAAAGACCGTATAGCGACTCTACCTAGCAAAATTAATGGTAGTACTGGAAATCGGCTTTCTAGATGATTTTTGGGTCGCTGAATCCGAATTTGTAACTTCCCACCAAAATTTCCCCCGGCAACCCACCGAAATTTTGGCAAAAAGCCGCCCAAAAAAGGTTTTTATTAAAAAATTCCATTTTTTTTATTGTTTTAGGGGAAAAATAGCTAAAAATTCAGAAACTAGACAAAATTTGCAACAAATTAGATACATGACATTACGACTTAGGATGAAGGGGAAGGGGGTATCTGCCTCGGAACATGCGCCGCAGTGCTGCGTGACTAAGTTGCGAAATTCCACTTAACCACTCAAACGTTTACATTAGCCCTCCCATATTCCCTCCGAACTTTCTCTATAAGGTTTACTTTAAGTTTTTTGGGTAGCTGAATCCGAATTTTTAACTTACCCCCAAACTTTTCCCCCCGACCCCCCCCCCCAAATAATTGCTTTTAATTTACATTTCTTATTGTTTTAGGGGAAAAGCATTACAAAATTCAGAAACTAGACAAAATTTGCAACAAATAGGATATATGACATTATGACGTAGGATAAACGGGGAGAGAGAGGGCTGCCTCGGAACATTCCCCGCGCGCTTTTCTCAAAAACCAAATTTTTTCAAAAAATCAATTTTTTGGGGGGTTGCCGGGTGAAATTTTGGTGGGAAGTTACAAATTCGGATTCAGCGACCCAAAAAACATCTAGAAGGCCGATTTCCAGTACTACCATTAATTTTGCCAGATAAAATCCCCTATTGCCTGGACTTCATCATTTAGTGCACGTAGCGCCGCAGTGAATGTTCCGAGGTAGACCTCACCCTCCCCGTTCATTCTAATTCATAATGTCATATATCCTATTTGTTGCAAATTCTGTCTAGTTTCTAAATTTCGTAATGCTTTTCCCCTAAAACAATAAGAAATTTAAGTTAAAAACAACTATTTGAGGGGGTTTCGTGGGGGAAATTTTTGGGGGAAAGTTAAAAATTCGGATTCAGCGACCCAAAAATCTTAAAGTAAACCTAATAGAGAAAGTTCGGAGGGGAGATGGGAGGGCGAATGTAAACGTGTGAGTGGTTAAGTGGAATTGCACAACTTAGTTTACGCAGCACCGCGCGCATGTTCCAAGGCAGATCCCCCCTTCCCCTTCATCCTAAGTCATAATGTCATATATCTACTTTGTTGGAAATTTTGTCTACTTTCTGAATTTCTAGATACTTTTTCTCTAAAACAATAAAAAAATTGATTTTTTTTAATAAAAGCCTTTTTTGGGGGGCTTTTTACCAAAATTTGGGGAGGTTGGCGGGGGAAATTTTGGTGGGAAGTTACAAATTCGGAATCAGCGACCCAAAAAACATCTAGAACGCCGATTTCCAGTACTACTATTAATTTTGCTAGGTAAAATTCCCTATTGCCTGGACTATATATGGACTTCAAATAATATTTCAATAGTATATGGTTATTTGCACCTGTAAATAAAGATGCAGGTGCAAATAACTTCTAATTTAGGCAGCAGTATTCTTTAAAATTTCAAGGAACGAAGTAGTAAAGTATCCTAGAATATTGAAACAGTCATCTCTCTCTCTGTTTTATTGAAATAAAAATTAATATTAGAGTATAATTTTTTCTTAGATGCTATCCTTTAAACTTTAATTTCAAAGTCATCAATATTTTTAAACGAAATGGAAATAGGTATTAGAAAAATATTAGCTGTAAATCTATGATAATAAATCGTTATAACTTTCTGTTTAATATAGATATATCTAAAAATAAAGAACATCTGTCGTTATTCAAAAAGGTGGTATATCGGTTTAATCACTCTGAAATTTAAGTACTTTCCAGAAATACAAATAATCACTTTCGAAAATATTGAATTTAGTGATGTTTCAGGGTTAAAAGGTAATAACTTCATTAAAGCAGTTGGGAGAAAACTTGAGTTAATTTTTGTTTATTTCATGTTTGAATTCTTTTGTGAGATCCTTTTCCTTGGTTGTCATGTATATAATTGATCTTTTTCATTGAGATCTGAAATCACCATAAAAAAGAAAATAAAGTGGTCATTTCAGCCATTTAAACCTTGAAATACAAAGTCGAGAATAATCTTGCTGACACATGATTTCTGTCATAAAATAAAATGTTTTTTGTGTGGGCAAAAAGTCATTGAATTTTATTGAAATAAAAAAAAATTACCATTCGACATTAAAATATGCTTTTCACTTATATTTATCGTATACTTTTTCTGTTGGATATATGTTTGAAATATTTAGAAGCGAAGACTTTACAATGTTAGTAAAAAGAAACAAAATACTTTCCGATTACACAGTTCTTTAGGAAATATCGCTTTAAGTTCTATACAACCTCGCCTCAAAGTTCTACCATAATTCAGTTTTATGCAACATTATATGCTTAGTTACAATAAATGTAAATCATTAGTTTTTATAATGAAGAGAACGAATATTTTTTCCAACTGGATTAAATCATATTCAAGGCTGGAGTAGCACTGTTGAAGTTTATTCCAACAGAGCGAAAAATGTCCAGACAAGGAATAGATCCTGGATACTTGGCGTGCTGGAAATTTTTCGCTCTGTTGGAATAAACTTCAAATGTGATACTCCAACCTTGAATATCATTAGTTTTTATTTTTATTGTCTGTCATAAATTAAAAAAAAATTCGTAATATTCGGGTAAATTAACTGTTTCTTGAAAATTATAAAACTTTTACTTGTAGGTTTTGTACATTCTTAATTTTGCAATTCCTTCGATTATATTGCTTTTTTTTCTCGTCTTCAGGTATGCGCAATGTGACAAGGCGCTATTGCGTAAACCTGGTTTTAAGACATAAATTAATAAATAAACATTAGCTCCCGTCATGTCATTGGGCAGAAAGGCACTCATCTGCCAAAGTTACCGATCCGTGTTTGATACACAGTGACTTCATTGCACGCACTGTGAGCAATTCCTAACTGTATTCTTCAGAAATGTATATTCCTGAAACTGGCACTGCAGATGTTGTGTTAATTATCACACCGATTTTAATTCACCACACATGAAGATATAAATATATAATCCTTAATTGATATGCTGCCACCACCTGCGTATAGGTACGTGATACCGGACACCATGTAAAAAGTTTGGAAATCAGTCACTAGCATATTTCAAATAATATTAAATGAAGATTTATTTACAATATATTTAAATATTTTCATTAAAACATAATATCTTTATTTATAGGTTCAGATATAGCAAATCCTGGCCTAAGTTAAATAACACTTTTGGATATTATCTGCACACTAGATTATATCTTTATAAATATACTCTTCTCGCCTCTTTTGACCGTACTCAGCTAGGCTTATCCATCGATACAACCGCGCAGGCCTGAACGAATTCGTGGCACATACGTACACTTCTAAAGGAAATACGCTGTTCACACAGTACGAGCAATTACTTCTAACCTCCATTTTAAACTTCCAATTTAAAACTGATTCTCCTGCTCTGTATCTCCGGGTTTTTCATCTGTATTTCCACGGAAAATCCTCACGTTTTCTTTTGCCCACTTCTTGACTGACATGTCATCAAATAACATTCTCTATTGTACTATCATTGTTTCTCTGGACAGTAGTAGCCTGTCATTTAAAATCTTATAGATAAGAGAATGTGACCGTAACGCAAGTATGTAGATAATGATATATAGATACATACAATATATAAAGAAATTAAAATTAATGAAGCAGTAATTTACCTTAAGCATACGTCTCATTAACCTTCAGAGGCATGACAATCCTTTTGTATTTATACTACCGTCATCTCGACAACGGCTTATAAGCGAGCGTAGTTGTCAATCCAAGAAGTCTGATATACGTTTTCAATTAAATAATAATAAAAAAAAATATACTACAATGAAAAATTTCGCGAATGTTTTTTTTATTAGATTTTCTTTGCCGAGTGAAGCATAAAAAAATTCTTATTAAAAGTAATAAGCAATAATTTTTGCAATTTTTGTTAACGTTACCGTAAAATCCGATTATAAACTGTTATATCTTGAGTGCAAAAAAGTTAAATTTAGGTGGAGAGGCTTGTAATTGAGATTTGTTAAACAAAATAGTCATTCAAAATTTGTTTTTAGCATTAATTAAGAAGTAAAAAATTTAAATATAGTTTTCTGAATCTTCCACGTTTTGACAAATTTTCGCTTAAAAAATAAGAAAAAAAAATCCAAATCCTTTCTTCGAAAATTTTCTTTTCCCCGCGCATGCAAAGTTTCAAATTTTTATTGCTTTATTTTTCTGCTATATTTTTAGGTGTGATCGTAATTATATCAATACGAACATTAATCAATACGAATTATATCAATAGCACCTATACTCGTCGCCTGGTCCGTCCGTCTGCCCGCATATATGAGAGCAAAAACTACCCGATCGAATTGTTTGAAATTTAATATATATAATTGCTGCAAAATTCCGTCGAGTCGATGCAAATTTTATGAAAATCGAATCAAAACTTAAAAAGATATTAAGAGACGTTTTCTTTATTCTATTAAATCCTATCATACATAAATTAATTCATTGATATCACATGATAGGCAATGATTCTAGGTTGCCATGGTTATTGCGTCCTGTTTAAGATAGAGTCATATTATTTCCCTATTACTGAATTTAGTATATACATTCGTAATAAATTTTGTATTCATGCATTTTTGCACAATAGTGCAACAGCTAATGTACCAAGATCAGAATATTTTAAAAACTAGTTATAGTACAAGCGCACCTCGTTTGGCTGAAAATGTGTGTGAGGGTAGACCAAATTGTCTCCTGCCGCACCTGAGACATAAAATTTTAAATTTCTAGTTAGTAGTTGAGTTATTCATTAGACATCGCAACTCACTCTCATCAGCATGTCATGTATTTGATCCCCAGTAAAAGGCAGCACTTGCGCAAGCGAACAAACCCATTTACTCATCGAAGACTAGCGAAGAACCGACTTTTGATTTTATTTCTGCTTTTTAATAGTATTGTTATTAGCTAAATCAACCAAAGTGTTCGGTACAGTTACAATTTAAAGACATAGTCCGAAATATCTTACTCTTACGTCTCAAATGCTGTAATCAGTTCGAAAGAGTGTCGCAGTTAACCCTTTGAAAAAAAAAAATCAAAAACGGTCGTTTTCCGAAAAACGTTTCCTCCTTATTGCAACGCCCCTCTATGGCGCATTTTTATAGGCACCGACAATCCAAAAATATGCTTTTAAAGCTAAATCCTGATTCTAATCGATGGTGTAAAAGTTTTGTAAAAATATGAATTTTAACCCTTTACAATAAATAGACCGGCGAACGCAGGTCATTTCGCGCCTCACGAAGAAGATATTCCTTTTCTACGCTAAAATTATCGAAACGTCCGTATATTAACACAATATTTTTAGAACATCTCAATGGACCAGATTTACATCACCAACAAAAAGTTTGAAACAATCGGACGGGTAGAGATATTTTTTACAAAGTAAAATGTGTAAAAATGTCGACGAAATTAGCAAAAACCTGAGAATTTCGTCGCAGTTTCGCTCGCTTTTGGTACGCATAGACTCCTAAAAATCTAATTACGCAGAAATAAAACAACAAATAGCATATACTTTCAATTGAATATTTTTTCGAGATTTTTTCATTTAAAAATATACATTCAGACAAAATGGAATTAAAGATATAAAATCATACAAATTTGAGGTTCAATTAAGGGTCATTCATTACGGGGCCGGTAACGCCGGGCGGGTCCGCTGGTCTATTAATAAAAATCTTTAGAGTTCTGTCTTGAGCTTTACAATGATATTTGTAATCACTTTAAGATTCAAACTCAGTTTTCTGAAACATTATGTACAAAATATAAACAAAAAGCCTAAAAGCAATAAGTATTAAAATTAGCGAATGTAATCTAATGCACTCTTTTTTCTTTCTTATCAGCAATAATTAAGATTAAAAAATATAAAAATTAAAATGTATAATTAAACATTACTTCTATTTGAATATTTGGGGAATATAAACAGTTCGAGGGAAAAATTCGGGAATTTTCTTTTTAGTATTTGAAGTTTTTCGGTAAAAGTTTACACTGTAAAAAAAATCCGACCAGTTTTCCTGTAGGGATCGGAAAAATAGTTGCCCTTATCGTACCGGAAAATTTTCCGACTCCAGTTCGGAATAAAATCCATAAAAAAAAGAAATAGTCAATAAAATTGTATTTTACGGATTTTATTCCGATTTTACGGATTTTATTCCGATTTTACGGATTTTATTCCGAGCTGGTTCGGAAATTTTTCCGGTACGATAAGGGCAACTATTTTTCTGATTCTTACCGGAAAACATCGTATTTTTTTACAGTATGTTTTTATTAATCTGGCACTACCGGATCTCGATTCCTCAGTTCGGAAATATTAATTTATCAGTTATCAATAATCATACTCGTTCTCATCGTTTTCAGTTTACATGTATTTTAAGTTCTAATTTATTATTTACATATTTGTAATATTTATTTATATTTTCGTAGTTTCTGTTATTTTCATCAATAAAGTACATGAATTTGTTCGGAAGATCGTTGCAATTTCATTTATTTTTTTAATTGTTTTTTGTAAATGTGGAATATTTTTTAAATAAAGCTTGATTCAGAGAAAATGTTTGAGCTTAAATTATTTAAATATTTTTTAAAGAGTTAAATTTAAAATTTAAAATTTACTTTTTTTGTTCCAAACTCAGTTGGGGACATTTTAAGAAAAAACTTGGAACTTCCTATGCAAAGAAATCATTCAAAAATATTAAAATCGAAGTGAAGTTGAAAAAAACGCCCCCGTAGACTTAATCTACTAAAAAACAACTTTTCAAAAGTAAAAAAAAAAAAAAAAAAAAAAAAAAAAAAAAAAAAAAAAAGGGGAAAGTTGTGGCTAAAAAATAGTGTGATATCAAATTTCCAAGCTAATATTATGGTACTTATTTAACATTTTTTATTAAAAATTTACCAAATGTAAGTCGAGTACCTAAGTATGCGTTGATAGAAAGCCTTTTCTCCTTTACTAAATACATCATAACGTGTTTCTGAAAATTAATTTTTTTTAATTATGCATGATGGGCTTGGCGGCCATCTTTCCATATTTTACACAATTTTCTAAGCACACAAGTACATTGTTAAGATCGGAAATTCGAAATTGTTGCTAAAGCAAACATTTTATGCTTTTAATTTATGGAAATGAGTGCCTAGAAATTTGTGTCTTAAAATAAAGTTGAAGTAACTTCAGGTTTCATCTTATGATTCTCTTTTTTCGGAGGGGGTTAATTAAATAGTTAAAGCAGTAAAAATCAATTTTTTTTTCTTCAAAATAAAAGATTTTCTTAATTTATCTGTCTGTAGCCAAAACTAGAAGTTCAAAATTCTTAATAATGCAAACGTATTACGAGCTTGTCTGCTTAGAAATTTGTGTAAAATATGGAAAGATGGCCGCCAAGCCCATCATGCATAATTAAAAAAAATTAATTTTCAGAAACACGTTATGATGTATTTAGTAAAGGAGAAAAGGCTTTCTATCAACGCATACTTAGGTACTCGACTTACATTTGGTAAATTTTTAATAAAAAATGTTAAATAAGTACCATAATATTAGCTTGGAAATTTGATATCACACTATTTTTTAGCCACAACTTTCCCCCCTTTTTTTTTTTTTTTTTTTTTTTTTTTTTTGCTTGGCTTTTTTTTTACTTTTCAAAAGTTGTTTTTTAGTAGATATCAGTTCTTTTTTTTAAACAGATTATATATAATTGAAATAATTCTACTCGCTAAAATTAGTCCTTGTATAGCCTTTATAAGGAGGGAACAAACACAATAGTATACACTTTGTTTACCTACCATTCACTTTTTAGAGTAATTAATAATTTAAAAGTAACGAAAATCAATTTCTTCTTTCAAAGTATCAGTCTTTCTCAATTTATATCGCCTTAAAATTTTCTATGAAGGATGAAAATTTAGTAAAAATCAAATAGAGTCAAAATAAAATATATATTTACAGTTAGTCTGTCAGTTAATTGTTTGTTCTAACTTTTTTTTGCTGACGGTTTTGCAAAATAAATTTATCTTTACAAATACCTACGGAAAATCCGAGAATGAAGCCCCGCAGGCATCTAAAGAATCGAAGATCTGTCTAAAGAAGTAAATCTAGCAATTCTAGACATGATGATGAAACATTTTTGATAAAAAAAAATCTAAAAATTTAAAGATATAAACTGTACATATAACTTCATCTTCATTTAGATCGTGTTATAGAGAAGAAAGAATAAATATGTAATTTTACTCAAGTCTGTTTATCCATACCTATTCGCATAAATGTGAGAATATAATTTCGTATAAAAATTCCCGTAAATTGATTATATTTAATAGTCTATTATTAAAGCCGCATAAACATTAGAATAAAAATTTTTTGCAGTTAAAAATTGCCTGAAATCTATAGTCTTATCGTTCTTCAAATTTGTTATATGTTTTTTTTAATACCCAGACACCTTTTCTAAACTCTGACAAAAGATTACAGAAATACTGAAATTATCCAAATACTTATACCTTTCTATCGTATTTCTTTTTTTGAGTGGGGGAGGGGTGAGGAAGGGCACTTAAGAACTTCGTTTTGTTCTTAGAATTCTGAATTAATCATTGAAAAGATCTACCTACATAAGTCTTGTTGCAGAATTTTCATTAGGTAAGAGTTGCATCAACTTATACATCATGTGAATATATTAAATTACTTTTGTAAAATACTAGATGGGAGCCATTGATATTTTCAGAGCATTTGCCTACATTTTAAACTTAAATCATTTACAACTATTCATTAATTTTCTATACGAATTAAAGAAGTCGTTGTTTCCATGGCAACTGTACCTTTCACTATTGTTTGTTTGTTTGTTTGTTTTATTGAACACATATATATCAGATCACGTGGGGATCACGGTTTTGCAAAATAAATTTACCTTTACAAATACCTACGGTTAATCCGAGAATGAAACCCCGCAAGCATATAAACAATCGAAGATCTGTAAATCTAGCAATTTTAGACATAATAAAGGAACATTTTTGATAAAAAAAAATCTAAAAATTTAAAGGTATAAACTGTACATATAACTTCATCTTCATTTAGATTGTGTTATAGAGAAGAAAGAATAAATATGTAATTTTACTCAAGTCTGTTTATCCATACCTATTTGCATAAATGTGAGGATATTAATTTACTATAAAATTTCCCCTAAATTGATTATCTTTAATAGTCTATTATTAAGTCTTATCGTTCGTCAATTTTTTTTTTTTTTTTTTTTTTTTTTTTTTTAATGCCCAGACTCTTTTTCTGAACTCTGACAAAAGTTCACAGACATATTGAAGCTATCCAAATTCTTATATCTTTCTATCGTATTTTCTTTTTTGAGGGGGGGGGGGGGTGAAGAAGAGCCCTTAAGAACTTCGATTTGTTCTCAGAATTCTGAATTATTCATTCAAAAGATCTACCTACATAAGTCTTGTTGCAGAATTTTCATTAGCAAAGAGTTGCATCAAGTTATACATCATGTGAATCTATTAAATTAATTTTGTGAAATACTAGGTGGGAGCCATTGATATTTCCAGACCATTTGCCTACATTTTAAACTTGAGTCATTTACTACTATTCATTAATTTTCTATACGAATTAAAGAAGTCTATGTTTCCATGCCAATTGTACCTTTCACTATTGCTTGCTTGCTTGTTTGTTTGATTTATTGAACACATACATCATATCACATGCGGATCACGGCGGGATTCGAATCTGCTTCCACCTATGCTCTCAAGCGATTAGCGGCGTGGTGTCTTATCCACTCAGCCACGGTGGGCCACTATTACTTTATCTAATACCCAGATACTCAAATTTAACCAGCTGCGCTTAGAATCATGCTCATAACAGAGTACATTTATATGTAAGAGTGGTGACACATATGCACAAGTCGTGTACTCATATTCAAGTTTTTGTCCAAAGTACAGTAACTCAGTTTTTATTAATAGACGTGGAAGATTTCGATTAAACTAACCAAAAAAGTTTTAAAACATTGGCTTTCTGATTTGATTTTATTCAAAATCGTCTTAACCAACCAAAGTTAATGTCCGGGATCCAGAGTGTTTACTGCAAACATAAAAAAGTTTTCAAAAATGCAGGCTTCTGATTGATCAATCTCATCGCGCTAATAGCGTAAAATCTATCTTGTTCCCGACCTTTTCAACGTCCTTTAAATATTCGAGAAAGCCTTGACAAGTCAGGAAAATATCACACAAAGCAGGCAAAACAAAGAAGAAAAATCATTCATTGGCTCGTTCATATCCACGAGCCAATGAATGATTTTGTTCCTTGCTTTGCCTGCTTTGTGTGATGTTTTTGTGACGCGTGTCAAGACTTACTCAAATATTTAGGGGGCGTTTGTTTATTTCACCACCATGAAGCTATGAAAGGAGAGGAGCAGACATGTCAATCTTCCCGTGTGAAAAACTACATAAAAAACGAGTTCTTTCCCCCTCTTCTGCCCTTTTCTCTCTTGATTTTGACCGATAGCAGCCCATTTAGCAGTCTCCAGTGCAAGATGCAGCTATATATGGCGGACGCAAGGGGGAGGGTGTTAGCGTGACCAATGACATAATAGGCCAGTTCATGACGTTTAAAAGTCACACGGAGTTGGATCATCTTTACACGATGATTAGTACAAAGCGGTGCGCCGATTTTTTTTTTGTGTCCATTGCCGTGTACAGATAAACAACTCCGTGTGACGTGATGAGCTGCCCACACTTAGGAACAGCTTCAAATGACGTCATCTACTTCGAGGCAAACGAAAAAGGACAGTCTACCGCGGCGCTACAGCGTCTAGAATATATAGTGTGGAAATCCAATCAGTCGATCACAGCGATATCTGCAGGATATTTCCCAAAACTCCAAGACAATTTGGTCTAGACGCTGTAACATTTTTTTAAACGTTTTATTAACTTACATTTGACCTGTGTGCTTGGCGTCAAACCCGCTGTAATAATACGATGTTTACTTTGAAATTTGAAAATATATAGCAGATGTCGCTGCGATAATCTCCCTGGATTTCAGCGTCAATGCACATTTAAGGGATACACTTTTTAGCGGTTCTTGGATAGCAAATTTCCACATTATGTATTCTAGACGCTGTAGCTGTGCATTACACATGTCTCTTTCTTCTTTAAAAAATATCCTGCAGATGTCGATGCAAATGACTGTTTGGAATTCGACATCGTTGTACATTTAAGGGATTCAATACTTCCGCGCTTTTTTAAGTATTGCTGGGATAGTCGATTTCTACAACGTATAATCTAGGCGCTATAACGGAGCTACAGTTTCTAGAAGATATAGTTTAAAAATCGGATTATTAAAAAAGTGCTAAAAATTGTATCCCATAAATGTTGAACGAGGCTGAACGACTAATGTCGATTACAGCGACATATGGTAATTCCAACATAACTATTTCAAAAGAAAACGTTTCGCTCAGAGAAGATCTAGAAAATGTTGCTCCTATCGACATTTGTCATTCAGTATTTTAAATATATATGGGATTCAATTTTTAGCACATTTTAAAGAATTACTGGAATAGCCGATTTCCACACTATGATCGTGATGTAGGTAGATTTTTCTGCGTTATCGTAACGAGATTGACCAATCAGAAGCCAGAATGTTTGCTAACTTTTCACTGTTTGCAAAATTGTACCTGGATCCCGGCCTATATTTCTAGACGCTATAACTGAGCTCAGGAATAGTACAGAAAGCAAATTCCGTATTTTGATACATTAAGGCCGGGATCTAATTAGGAACAAGTGTGTGTCTATAACGAAGTAGCGACATACGGCCAATAAATGTTTATTGGTAAAAGCGATAAAAACAAATCGTTAAAGTTCTTTGCGAGCATGCCATTATCGTCAGGTTAATGCATGCTGAAATATTTCCCTATTCTAATAGAGATCGTCCATGCGCGTATCTTCTAATGGAGGATATTCCAAATATGGGTTCGAGGCTGAAAAAGTCACGTGGTACCGGTAATTTACCCAAAGAATTTCTAACTGATAAGAAGGGAAACAGGACACTACACTGTTAAAAATATCGTGAAAAATTACCTCGGTTCTTACAGGTTCTCTATTTTCTGACCAATGAGAACGCTACATAAACGCCTATGAAGCGTTCTCATTGGTCATAATACAGATAGCCTTTAAAAACAGAGGTAATTTTTCACGATATTTTTAACAGTGTACTACTGCTTTCTCCCATGAACTGTTTCATTGGCTAGCGGGGATTTACATTACGTAGACGGAGCCTTCCCTTCTTTACGCTAGACGTTCTTGCCTTGACCATGTGATCATAACGTAGATTGAATATCCTCTATTCAAGAAAGCGGATTGCCGTACTTTCGACAAAAACTTGAAATGAGCATGCCTCCTGTGCATATATCACCACTCTAATGTATAAAGGCTCTCTGTTATGGTGTTGTTTCTGATACAGCGCCTAGAATACCTAGTGTGGAAATATGCTATCCAAACAGTTCTAAAAATTTTTATCCCTTAAATGTGCGACGATACTGCTAAAATTTCAAGTGTCGATCGCAGCGACATCTGTGGGATTTTCGTATTACTATTATTACATTGTATAGACTAGCAATTTCTTGCAGTTGTAGAAAATATCCTGCAGATGTCGTTACGATCTGCATATTACAGCAGTATCATTGCACATTTAAGGGATACAATATTTTAGCGCTTTTTTAAGTATTACAGGGTTAGCCGATTTCAACACTATATATTCTAGGCGCTATAGTTTCTGAGCGCTGTTGGTGAAATTTCGATATTCGTGTTTTAGAGTGAGCAATAGAGAAAAGTACTAAAACTATTGAAACAACAACTTCTTTAATATTGAAATGTATAGCAAAGGAGTTCAGAATCAATGCCTTAAATAGTTTCGAATACGCACTGTTGTTATGACATCAATACCCTTCCTGGATGTGGAAATGCAAAATTGTGTTCAACATAATTGGCCGCAATCTAGATAGATTTTTCGCTGTTAGCGAAACGAGATTCATTAATCAGAAGCTTGCACTTTTGCGAACTTTTCGCTGTTTGCAGCAATGCAGGCTATTGATTGGTGAATCTCGTTTCTCTAACAGCGAAAAATCCATCTGGATCCCAGCCTAAATTTCTGTAAACATTGCACTTCATCCATGGCACTAAGAAAATGACTCAAAACTTTTATGACATAGGCCGGGATCCAGAAGCAGCAAAAATTCTCAAACATTCTGGCTTCTGATTGGTCAAACTCATTTCGCTAACAGCGAAAAATCTATCTGGATCTCGGCCATAGTTTTCTTCGATGAAATCAATGCAAAAGGATAATATAAAAAATTTTAAAAGACTTCTAAAATGATTTGGCGGGTTTATCGCTGTTTGGCATAATTTATAAACTTTAGAATTAATTAACAGTTTTTCGCGAATTAAGAATAGAAAATTTGTGTTTTTAAAGCTGAATTTTACAAAAGCACGTAGATTGAGTAAATATCTGTCCAAAAATGCAATCCTTACTTTTCTATGTCCATTATTTAAGTCTCTACCTTGATTGAACCATAAATTGTGACGAAGAAAATAAATCGGTCAATTTCAGTATCTCGACGTTATTTTAAAAAATCTATATCTCTGTTTATAATTAATTTATAAGGATGCATTTGGTCCCAAATTGAAGATCTTTTCCATTAGGTCCTTCTGGTTTTGGTTTTATTTTTCTGCGATGATTGGTTCTTTTGATATGGGAAATTTTACGCTGGCATGTTTGGTTAATTTAACATGGAGAAGTTGTCATCAGTATAATAAGCAGTTACGGTGTCTTGCGTTTTATTCTTGGCGTTTGTTTGTTTGGCGAGGTTAGCATTTTTTTTTCAGCTTGGCTTGGCAGAACGACCGTCCTGCTTGATATTAGCGTTTTCCTTTCTTCCCGTGACATAAGTAGCCTCTTAAGCAATATTTTTTGTATTTCCTTAACAATAGTTATAATTCTCTACTGTTAATATTTTCAAGAAAGTTAATTGCCAAAAAGAAAACTCATACAAATACTTATTTCCCACTAGAATTTAAGGTATAGTGCCTTTAAATAAATTTCTAATATTGTTTTTAAATTTGAGGAATAAATTTAGAGAAACTATTATACTTTGTTACAGTTTTAAATAAATTCTAAAATTTTTAAAGATATTTTTTATGGCATACAAGTACAGCCGTTAGTATTTTATGATCAAATGAAAAGAAAACTACAGATGCTCATGTAAGATTAGAAAAATCAATTTATTTTTCCTTACACCTACGGTTTATAAAATATCCTAGTAGGAAGTATACCGCTAGTTTATATATATTATGCTTTTGAGAGAAATAAGCTCTATTCAGAGTTTAGGGGAAATGCTGAAGTTATTGAAAAGTTTTACAAATCTTTGAAAGTCCTTTTGAATATGGTTTGATGTAAAATATTTCTCAAAATTGATGTAAGATTTATGTTTTGAATTGGTAAGTATTACATAATATCTTTCTATGAGAAAGTATCTGTACGTAACAATTTTATTATTATTGTTATTAAACAAGATTATTCAAATAATGTCTGTTTTCATGTTCGGATTTTAAAAATTATTAGCATCAATTTAAAATTTTTATCAAATATTTATGATGAAAATGCTTGAATGGACTATTTACAGTTCTTTAAAGAATTTAAAATATGAGAAAGCCTGAATCTAAATTTTTTCAGTAAACTATTGAAGTGTTTATTGTCACATCTCTATGCACAAAATAAAATCGATACTAAACTAAAGAATGTATTTGTTGTTATTAAATATAAACTCCTTATTTAATTTAAATTTTAGTAATTTACATATTCTGAATTTATTAAAGTTATACAAGTTATATTTAAATTTTTGCTAGAAATTAAAAAAGAAGCATCATATTTAATGGTTGACATACAAATTTTATTAAAATTTTGTACTTTGTTTTGTAAACGTTAAAAGTTTGAAGTAAAAATGCTGTATTCTTGTAAAACACAGTTCATGTAAAAATAGATTTGTTTTTAAATAAAAAATCGCAATATTGTTACAAAGCATTGCTATATGCATTTACTTTAACAATCATATATCAACGTATGTATTAAAAATAAATAAATTTTAAAATGTGAATGAAGTGCTTTTTATTTTAACAATGTGTGGGCTTGATTCTTTAACGAGAGACATCTAAGGACTACGGATGCATACGGCATTATTCCGGTCAAATAATAAATTAAATTACACAGAATTGCAGATCGTTTTAAAAAGTTCAAAGAAGAGAGTTTTATTACAATATATGAGCCGAAGATAAATAGAATTCTAGTATTTGAATATGACATGGAAATGGATATCGAAATACCTCTATACCATGTTGAAATATTTAAATATTTGCCAGCTGTTATTCAAAAATAATAATTTTAAGCAATGTAGAATATTAATAAGGTATGTGCAGTATTTTAAGGTATACGCATTAAAGGGAATGATTTAAAACAGTGTTGCCAGTTGTCGGTTTTGTGTGACTTCTCAAATTTTAAGCTAAAATTGCGAACAATTAATTTCATGATTTTTCAAGTAAGTAGCTACACCAGCACCAATCATATCTGTTTAAAATTGGCCGGCATCTAAAACAGAATAGAGCGTTTTTAGTACAGGAAAACACTAAAAGTTATAAATTTCAAATAACTCTGTGTGTTGATTGTAAAAGAGTGGGACGTCTTTAAATGTCCTTCCTATACGCAGGCAACATTTTTCGAAGTTACAGGAATCAGGCCGTTTGAAAAAATATATAACGTATTATATTTGTTATACATACTTTTTTAAAACAAATGCTATATGTAAAAAAAAAAAATAATTTTTACTTACATGTAATTTATTTATTTATATTTTAATGTTATGTGTTCCCATAGTTTAATATATGTGTGTGCTTTCATTTTATTATAAATAATTTTTAATTTTATTTTCTTGTATTTTTTTCCAATTTGCTTCCTTATACCCCTTCTATTCTATGTTCTTCTGTTTTGATGATACTCTTCTGTCATTGGCGGTTGTCTTCTGCTTTCGTATTGGCTGTTGATTTCTAATTTCCTATTGGCTGTTTCTTCAGCTTGTTTTCCTTCCCTTATCTCTCATTTCAGTCTTGCAGCTGCTTTTCATGGAAGAAGTACGTCTTCTTTGCGACTGACGAAGAAAGACTCAGATCTTTCGAAAGACCTAGCGCATTTAAAAGTTTTTGATGGTGTTTTAAGAATATATTTTAGTTCTTATTGATTCACACCAGTTTCAATTTATTTTCTTTACAGTATTATTTATTTGCAAAAAAATGTCGCAAAATATGTGAGTTATTGCGAAATTGATTATGTTTATTTACCTATTTTTGTTTTGAAATTTGGCAGTATCTCGCCAAACATTGACACCTTTGGCAACAATTTGAAACATGTGTCTGTTAAGCACAAGTAATTATTATTATAAATAAAAGAATATATAATCATGAAATATTTTATTTTATACTGCAAATTTTTTAAGACAAAACTGTTCCAAGTTGTTTATTACGCTAGTAAAGAGTTTAGATATGAAATTTTCTAAACTACACTGCTCAAAACAATTAAAGGATATTGCAGTTTTAGGTGGATTTTGTATCTGGTAAACTGTTTAGCTGATTGATACATGGTCGACGGACATAGTAGGTTATATGAGAATAAATTACACATGTTTGGCAGAAAAAAAATGCATTTTATTCCGCATTTGTGTACTAAAGGAAAAAAACACAATTTGTGCATATGAGAAAAAAAGAATAAGAAAAGGTGTTTTCTTCAAAGAAAATCATTTTCAGTAGGGGGTATGGTTTCCACGGGCGGCCAGCAACGTTGAACACCTTTGAGGCATGGACTCAATGAGGCTATTAATGACGAGTTGGGGTATTCTGCCCCACTCTTCCAGAAGAGCTCTTTCCAGTTCTTGGAGAGTTTGTGGGGGTTGTTGGCGGCCAGAAACTCGTCTTCCCAGAGCGTCCCAAACGTGCTCGATTGGATTCATGTCTGGAGAACACGCTGGCCATTCCATTCGAACGATTCCTTCCTCGAAAAGGAAATCCTCCACCAGGTTTGCACGATGTGGCCTGCAGTTATCGTCCATTAAAATGAAGTTATCTCCGATTGCTGCAGCGTAAGGGACTACCATAGGTCTGAGGATCTCCTCCCTATATCGGCGACCAGTCAGAGCTCCATCTCGAATGATGTAGAGATCAGGTGCCCGTCAATGGAGATGCCACCATACACCAACACTCCTCCACCGCCAAATCTGACACTTTCGTGCACGAACGCAGGATTATTCCTACTGCCACGGTCCCTCCAGATGAAAATACGCCTATTATCTGGATGCACAGAAAAACGGGACTCGTCAGAAAACAGAATATTGCTCCATTCATTTCTCCTCCAGTTGACATGCTCGGTTGCCCACTCCCTGCGGTCGCGACGATGCCTTGATGTTAATCTAACACATACCATCGGTCGGCGAGCATACAGATCTACAGCATGGAGCCGGTTTCGACAGTCTGAGTTGAAATCGTGGTGCCTGTAGCCGAGCGAAGGTGTTGTTGGAGAAGAGTAGCGTTCATGGTTTGGTGTCTCCGAGCTGTTAACGCTAAATACCGATCTTCATTGGGCGTTGTTGCCCGTCTACGACCTTGCCCTGGTCTTCGGCATGCACATCCACTCTCCAAAAAACGGTTCCAGATCCTGGAAATGACACTTTGTGACACTCCAATGGCTTGCGCTACTTCGGCTTGAGTTTGGCCCCCTTCTAACCTACCAACAATTCTCAAAGCTTCTGAATCTGTCAAATGACTTCGCTGAGACATCGTACTCATCGAAACAAAGCAATCACTGAATGCCGATCATCCTTGTCTTCATTCTCTTTTATCCAGTTGAAAGTCAAATTTCATTCGCTGCCGCTGAAGCGACGTTTTTGACGTCGAACTCAACATTTGCATACTCCACAGTTTGAAAACCAGAAAAATTTGCATTTGTGATTCTCTTCTATTTTCGGCAAAAAAAAATTTCGTTTATATCTTTATTTTATATAAAACTTCAAATATCCTTTAATTGTTTTGAGCAGTGTATATATAAAGATCACTTCAAAGAATCAAAGTACTTAATATTTGCTATAAGAGATAAAAATAAATTTAAAAGGCAAAAAATACCTTTATTTATTCACATTCGACATGTTTGATTGCATCTGGCGGCAACATTCACAAGAGTTAAAATGATACAATATTTTCGCAAAATTTTTTAACCCTTAAATGCCTGGTGTTGCTTTTCGGCAACATACTCAATTTAGGCTCTAAAATACTATTAGAATAATATTGAAGCTATAATGCCTAATGTTTCCAATAAAATAAATTCTGAAAATAATATTAAATCGATTTTCAACATGTAGATGGCAGAACTTGTGCTGTTTAAGAATAAAGATATATTTATTTTTTCAATTGTTGCTACTTGTTCTTTTTGTTTTGTTTGGGAGCTTGCGAAATACCCTATTTTGACCTGCAGTGAGCAAGTGAAATTTATTTCTTATTATAGTTCTTAAATTCTTGTTTGTTTAATATTATAGAATTTTATCAAGGCAAATTATTTATTCAATTAAACACCAGTATTGCCGATTAGTAACAAACTGTTTTTTAGCCGTAAACTCTACTTAGAACAAAATATGATTTTTTAAAGTATTTTTCCCATGTTTTATTTAAAAAATGAAAGCCGAAAAACATTATTACAATGATTTTTGAAAAATCAGGCATTTAAGGGTTAAATTGAAAAACTAGTAAACAAAAATCACGCGAAAACAAGCATAATATTTTTCACTGCAATATTAAAAATGGATATACAGAATAATGCAACAATAATAAAAATAATTCCCGTTCACAAATATCCATTTTTAATATTGCAGTTAATTTCATTATACTTGTGTTTTGCGTGAATTTTGTTTACAAGTTCTTCAATTTAAATTTTTTTGCGAAAATATTGTATAATTTTTATTCTTGAGAATGTTGCCATCGGATAAAATGAAACATGTCAAATGCCAATAAATAAAGCTATTTTTTGCCTTTTAAATTTATTTTTATCGCTTATAGCAAATTATTAAGCACTTTGATGAAATTTTCATTCATGTGCGTCTTACGACGGTATGAGCTTTGAAGTATAAAAATATGCTGCTTGAATGAATATATTACCTATGGTGCTAAATAATATGCCATAAAATCAAGTTATAAAGTTTAATGAATTTCAGAAATTTATTAAGCAGACATAGAGTGTTAAGGAGTTTCGTCATATTATTAGTCATAAATCACCGTCGAAATTTGAAAGCGTTAAGTCATGGTTTAAATGGTGAACAGAGATTAATGCGTCTATGATAAAATAAGTTACCGATGCTTAATCTTTAACAAATTATTTGCTTTCATACTATGAATCCATTAGAATGACAGTTTAAGTAGGTAAAGCTTGCTTGGTAAGCCAATCTGCACAAAATTTGTTTGTACATGATAAATTGCACATATTAGAATTATCTGCAGGATGTACCAAAAGATATTGAACGGCGCTTTAATTTTTTACCTATAAAAATAAAGAGGTAGTTTAAATACGCAAATGTATTCAAAATAAAGGTAAGGAATAATATTTTATCAATAAAAATTCCTATCTTTTAAATTTCAGAAAGCTACGCTTTTTAAAATTTTATACAACTCTCCCATCTGTCCTTATACAAAATTTATCAATTTTCAAAATCAGTTTTCCCTGATGCTTCAATAAGATCGTTACAAACAACGACAACAACTGCATAACTACATCTTTAAAGCCAAGAACCTTACGATAGAACAGAAAAGTTTCCATAAACCACTTTTTAGTACCATTAAATGGGCTATTTCATCTGTAAAACTAGGGTTCATTCACAAATTAATAGTAGCAATATTTACCGCATATTTCTGTGTATAATCCGATCCGTGTATAAGCCTAGTACACAACTTTTCAGTGAAAAATTGTCCCAAATCGGAAACCCGTATATAAGCCGATGTTAAACAAAAATGATAAAAAGTTTAGCGAACGAAAACTTAGCACTTTTTTTTTGCATAACTAATAGAAAAAAATGCGCTCTGCGAAATTATTGCTATGTCTTAGAGATCTTTGGTAGATTCCCGTTGGCTTTACTTCTATTCTTCAATGACTTTTTCTAAATGAGCAAAACTGCATATATATTAAGCGTACAATATCAATACTGGAATCTGGAGTATATTGAATCTGGTGGACGGGGTGAATAATGCAAATACGCGTGTTTCCAGTATGACGTCATATATGACAGAATATCTACTATCTGCGCATCTCTTGCGCATATTTTCAGGATCTTTACTCACTTATGGAAGATGAATCTTGTTTACCAGATGTATTGCAACCAGATGAAAAGCACTAATGCTACGAAAGCATTACTGCCTTTTGCCCTTAAACTAAAATGACATTGCAACTTTTTTTAAATACACATACTTTTATCAAAACAAGCTGTAACAAAAATATTTTGCAATAAATCTGGCAAACAAGATTCATTTTCTGTGAGTAACTAACAATCTGAAATTCGTAATTGAATTTTTAACAGGGATTCTCTAAATGGCTTTGTCAGTTTAAAAAAAATTCTAATCTGGTGATTTTAGGGAAATTATTGAAGTTATTGCCTAGACTCGCAAAATATTTAAACTAATAAATGAACAACACTTGTTCGTTTAATAGTACAACATTTAATGCAAGCATTTTAAATTAATTCGAAATATAAAAGGAAATGAGTTTTAAATTAAATGAATGAAATATTTGTTAGTTAAATAAGATGATTGCAATGCGATTAAGAGAATATTGGGAACTTATCGTTTGCGCTGGTTAAGCGAAGAAAAGAACTTAAAATTGAATATTTTATTTATATGAATTCTATTTATGAATTATATATGAATTCTATACATATTCTAAACATTCAAAAACGTTGTATTCTCATCGGGAATACAACCGCGTAAATCATTTCTTATAACTTTAGCACATCAAGAATTGAGTAAAAAATAAGACTACAAAATTTAATCTTTACACATTAACTACTTACTAATTTTTATGCGTCATTTTTTCATTTCATTAAATCAACAACATTTGGTAATATATATTAAATAATGTTTTATCTTTTTTTAATAAATTTAAATTAAAATACGTAACTAACTTGTTTTACTCTTTGGAAAAGAACAGATATGAATTCTATAAGAAAAGAATTTTCTTACAATTTCAAAAACTACAGCTATTCGATGGCCAACATTTGGCCATTTTAACAAATAATATTAGTTCTAAAAAGAACTGTTTTTATTTAAATAATTAAGTATAATAAATAAGTCAAAAAGCACGAATAAAAATTAATAGAATTTATATATTATTATTAAGAACTAACTTTGAATTATATTATTTAAAACTATTACTGTCAGAATATAAATGCTACAAACAAATGAAAACACGACGCTTGCCCTTGAGCAGTTATTTCATAGATGTGCAATTAATAAAATATCCATAAAGAAGAAAACAGTTAGGCACCTTTCTGTAGTTCACTCCGTCTGCTACGTGGCGTGTGACCTTGATTGATGTGACCTCGGCATTTATCTTGCGGTTACCTCTCCCATTTAAGATAGGACGCTTACTTATATAGCTTTGCTAAATGAGTCATTTAAAGACAGGGTCCGTTCGAAATGGAGTGAATCAGTGTTGGGTACGCTCACAAAATAAACGAACTAATTCAAACTCAAACTCAGTTTCTCAAAAATGAGTCAAGTTTACGTTCAAATTCAAAATTTTTGGAACAAACTCGTTCAACTCAAACTCATCTATGAAAGTGAGCAAAGTTCACTAAAAACACGTTTTTCTTTTTTTTTTTTTTTTTTTTAAGAATTTTTTTGTTTAACTTTACAAAATTTTGTGAACTAATCTTTTGATTATTCGATGTAAGGGTCTTCATGGGCCCGGCACAATTTTCCTTTCTAATACTCGGTCCGAGCCTGGTTTGGAGATTACTTATTTCTAGAGGTTCGGAACGAGATGGGCCGGACCGGGACTGGATTTATATTCCGACCCAAGCCGGGGCTTGACTGCATTCTTCTTGAGGTCTGAACTAGCAAAAATTTTCAGTCCCCGTTCCAACACAGTTCATTTGAAAATCACTGGACCAGCACTACTCTGGCCCATCTAGTAAAAATATCAGTAAAATTTGGACCGGGCCATTTAAAAAAAAATTAAATGCTCGCATTTTTAAATCGCTATTATTCCATAATTAGCATTCATATATTTATTTTTATTATTCTTTAAGATGGGTAGATGCATTTCTAGGCAATAAAATTAAATTACAGTAAAACCCGAAAAAAAGAACCTGCCTATGACGCAATCCCGTGTTTAACAACCCCCCCCCCCCCCCAAAAAAAAAAAAAAATGTTGATCTATGTAAAATGAGGATAACAGTACTTGTGAAAAGAATGTAATGTATTTTAAACAGATGATGAACTTGCTCATAGGGAAAACAGCCCACAACGGATTTTTCTTCTTTCCTGTGCAATTCCAAACATTTTATTGCATAGAGTTTTTAAATTTTTCAAATATCCAAACCATAGAATGTGGATTAACGATATTAATGATAACAGTGATATTTATATATAATCAGATGCATTTAAAAAATAAATACCCCAGCTCAGAACACTTTTTTTAAATCCCACACATCATTAATGATACACTTCATTAAGTGTGTTCTCAAATCCAAAAGGGCAACTTTCTGACATAAGTTTTAATTTATTTTTGTTCGAAAATGCATGAAACTAGCTGGTGTTGTTGTTCAGAAACTATGTAATTGAGCTGTTTTTTCCATTTTTGTGCAAACGCAATAGATCTTTCAGAAAATAGTGTCAAAGTGGGCGTTTTAAACCGAATTTACGCGCGAAGTAAGAAAGAGTACTCAAAAGCAGGCGAAAACGTGTTTGTCACGTGATCAAAATCGCTTATAGCCCAATAGATAATTGATTGATCAAAAAATGAAAATAAAAACAGTTCAATTACAAACCGCTTCCATGGCCAGGCTTTCCAATTTTATACCTTTTCGTTGAAAAATGAATTTGTAAATGTGTCAAAACGTTTTACGCTTGTTGAGCAGAACAGCCTTAATGAAATCGTACACTTCATAAATGATATTTATTATGTTAGCCTTTAAAAAATAAGTTTTGCAAACAAAACACTTTTATTAAATAGAAGAACTTTATCAGATGAAACTAAATAAATTAATCTTTGTTTTGTTCAAATTTTATATTTCAGCAAGTGGATTTCATCTTTCGTTTCAAATTGCTGCTGTTTTTCATAACAATGTAATACATTTCACAAAAATAACTTTTTGATTTTTCACAAAATATGGTAATCCCTCCCCCCCCCCCCGAAAAAAGGGGAAAAAAAAGCTTAATCGAATGCCGTCTATATATCTTTTAAAAATAAAATTTATCTTATATATGATGCGCGATTTTTTTAAATGCCTGTGTCAATTTTAAATGTGAAAAACCTTTTTTAATGGAAAAATCAGTTTACACGTATAGAGAATGCCTATGAAGTAAAACCATTCATTAATCAATTGTCATCGCGTTATACATTAAAAAATACATGTATAAAATATATTTATACATATAATTTCTAATAAATACATACAACACATTGATGCTAGAAAGGTAAAATAATTAAAAATAATTAAATAAATAAATCATTGTATATTTAAGGATTTGTGATTCATCCCCAAATTTAAAGCTGATAGCATTTTTCTACCGAAAAAAAAATCGAAAGAAGAGGGAAGATGTTTCCCAACAATTGACAAATTGATTGAAAGCGTACCCACTGTTCTCATTTCCCAGAATCGTTCTCAGTCCTCTGAATCCTCTGTCCTTTTCAACAACTTTCATCAATAGTTGTTGTTTATGCTGCCATTTATCTACACGAGGGGTATGGGCCCGAAGGGGAGGGAGTGCCCTCCGTGGGGGTCTTTCTAAGGGAACCTAATCCGCATTTACTCAAGGAAATCCAAGGTTCGAAGAAAACCACCTTTCATCAATAGAAAGATTTTTTTATTCATACCATAGTAGTTTACCGATATATGATTAGATAACTGAACTAGCAAGACTAGCAACGTTTTATCTCAAATGATACTTCAAATAAGCCGTAGGCTTTTTAGTTTTCTTTTTTTTTTCCATCCTTTTGAAATGGATATAATAAGAAATTCACCAATTACTTATAGTCTGTGGAACAAAGCACAAAAAAGCCTCTGGCGCCTCCTCTTGTAATGGTATTGCTTATGTAATCTAACTGAACATGACTTTTTATCCTAGTGTGGAGTTTTTCCTTTATATGCTTTCTCTATTCTTTTCTTATACTAGTCTGGTACCTGGGATAAAGATACTATCTGTTCCACAAATTCTCCTATTTCTAACCGAAAAATAATACTATTTTATTTTCCAGTTGAGGTGTTTATGCGGTCTGGGAAAAATTTCGATACCAATTATAAGTGTTTGCAGTTATTGGGCTTTTATATTTTCGACTCGGGGCATTATATATTTTCGTTGCGAGTCGGGTTCGGGGTCAGTTTCGAGTCGAGTTGACTATGACTTTTCGGGTTCGGATTGGATTTTAACTCTTGTGATTCGGGTTCGAGTTGACCAGATTTTTCAAAAGAATATCCAAAATATTTTTTCATATTAAAAATCTATATACAATAAGATCTTCATAATGGATACTCCCGAAAGCACATATCTAGTTAGCGAACACTTTTGCAATTCCTAATACTTATATATTTATATGCTTATATCGCTAATTTAGGCATCTCCCAATCTACACACAAGTAACATGTGTATGTGTGTATAAACTATCACAAGTATTAGGGCCGAAACTAAGGAAGGGCAGAGGGGGCATGCGCACGGGGCGCCAGAACGAAGGGGTGCCAAATGAAGGATTATACCCTTGGAATGGATCATTTTCTTCTGATGGACTGGTGGCTTCCATTATTATGAAACAGCCATTATAAATGAAGTGTTAGATGAAGATGAAAGAGCAGATGTAAAAAGTTAGAACTCTGATTTTCTAGTCAGAATAAAAAAAAAATGGCCATATTTTTTTTTTCTCTTTCATCTTCACCTAATATACTTCATTTATAGAGGCTGTTTTATAATAATGGAAGCCACCAGTCCATCAGAGGAAAAGAACTTGGTTAAAGCGGAGACTCGGTGAAGCGGGACTCTACTGTATATTTCATTTTTAAAATGATCTTTAGAATCTTTTTGATGGTGTTCAGAGGGGGGGGGGGGGGGAGTCATGACTCCTCGTGACCTCTTCCTTGAATCCGCCATTGTGGATGACGTATTACATATTTTATTATGACATATTTTAAATTTTAAAATAAGTCGGTTATTAGAAAATTAGTAAAATTCTCTTTGTATATATACTTTTCGGCAGAGCGAGGGTGCCAAAATCCATGTTTGCCCCGGCTACAAAAAAGGCTAGTTTCGGCCCTGACAAGTATCATACATGCTTTTTTGTTGTGTATCAAAAATTAAATGTTGGCAACATTTTTCATATTCCGATAGAAGAAAAATTTTTCTTAACTGTACCGTAAAGAAGGAATAATCTATGGTCACATTTTTTATAAATTTTATTTCTTATGCAGTAATTTGAATATATACTCATTCATACACTAAACATATTTATTTTCATCTGAAACACAGTTTTTCTCAAACCTTTTGTGAAAATGCAAACAACCTGACTTCCAAAAGATCTAACTATGACTAGCAATGGTTATTCTAGGCTACCCATCCAACCGCAAAAAGAATATTATATTCATTAAAACCTGGAAACAGAAATTTATATACAACCTGACCCGATGCAAGGCTCTATTCAATAATCCCGATGTCTTTACTATTAAGAGGCTTTACTATATTTGAATATTAAAACATAAATTTTATGACTATTTGTATATTAAATGCCTGTCTTTTTTTTTTCTAAAAAGCATAAAATTGGTAGTACAGATATAAATGTAGGTTACTTTTCACAATTGCATTAATTAAAACATAATTTCCTTTCCTTTCATTTCGGATTTGGCACGAGCCGGGCCCAGTCTTGGTCCTATTCTCATTCATGGCAGTCGGGCCGGGCCTGGACCATACTTTTTTCAGGAGGCTTGGGCCGGGCCTAATCAATACTCTTTTCGGGCCAGGCTCTGGCCTTTTTCCTGAAGGACCGGGCAGGGCCTAACTTATTTTTTCCTTACCAAACCGGGACTTGTAACATTCTTTCTAGTCTTCACGGGCCTAAATTTTCAGTCCCAGTTTTGACCCGTATGAAAATCATTGTCTCGGCGTGGCCTGGTCCATTCAAAAATCAGTAAAATTTAGCATGGCCCAAAAGTTTTGCAAAAAATGCATACATTTTTAAATCGCCATTATTCTATAATTAAACATTTAATTTTATTCTTTACTAGCTGTTACCCGTGACGTCTTTCACGTAACATAAAAAGAATAATTGAGTTAATTAAGCAAAGTATTTCCCTTCCGATAATTAAAAAATATGTAATAAACCAATTGTTTATCACATTTTATAAGAAACAATCTATATATATAGATATTACGCTATCGTATGTGGCAAGAAATCGCAATTATTTGTTAATTGTTTAATGGCAACGCCCAAATGAAACGCATCTCGTTGGTTATTGAACAGCATTTAATGCATCTCTATACCTATAAGGGGGTATCCGTAGTGGACCGTATTCTGTCACCAAAAGTGACGCCAACTTAGCGATATCTCTAATAATTAGCCAAATTCCCATAGACTTCTATTGTAAACCAATAGGGTTTACTTGCTTACAGAAAATCAACAAATTGAGATATTTTAATGCAACAAAAATTAATATTAGCTTAAGGGATTATATTAATTATATTTAACCCTCTCATTGCGTATTTCTTTTTTTTTTTATCAAAATAGGTTCAAAAATCACGTATTTTTTTATTACATATTTCAAATCTATATATACAGCTTAGAGTTTAAATATGTAAACATTTTTTGTAAAAGAGTTCAAGATCTTAGATGGGATATGATATTGGAAATTAGGTGAAATTAAGGCTGTCACTGGAGACTATTTTTATAGTCTCGCACCACTATTGTAAGAAAATCAATTTTGCAGTATATTTCTCTTGTAGATGTTGTTAAAGTCTATATGAATTTTTTTGTGTTTAAAAAGTGGTCAGAGTTGAAATAAAAAATATCGCCAGTGGAAAAAATGAATCCTCGAGGAAATCTCGGATTGCGCAAATTTTGCTACTTTTACGTTGCCCGAAGAAATCTCGGGTTGCTCAGACAGAGTGTTAAGGGAGTCCAAGTAAATTAAATCTATAATAATGAGGAAAGAAGTTTAAGTGTGAGTGTATCGACGGTGTTCTGAAGAGACCGCTGCACGTAGAGCTACAAAATTTGGGGAAAAGTTCCGTCTATATATGGAGTTTTGCACCTCGAAGCCCGATTTTCGATTTTTTGATTAGATTTTTTTTTAATTTAATTTTTTATGCGCTTTTTAGCGCTTTTTTAAGTTTCGAGGCGATTTTTCCACATTAGTGAAAAGAAAACGGTTTCTTTCTTTTAACCCAATATAGTAAATTTTGTTCTCTTTTCAAAAAAAGTTTGTTCGGAATTCGTACAACGATTTTTGAATTTTTAGCGATTTTTTTATGCGATTATTGAACAGCATTTAATGCATCTCCGTAGCTATAAAGTGGTTACCGTAGGGGGGGGAATACAGTTCTGCTACCAAAGGCCGCCAAGTTTGTCGCCAACTTAGCGATATATCGCCAAGTTTGGCGATAAAAATTAGGCGCTAAAAGTGACGCTAACTTGGCGATATCTCTAATATTTCGCCAAATTTCCATAGACTTTCATTGTAAACCAATAGGGATTACTTGCTTACAGAAAATCAACAAATTGAGATATTTTAAAGCAAAAAAATCTAATATTAACTTAAGGGATTATTTTAATTATATTTAAGGGAATCCAAGTAAATTAAATTATGAATAAAAGTAACATGATACTTAGCATACTTTCCCAAACATAAATTTTAAGAGAGCCCGCAGGTCAAAGGAATTACATTTGAAACTTTTATCCAATGATAGTAAATTTTGACTTTCGTGATTTTTTAACTTTTTGTGATTTTTTAATTCGATTTTTACGTTTCTTCGCGATCTCCTACAACTTTTTGACATATAATACTAAACTAATTTCTGCCCTCATTTCAATAAAGTTTATTCGGATTTCGTATAGCAATTTTCGGATTTTTCGAGAATTGTGTATGTGATTTTTAGTGTATTTTAGGGATTTCCTACCACTTTTCCACATTCATGAAAGGAATCAACTTTCAATCTTCGAACACAGTACGTATTTTTCCCCCTTTTCGAAATTTGTGCAGCGATTTAAAAATTTTTCGCGATATCTTATGGTGATTTTCAGAGTTTTTTCGCATTTCGTGCTGTCTTTCGACGTACCCGGGCAACGCCGGGCAAGTTAGCTAGTTATCAATAAAAGTAACAGGATACAATGCTTAGCATGCTTTCCCAAACATAAATTTTAAGGGAGACTAAACTGGTCGCCAAGTGCGGCTAGTATGAGTAATTTAAGGTATTTCTTTATTATAAGGTCATTCACATAGCTCAGGTTTATACGCTGAACCAGGATGTCTGTTTATATCATGAAGTAATAAGAAAATGGCAAAGATGTCATATACGCACCGGGGTACCTAATTGTCGCCAACATAGATTATTTTGCTTGACATGGTAACCCAGCTATTGTTGTTTATTTATTAATAAATTGTTTATTTACTTTAATTTTCTTTTAAAATTATATAAATTGCTTTGTTTTATAGTTCTTAATGAAACTTTTATTTTATTTATTGTTATTTCCTTTTTTGAGTAATAGAACATAATTTAAAAATATACATGTAACTGGTATTCGAAAACGATGTTTTCACCTAATTGGCGTCCAAAACAGATCGCGCCAAACCAGGCGCGTTTATGTCATCTGTGCCAAGAAAATTATCGGTTGATACTGTTTTATATGTTTTACAATCATACTTGTCATCAAAGGTGGACGAAGAATTGATCATCTGGAATATTATTAAGTATTTACCACACAAAAAACAAACCTGTTTACAACAATGTATTTACTTTTGCACCAAATTTCTTACTCTTACAAAAAGCAAATTGATTATGAACCCGATTACAGAACATAATCTTTCTATCTAGTTAATTTTTTACTTTTTAAGAATGAAAATACATATTTCCTGCTAATCATTACGTCATTTTCGACATGCAAAATTTTACTGAGCATATTACTGACATTTACTATCCATTTGCTCTTCAAAAGTTTTTTTTTTTAATTTCAAATTAAAATTTGATTCTTTGTGTTAACCGTGCGCAGACGATAAACCGTAAGCATTGATAACAATTTCTTTAAATAATAAGAATTAATACCATAACACAATTTCATTTTATTTCAACATCAAAGCATATCCGTATTATATTTTCCATATATGACGTCACATTTGCCTTCTTTCAGTATTTAATCAAAATTCATGCACCTTTTATTATTAAAAATACTTGAAAATTTCTGTTTTAATCTTTCGATTAGAAATTAAATTATTATTCTAGGTTTTTATTTTTTGGCAACAAAAAAAGGAATATGGTTAAATTTTATCGGGAAAATGTCAATTCATTGTGTATGAAAAATAATGAAATTTGGATGATTAAGCAAAATATTTGAGTAAAATAGATTAAACATATCCTATGTTCATTTCCGGGTTGTAATCCATCCATATCAAAAAGTACAAAAACATTAATTCATCCGTTAAATGCTGACTTAATTCAAACTTTCGGACACACATTGACATTTATAATATTACTAGCAAACCCCGCGGCTTTGCTCGCGTAATATTTGAAATATGCCAAATGACATTTATATGTCTAATTTTTATTAAAATGTACTAACTAAATTTTTATTTTATTAAAAGGTAATATTTTATTTTATTAAAAGGTACTTATTACTTTTAGGAATAATTCAAAAATTACTATTTAAAACACAGTTTGATTAAACATCATTATTACACTGCATTAGGCAGAAATGAGACTTAAATTAATAAAATGAAATAAAACTAAATAAATGATAATTTAGAAAATATTTTGAAACTTTTATGCTCAATTAATACGCTCATTTCAGTATTCATTTGAAGTTTTGAATTTTTTAGAAACCATCTTCTTACATCTTAAAATTAACCATCATGTCAAATTCCAAGTCTCTCAATATAAAGGGCTATGTTAAAACAGGAACTGTCACCATTAATTTGCCAACATTAATTTTGAAATCGGTTTGTTATTTCCTAATATTCCACAGAAACGTAATTTAAAAAGCTTTTAAAGCCCTTTTTTAGAACGTTTGTTGTTCCTGTGAACACCAGGTGGTAGAATCACCGGCATAAAATATAGCCTGTGTAGGATCAGAGACTGTTACCATTGATTCGCAACTATTACTTTTATAATCGGTTTATATTCCCTGAAATTGCACAGAATCGTAATTTAGAACTTTTTTAGAATGCTTTTCGCACCTCCCTTTCGCTTCACCCCTTTTTAATTCGAATTTATTTTCGACGTTCCTTCGAGGGCATTTATATTTTATAAGTAACTACCATGTCATATTTAAAGTTTCTAGCCTTTTCACTATCACAGAAATCGCAATTTAGAAAGTTTTTAGCTCCTGCAACCCTCTGGTGGTAGTGGAACAGACATAAAATGTAGCTTATGTTTGAGTAGGTTCTATCATCAAAATTTGTCATCATTATTTTTTTAATCGGTTTGGTAATTTATAAGTTTGCTTAAAAATTGTAATTTATAACGCTTTTCACTCACTTCATTTTTTTAAATTTGGTATTTTCTTTCGACTGTTCTTAGAAAGCAGTTGCATCTTGTAAGTAAATACCATGCCATACTTCAAAGTGTCAGACCCCTCAGTTGTGCAAAAAACGCAAATTAGAACATGTTTTGCTTTTGCAACCCTCAGATGGTAGTGACAGCAACATAAAATATAACCTATGTTATAGCAGGGACTATCACCATTGATTTGCAACCATTACTTTTGAAATAGCTTTGGTATTTCCGTAGGTTGAGTAGAAATCGCAATTTAAAACGTTTTTAGGACTCTTTTCGCGCATTTTGACCCCTTTTTAAATTTCCAATTTTTTCGAAACTGTTCTTAAAGATAATTTATATCTAATAAATATGTACCTTCCCTAATTTTAAGTTGCTAGCCCCTACCGATCACAAAAATCGAAATTTAGAACGCTTTATTGCTTCTGCAACGTCTTGGTGATAGTGATACCGACATAAAATAGCACCTATGTTAGAGCAGAGGCTGTCAGCATCAATTTCCTACCATTACGTTTGAAATCAGATTCATTCTTCCTGAGATATTGCCGACAAATCGGCATTTAGAACGTTTTTAGAACGCTTCTCTGGGGTAGTGGAAACAGATATAAAATATAGCCTATCTTGGAGCAAGATCTGTCACCATCATTTTTACACCATTATATTTGAAATCGGTTCAGTACTTCCTGAAATTGCATAGAAATCACAATTTAGAAACTTTTTTACAACACTTTTTGAGCATTTTGACCTCCTTTTAAATTTCGATTTTTTTAGGAAATGTCCTTAGAGATCATTGATAGCTTATAACTAACTACCATTCCAAATTTCACGATTCTAGGCCCTTCCGTAACGCAAAAGCCGCAAATTAAAACGTTTTTCTCCTGCACCCCTTTTGGGTTAGTGGCACCGACATAAAACATCACCTATGTTGGAGCAAGGGTTGTCACCATCATTTTGACGCCATTATTTTTTAGATCTGTTTGGTATTTCCTGAGATTGTGTAGAAACTACCATTTAGAACGTTTTTAGAACGCTTTTCGCGCATTTTCACCCCTTTTAAATTTCGAATTGTTTAAGAACTGTTCTTAAAAATCCTTTATATCTAATAAGTAGCTAATATTTCAAATTTCATATTTCTAGGCTCTTCGGTAACGCAAAAATCGCATTTTTAGAACGTTTTTTGCTACTGCACCACCTTTCGGGTAGTGGCACCGACATAAAACATAGCCTATGTTGGCGCAAAAGTTGTCACCGTCATTTTGACACCCTTATTTTGACACCATTATTTTTTAAATCGGTTTGGTATTTCCTGAGATTGTGTAGAAACCACTATTTAGAACGTTTTTTAGAACGATTTTCGCGTATTTTCAGCCCTTTCAAATTTTGAATTGTTTAAGAACTGTTCTTAGAAATCCTTTATATCTAATAAGTAGGTAATATTTCAAATTTCATATTTCTAGGCTCTTCGGTAACGCAAAAATCGCATTTTTAGAACGTTTTTTGCTCCTGCACCACCTTTCGGGTAGTGGCACCGACATAAAACATAGCCTATGTTGGCGCAAAAGTTGTCACCGTCATTTTGACACCCTTATTTTGACACCATTATTTTTTAAATCGGTTTGGTATTTCCTGAGATTGTGTAGAAACCACTATTTAGAACGTTTTTTAGAACGATTTTCGCGTATTTTCAGCCCTTTCAAATTTCGAATTGTTTAAGAACTGTTCTTAGAAATCCTTTATATCTAATAAGTAGCTAATATTTCAAAATTTCATATTTCTAGGCCCTTCAGTAACACATAAATCGCATTTTTAGAACGTTTTTTGCTCCTGCAAACCCCTTTGGGGTAGTGACACCGACATAAAACATAGCCTATCTTGGAGCAAGCATTGTCACCATCATTTTGACACCAATAGTTTTTAAATCAGTTTGGTATTTCCTGAGATTGTGTAGAAACCACCATTTAGAACGTTTTTTAGAACGCTTTTTGTGCATTTTCACCCCTTTTCAATTTCGAATTATTTAAGAACTGTTCTTAGACATTATTTATATCTTATAAGTAACTAATATTCAAAATTTCATATTTCTAGGCCCTTCAGTAACGCTAAAATCGCATTTTTAGAACGTTTTCTATCCTACACCCCCTTTCGGGTAGTGGCACCGACATAAAGCATAGCCTATCTTGGAGCAAGCGTTGTCACCATCATTTTGACACCAATATTTTTTAAATCGGTTTGGTATTTCCTGAGATTATGTAGAAACTACCATTTAGAACGTTTTTTAGAACGCTTTTTGTGCATTTTCACCCCTTTTAAATTTCGAATTGTTTAAGAACTGTTCTTAGACATCATTTATATCTTATAAGTAACTAATATTCAAAATTTCACATTTCTAGGCCCTTCAGTAACGCTAAAATCGCATTTTTAGAACGTTTTTTGCTCCTACACCCCCTCTGGGGTAGTGGCACCGATATAAAATATAGCCTATGTTCTAAGTTGGACTAACACCATCATTTTGATACCATTACTTTTGGAATCGGTTCGGTAGTTCCAGAGCTTACCTCCTACAAATAAACAATTTTTTCCTCTTTATAATAGGAGTATAGATAAGGATAAAGAATAGTACATTTCTAGGGTTATTAAAATGTAGCTAAATTAAAAAATAGTAAAACGTGTGAAAAAGGACCTGCCTATGACGGAATCCTCTGTTAATCTGAAAAATATGTTGATCCATACAAAATGGATGTACTAATACATGAGAAAAGAATATATAATACGTTTACACCTGTTAAGATGGGAACTTGTCTATAACGTATATTTTTATAACTGAAACATTTACATACAACAGATAGCGATTCATAAAAAATAAATATATATCGCAATAACTTTTATAAAAATTAAACTGGAAACATAACAATAAGAATCAAAGATAAGTATTTTTGTCATAACTCCTCGAACTAGACAAAATTTTAACAAAATCTACGTAAAAATCAATGTTTTGTAGCAATTCATTTGGGCCGGACTGGGCTCGGGCCGAGAGATTTGGACTTTTTTCCGGGCCGAACTTTTCGCTGTTATACAGGGCCAGGTCGGGCCAACAGTTTTTTTCTCTACGAACCGGGCCAATATTTTTTGTACGGGCCAGGTCGGGCTCGGGTCGAACTTTTAATGTTTATATCGGCCGGGCCGAATTTTTCTTCTATGGATCGGGACGGCCCTGGCCTAGAAATTTAGGCCCGTGCAGACCTCTACCATAGGCTGCATGTACATGGACCTCCGTTCCAAAATACTGTTTCTACTAAATTTCTTTATATATATCTTATTGTAAGCTCTTTTGATTTTTTAATGGATCTCTATTATTATGTAAATATCTGAATTATTATCAATATCATTAATCCGTTTACACGGCTTGGATACTTAAAAATCTGAAAATTCTATCTCGAAAAACCTTCTAAGACGGAAACACATTGGAGAGAAAAAAAATCGTTATAGTTAAGTTCCTTTTTTATCAGGTCTGTCGTCTCTTGCATGTGTATTATTTATTTTCAAACGGATTATTATATCCATTTAGAAGATTCAGCAGTGTTGCCAGATGGGCTACTTTTCTTAAATTCGGATTCTTGTTTGGCACCAACTTTTTGATATGCTAAAATGCACCTTATTTAATGACATATTAATTAAAGCGAAAACAAAGGTAATTTTACCGTTTGAAAAACGTGGAGGCAATCAAGAAAACTGAATAAAAAAAAGTAGCCCACTGGCAACACTGAGATACAGATCCACCGATCAAGAAATTTTTCCGTTTAAAGCAGGATTTCATAATACACAGATTCTTAAAACAAGATTTTCAGTATTGTATGCCCTCCCCAGCCCCCTTAGAAATGCATATGTACTACTATTCTTTAAAGAGAATTTTAATTGTACAATGATGGTAATTTAAAAATATATATTTTTTCGGAAAAAATTGTTGACCCAAGGTAAGTTGTTCATTAAACAGATTTTTGCACAAGTCACACTGGGACGGGGTAATTTTTCATACAAGCAGGGGCGACCGGGCCAGAAAATTTCTGTCTGTGCAGACTTTTAGGAATAATAGAGCACAAACCCAAAAATAAGTCCGGTTCGGCCCGGCCCGAGCCTCCAGAAAGAGCAGGACTCGAGCACGACCCAAAAAACTAATGATCACATTCGACCCGCCTCAAGTCCGTTTAGGCCTCTAAATGGCATTTGAATGGGAAAAACTTGATCTTAACAGCAGGAACAGTTTTAAATAAGTTATGAAAAAAATGAGTTTGAGTTGTAAATTTCGTTCAAACTTGCGGATTTTTTGAGCTTTCGTTCGGTTCACGTTCGTTTATCAAAAACCGAGTTAAGTTCAGCTCAAAGTTCACAGAAATTGAACTAAGTTCGTGAGTTTCCGTTCAATGAACGTGTTCATACCCAACAATGGAGTGAATGGATATCATCTAAAGATGCAACTGTAACAAATGGTGGTAATTGTTTAAAGAAGTTGACTTCATTGCTATCTCTGAATGGGTGGAGGAAGCTTTGCTTGAATTACCACAAGAAATGATTTTCTGATCTTTCAAAAAATGTTGCATCAGAAATGCGATGGACTGAACTGATTATGATGCCATTTTTGAAAAAGATGGTGATGATGATGAACAGATATTGACGATATTCATCCTAATGTACCAATGAGAGAAAACAATTTAAAAGAGTTGCTAGAAAATTATAATAATGTCTTGGATAGTGAATGCTGATTAATGACTGTTTTAATTAGAAAAGAATGGAGTATTAAAGTAGTTTGGGAAATTTGTAGGTAATTTTTATGTTTTATATATTTAACATCCTTCTTATTTTAGAATATAAAATTTGGAAATTATCTTAGACACGTGTGTAAGTCGACCCCACCACTTTCGAGCCAATGCCCAAAAAGTCTCGGCTTATACACGGGAATATACGGTAGATAAAACATATACCAATAGATATGAAAAAATTGAATCACAAATAAATCTAAATAATACCTTACACAGGCAGAAATCACAGAAAGAAACAAATGCAGTTTTAAATTCTAGATTTTTTTAAAAGAAAAACAGAAAGCATTCTTAAAATATTTTCTTTATCTACATAATGTAACAGGGTATTTCTATCTATAGGTTATGAAAATATTTTGGAGTTTCTCACCACTAACATTGTTGCAAACTGATTACTTTTTATTGTCCAGGAAGGATAAAGTGGCTGCTCTAACTTTTGATGAATTTCTAAAATGCTTTTAAATTAGAAAAGTTCTAGAAACAAACACCAATGGTAACTATAATAACTTTAGATTGAATTGCTACTTCAACCCTTCAGTGCGTAGCTTTGCATATATGCAAACAACACAGTATTGAATTTAATAGATTTTTTTAATTTGAATATACCTAATTCATACCAGAAAATTAAAATATCAATATTTGCTTTAATTAAAAAACAGACATTCTGTATTTAAATAAAGCGAAATTAACCATTGATTCTTTCTGATGTAAAGTCAGATCCTCTGAACTACGTAATTTCTAGAACGTATTCTATTATGGGAATTGAAGGGTTAAAGGTTAAGTGTTATAAAATAAATAATTATATAAAATAAGGTATTTGGAGACATGCTTATTAAAGTATTTACTAATTTGCATTATTTTAGCGTAAAACAGTCACACGTCAGTAGTTTTTACTTATATTGCAGATGTGCAACAGAAGAAAAGATTGACGTATTATATGAAAAATATATCTCTGATTTTTTTCATTGTTTTTCCTGTATTATAAACCTTTCAGAGTATCATATATAATTCTTTCAAAAAAAAAAGCATTTAAGGGTTAAAATTATTATTTTAAAACGTTCACGTTACTTTTAAAGGAAAAATTACAAAATGGCCACATTTCCTGCTTTTGCCGGCTAAAGTGACCAGCGTAGTTAAATGAACAATTCACAGGATGTACAGCTCATATTCAAAATATTAGAATAATTACTTTTTGTTACAAATTGAAAACAGCGTTTGATAATTTAATGCCTTTTAATGCAAATATGCAAACGATATTTTTATTAAGAACTTATTGTTGATTAAACTTATTTATTATCTTAAAATTAATATAATTTTTGAAAAGATTTATTGAAAATAAATTATTTTGAAAAGTCAAAATATTAGAATATTTATTCAAGTGGTTCAAGAAATCTGAATATTTCACAATAATTCTCCTTTAATTTTCACCAATTCAAAACTGGTGGCATCATTGATTAAATTCAGACGATTTTATTTAAAATCAGTATTCTTTTTGCAGTTTGTTTGCTTTTTTCGTCTTAAAACGGGTCGTGCGAGTGATATTCCTGAATTTATTAAACTTCGTATGGTTGATTTGCATCGACACGGTAAAAATCAATGTTACATAAATTATTTATAATGTTTGCAATCAAGCGTTAGTAAAATACTAATATAATATTAAAAAAATGGAAAATTTCAAAATAATCGCCGAATTGGCGGCCGAAAACACAGGGCCAAATATATCTGCTACAGATGACAGGAAACTGAAGCGTATAGAAAAAGACCGTTTTAAAAGTGTGCGATTCTTGCACCGAAAATGAAAAGAAGAAGGAGTTGAAGTTTCTACATCGACAACATTAAGACGTCTCCCTAAATTTAAGTTTGAATTTCGTGTAACGAAAACAAAACCTCTCATGACTGCAAAACAAAAGCGTATAAGATTGAATATGTATAAATCAAGACGTTTATGGAGCGAAGAAGATTGGGAAAATATCAAGCAGGACGGTCGTTCTGCCAAGCCAAGCTGAAAAAAAAAATGCTAACCTCGCCAAACAAACAAACGCCAAGAATAAAACGCAAGACACCGTAACTGCTTATTATACTGAAGACAGCTTCTCCATGTTAAATCGACCAAACATGCCATCGTAAAATGTCCCATATCAAAGGAACCAATCATCGCAGAAAAATAAAACCAAAACTAGAAGGACCTAATGGAAAAGATCTTCAATTTGAGACCAAATGCATTCTCATAAATTAATTATAAACAGATATATAGATTTTTTAAAATAACGTCGAGATACTGAAAATGACAAATTTATTTTCTTCGTCACAACTTATGCTTCAATTGAGGTAGAGACTTAAATAATGGACATAAAATAGTAAGGATTGCATTTTTGGACAGATGTTTACTCAATCTACGTGCTTTTATAAAATTCAGCTTTAAAAACACAAATTTTCTATTCTTAATTAGCGAAAAACTGTTAATTAATTCTAAAGTTTATAAATTATGCCTAACAGCGATAAACCCGCCAAACCATTTTAGAAGTCTTTTACTATTCTTTTATATTATCCTTTTGCATTGATTTCATCGAAGAAAACTATGGCCGAGATCCAGATAGATTTTTCGCTGTTAGCGAAATGAGTTTGACCAATCAGAAGCCAGAATGTTTGAGAATTTTTGTGTTTCTGGATCCCGACCTATGTCATAAAAGTTTTGAGTCATTTTCTTAGTGCCATGGATGAAGTGCAATGTTTACAGAAATCTAGGCTGGGATCCAGATAGATTTTTCGCTGTTAGAGAAACGAGATTCACCAATCAATAGCCTGCATTGCTGCAAACGGCGAAAAGTTCGCAAAAGTGCAAGCTTCTGAATTCTGATTGATGAATCTCGTTTCGCTAACAGCGAAAAATCTATCTAGATTGCGGCCAATTATGTTGAACACAATTTTGCTATTTCCACATCCAGGAAGGGTATTGATGTCATAACAACAGTACAGCGCCTAGAAGATACAGTGTGGAAAACGGCTATTCCTATAATGCTTTAAAAAGTGCTAAGAACTTGTATCCCATAAATCTCCAACAATGCTCAGCGGCAATATGTTGATACGAGCGCCATCTCGTAACTCTTTTCAATATAAACACTGTGTTTTCAAAAATTATAGAATGTTAAATGTCGGAAACTATAAATAGAAGATATTTTGGTCTGTTATAAGCTAATTTAGTTAAGGAATGACGTGAAATAGGTTAAAGAGTCTCTTTTAGAATGACTATCATTTTAAATCACTACGATGGTGCTACGATCGACATCTTGTTATTCAGTATCGTTGTACATTTATGGGATTCAATTTTTTAGCACTATTTTGTAGCCGTTTTCCACACTGTATCTTCTAGGCGCTGTAACAACAGTGCATATTCGAAACTATTTAAGGCATTGATTCTGAACTCCTTTGCTATACATTTCAATATTAAAGAAGTTGTTGTTTCAATAGTTTTAGTACTTTTCTCTGTTGCTCACTCTAAAACACAAATATCGAAATTTAACCAACAGCGCTCAGAAACTATAGCGCCTAGAATATATAGTGTTGAAATCGGCTAACCCTGTAATACTTAAAAAAGCGCTAAAATATTGTATCCCTTAAATGTACAATGATACTGCTGCAATATGCAGATCGCAGCGACATCTGCAGGATATTTTCTACACTGCTGCAATATGCAGATCGCAGCGACATCTGCAGGATATTTTCTACAACTCCAAGAAATTGCTAGTCTATACAATGTAATAATAGTAATACGAAAATCCCGCACATGTCGCTGCGATTGGCACTTGAAATTTTAGCAGTATGGTCGCACATTTAAGGGATACAAATTTTTAGAACTGTTTGGATAGCATATTTACACACTAGGTATTCTAGGCGCTGTATCAGAAACAACACCATAACAGAGAGCCTTTATACATAAGAGTGGTGATATATGCACAGGAGGTATGCTCATTTCAAGTTTTTGTCGAAAGTACGGCAATCCTCTTTCTTGAATAGAGGATATTCAATCTACGTTATGATCACATGGTCAAGGCAAGAACATCTAGCGTAAAGAAGGGAAGGCTCCGTCTACGTAATGTAAATCCCCGCTAGCCAATGAAACAGTTCATGGGAGAAAGCAGTAGTACACTGTTAAAAATATCGTGAAAAATTACCTCTGTTTTTAAAGGCTATCTGTATTATGACCAATGGGAACGCTTCATAGGCGTTTATATAGCGTTCTCATGGGTCAGAAAATAGAGAACCTTTAAGAACAGGGGTAATTTTTCAAGATATTTTTAACAGTGTAGTTTCCTGATTCTCTTCTTATCAGTTAGAAATTCTTTGGGTAAATTACCGGTACCACGTGACTTTTTCAGGCTCGAACCCATATTTGGAATATCCTCTCTTAGAAGATACGCGCATGGACGATCTCTATTAGACTAGGGAAATAATTCAACATGCATTAGCCTGACGATAATGGCATGCTCGCAAAGAACTTTAACGATTTGTTTTTATCACTTTTACCAATAAACATTTATTGGCCGTATGTCGCTACTTCGTTATAGACACACACTTGTTCCTAATTAGATCCCGGCCTTAATGTATCAAAATACGGAATTTGCTTTCTGTACTATTCCTGAGCTCAGTTATAGCGGCTAGAAATATAGGCTGGGATCCAGGTACATTTTTGCAAATAGTGAAAAGTTAGCAAAAATTCTGGCTTCTGATTGGTCAATCTCGTTACGATAACAGAGAAAAATCTACCTAGATCACGGTCATAGTGTGGAAACAGGCTATTCCAGTAATGCTTTAAAAAGTGCTAAAAATTGAATCCCATAAATACTGAATGACAAATGTCGATAAGAGCAACATTTTCTAGATCTTCTCTGAGCGAAACGTTTTCTTTTGAAATAGTTACGTTGGAAGTACCATATGTCGCTCTAATCAACATTCGTCGTTTAGCCTCGTTCAACATTTATGGGGTACAATTTTTTAGCACCTTTTTAATAAGCCGTTTTTTAAACTATATCTTCTAGAAACTATAGCTCCGTTATAGCGTCTAGATTATATGTTGTAGAAATCGACTATCCCAGAAATACTTAAAAAAGCGCGGAATTATTGAATCGCTTAAATGTACAACGATGTCGAATTCCAACCAGTCATTTGCATCGACATCTGCAGCATATTTTTTAAAGAAGAAAGAGACATGTGTAATGCACCGCTACAGCGCCTAGAATACATAATGTGGAAATTTGCTATTCAAGAACCGCTAAGAAGTGTATCCCTTAAATGTGCACTGACGCTGAAATCCAGGGAGATGATCGCAGCGACACCTGCGATATATTTTCAAATTTCAAAGTAAACATGGTATTATTACAGCGGGTTTGACGCCAAGCACACAGATCGGATGTATGTTAATAAAACGTAAAAAAAAAAAAAAAAAGTGTTACAGCGTCTAGACCAAATTGTCTTGGAGTTTTGGGAAATATCCTGCAGATATCGCTGTGATCGACTGATTGGATTTCCACACTATATATTCTAGAAGCTGTAGCACCGCAGTAGCCTGTCTTTTTCGTTTGCCTCGAAGTAGATATAGATGACGTCATTTGAAGCTGTTCCTAAAGTGTGGCCAGCTCATCACGTCACACGGAGTTGATTATCTGTACACGGCAATGGACACAAAAAAAAATTGGCGCACCGCTTTGTACTAATCATCGTGTAAAGATGATCCAACTCCGTGTGACTTTTAAACGTCATGAACTGGCCTATTATGTCATTGGTCACGCTAACACACTCCCCCTTGCGTCCGCCATATATAGCGGCATCTTGCACTGGAGACTGCTAAATGGGCTGCTATCGGTCAAAATCAAGAGAGAAAAGGGCAGAAGAGGGGGAAAGAACTCGTTTTTTTTGGTATGTAGTTTTTCACACGGGAAGATTGACATGTCTGCTCCTCTCCTTTTATATCTTCATGATGGTGAAATAAACCAACGCCCTCTAGATATTGGAGAAAGTCTTGACACGCGTCACGAAAACATCACACAAAGCAGGCAAAGCAAAGGAACAAAATCATTCATTGGCTCGTGGATATGAATGAGCCAATGAATGATTTTTCTTCTTTGTTTTGCCTGCTTTGTGTGATATTTTTCTGACGCGTGTCAAGGCTTTCTCGAATATTTAAAGGGCGTTGAATAGGCCGGGATCAAGATAGATTTTATGCTTTTAGCGAGATGAGATTGATCAATCAGAAGCCTGCATTTTTGAAAACTTTTTTATGTTTGCAGTAAACACCAAAAAGCCTGCAAGGATGGGGGCTACTGATTGGTCAATCTAATTTTACTGACAGAGAAAAATTTATCTGTATCCCGGACATTAACTTTGGTTGGTTGAGACGATTTTGAATAAAATCAAATCAGAAAGCCAATGTTTTTTTAATTATTCGGGTTAGTTTAATCGAAATCTTCCACGTCTATTACAGAAAACTGAGTTACTGTACTTTGGACAAAAACTTGAATATGAGTACACGACTTGTGCATATGTCACCAATCTTACATATAAATGTACTCTGTTATGAGCATAATTATAAGCGCAGCTGGTTAAATTTGAGTATCTGGGTATTAGAGAAAGCAATTGTGGCCCACCGTGGCTGAGTGGATAAGCCACCACGCCGCTAATCGCTTGAGAGTGTAGGTGGGGGCGGGTTCAAATCCCGCCGTGATCCCCACGTGATCTGATATATATGTGTTCAATAAAACAAACAAACAAACAAGTAATAGTGAAAGGTACAGTTGCCATGGAAACGACTTCTTTAATTCGTATAGAAAATGAATGAATAGTTGTAAATGACTTAAGTTTAAAATGTAGGCAAATGCTCTGAAAATATCAATGGTTCCCATCTAGTATTTTACAAAAGTAATTTAATATATTCACATGATGTATAAAGTTGATGCAACTCTTAGCTAATGAAAATTCTGCAACAAGACTTATGTAGGTAGATCTTTTCAATGATTAATTCAGAATTCTAAGAACAAAACGAAATTCTTAAGCGCTCTTCCTCACCCCCCCCCCCTCAAAAAAGAAATACGATAGAAAGATATAAGTATTTGGATAACTTCAGTATTTCTGTGATCTTTAGTCAGAGTTTAGAAAAGGTGTCTGGATATTAAAAAAAACATAAAACAGATTTGACGAACGATAAGACTATAGATTTCAGGCAATTTTTAACTGGAAAAAATTTAATTCTAATGTTTATGCGGCTTTAATAATAGACTATTAAAGATAATCAATTTAAGGGAATTTTTATACGAAATTATATTCTCACATTTATGCAAATAGGTATGGATAAACAGACTTGAGTAAAATTACATATTTATTCTTTCTTCTCTATAACACGATCTAAATGAAGATGTACAGTTTATATCTTTAAATTTTTAGATTTTTTTTATCAAAAATGTTTCCTCATCATGTCTAGAATTGCTAGATTTACTTCTTTAGACAGATCTTCAATTCTTTAGATGCCTGCGGGCTTCATTCTCGGATTATCCGTAGGTATTTGTAAAGGTAAATTTATTTTACAAAACCGTCAGCAAAAAAAGTTCGAACAAACAATTAACTGACAGACTAACTGTAAATATATATTTTATTTTGACTCTATTTGATTTTTACTAAATTTTCATCCTTCATAGAAAATTTTAAGAAGATATAAATTGAGAAAGACTGATACTTTGAAAGAAGAAATTGACTTTCCTTACTTTTAAATTATTAATTACTCAAAAAATGAATGATAGGTAAACAAAATTTATACTATTGTGTTTGTTTCCTGCTGATAAAGGCTATACAAGGACTAATTTTAGCGAGTAGAATTATTTCAATAATATATAATCTGTTTAAAAAAAAGGACTGATATCTACTAAAAAACAACTTTTCAAAAGTAAAAAAACAAGCCAAGCAAAAAAAAAGAAAAGAAAAAGAGGGAAAGTTGTGGCTAAAAAATAGTGTGATATCAAATTTCCAAGCTTATATTATGGTACTTATTTAACATTTTTTATTAAAAATTTACTATACGTAAGTCGAGTACCTAAGTATGCGTTGATAGAAAGCCTTTTCTCCTTTACTAAATACATCATAACGGGTTTCTGAAAATTAATTTTTTTTTTAAATTATGCATGATGGGCTTGGCGGCCATCTTTCCATATTTTACACAAATTTCTAAGCAGACAAGCTCGTGATATGTTTGCATTATTAAGAATTTTGAACTTCTAGTTTTGGCTACAGACAGATAAATTAATATTGTCTTTTATTTTGAAAAAAAAAATTGATTTTTACTGCTTTAACTAATAAACTAACCCCTCCGAAAAAAAAAAAAAGAATCATAAGATGAAACCTGAAGTTACTTCAACTTTATTTTAAGACACAAATTTCTAGGCACTCATTTCCGTAAATTAAAAGCATAAAATGTTTACTTTAGCAGCAATTTCGAATTTCCGATCTTAACAATGTACTTGTGTGCTAAGAAATTTGTGTAAAATATGGAAAGATGGCCGCCAAGCCCATCATGCATAATTTAAAAAAATTAATTTTCAGAAACACGTTATGATGTATTTAGTAAAGGAGAAAAGGCTTTCTATCAACGCATACTTAGGTACTCGACTTACGTATAGTAAATTTTTAATAAAAAATGTTAAATAAGTACCATAATATAAGCTTGGAAATTTGATATCACACTATTTTTTAGCCACAACTTTCCCTCTTTTTCTTTTCTTTTTTTTTGCTTGGCTTGTTTTTTTACTTTTGAAAAGTTGTTTTTTAGTAGATATTATTTAGTGATGAAAGTATGTTTTGTGTTTCATATGGTAATAAAGGTATTCGAGTTTGGAGAATGAAGCAAGAAGCATTTGATAAAGAATGCCTTAAACGTTCCGTAAAATTTGCTGCTAGTGTCATGGTTCGGGGTTGCAGGAGGGCAGAAGGACCTGGAAAGTTATGCATCATCTACGAAAAAGTTAACGTTCAGACATGTCAAAAAATGTTTGAATATTACATGATTCCATCATCATAATATTTATTTGAAGATGATTTCATCTTTCAACAAGATTTAGCATACCTCGGCAATAACTAAGAATTGGTTCCGCTAACGCAACATTAAGGTACTTCCTTGGCCACCAAACTCACAAGACCTTAATCCCATCGGAAACTTATGGTATATAATGAAGAAAAAACTCCAAGAAAATCCTTCTTCAAATAAAACTGAGTTAGTGGCACGTATAAAGTCTATTTGGGCTAATATTGAGAGAAATATTTGTAAACACCTTGTATATAGTATGCAAGATCGATTGTACGCCGTTATGAAAGCTAAAGGGGATACTACAATATATTAACTACCATTCATTTCATATTCATAAGGTAATATTGTTTCGTAAAATAAAATATTCTAATATTTTGAACCAATCTAAATGTTATTCTAATATTTTGATGTGTTTCAGAAAGCTGTATACCCAATTTATTGTACAGTATTTTATATTTTGCAAATGTTAAAATCTTATGTAAACATTCCAGATTGAATTTATAAGACATTTAATTGCATTTACTTTGTATCAAAAATAAATAAATGATAAAAAAAACATTACTTTTTCTCAATTATTCTAATATTTTGAATATGGGCTATATATTTATGCTCTTGAAACCCGAAGGTAAAATAACACTGCGAATACAAATTCGTTGATTTTTCACAAACAAAAGGTACCATAGATGACAGAAAGAGCCATTTTTCTAAAATTGATACTTTAGGGGGATTGGTAGTTTAGGTTCACAAATACTAATCTAAAATTAATAACACCCTGAAAATATCGATTTAATTGTCGGTAATCTGAATTACGCATTAACAAATTGAAGGCCTTTAATTAATTGAATGAACTACAATTCCTCAAAAAATTTTATTGTAAAGAGTTTAATTTAATTATGAAACCTTCTTGGACACACTGTCTGGAATGCATTTTGCAAACTCAGGTGATAATAACACTTATTTTATGAGGAAAAAAGCATAGGTGGTGACATTTATTTGTTTGGATCCAAAGCCAAAAACATTCAGCTATATAGAAGTAAAGTAGAAATGTAAAAGATTCAAATAGTTTAGTTTATATCCTCCTCGGTTCTGAAGTATCACCTGTGATACTTCAGAACAAAGGAGGTTAATCAACACAAGCTGAAGTAACACACATTAAGAATAATACGTTTTAATAATATTTTAAGTATTAATTCGTTATGAGATAAAGTAAACAGTAATGAGAATCGAGGAATATAAGTACCCCAAGCAGACATGTAGGGCGCAAATGTCGAGAGTAAGTCTTTCTCTGCAGAAGTTATCGCTCCGACCTGTCTTTTTCCTTTCAAAGAAAATACTTTTGAGTAGCATGAGCAATGAATGAAAAATGGTTTTCGGGCAAAGTAGACATCTAGCCATTTTGCCTTACCTCACTGTGGTCACGTTACCCGGAACGACGCCATTACAAAAACTGTGGTCCAGCATCTAACTGCATGACTTACACTTTTGAAAATCTGCAGCAAATTGTCCATCAATTCGACCCTTTTTAAAGATAACGGTTACTTGGCCATATTATTAAGCATAGCTGACCACATTATTCACAATATTATGGTCTGAATAAAGTTAAATTACGGTTATGTAACCGTTTTCTATAAAAACAGTCGAATTGCTGGGCAGTTTGCTGCATATTTTCAACAGTTAGAATTTTGAAATATACATAATTTAAAATGTTGTTTCACAATGATCAAACAACGTAAGGGCAATTAACTATAACTACATATTATATAGCTGTAATCAAGAAATTGTACCGCTTGTCTAAAATCACAAAATGCGGAAAAAAAATAGTTCCGAATAAGAAAAATGTGGTATTTCGTTTCAAAGTAGTAGACAGTACTACCAGCATCAACGAATATTTCGCTCAGTTCCTGAGTAGCCGAGGCTCTGTACAGCAGAAGAAACACTGTTTCTTTTATAATTTCTTTTAACAAAAATTATGTTATTTTTATAAGTTTTTATGTTACTTCAACGATCGTATGTATGTTTTTCCAGTTCAAAATTTGTACTCTAACTTTAACTCACTTTCAAATATCCGATCGAGATTGCATTTTACATACTGGCGCGAATCCGATAATAATCTAATATTATTATGATTTTCGGTGTTTAACATTTGTATTTATTTTACAGGAAAACACGAAAAATTTCTGTTAGATTACCACCAAGAAGTTTTAGAAAAAGTTTTAGATTACATAATACAAGACTGCGATTGTTGTTTTTTTTTAAATTTTTATGCATTTTTTAGCACTGAATCCGAAAATTACCTTAATTTTTAACCATCATGTCAGGATATTTTGCAAATCATAAATTGTCAAATTTAAAGAATAACAAAAATCGGATACTATAAAGTAGAGGAGAGGGTTGTGTTTTTTAACTTTTGATAATTGGTTCTTACGTGCTTTTTAGCACTGAATCTGAAAATGACCTTCATTTTTAACCATCATGTTAGAATTTTTTTGCAAATCCTAAATGTGTAAGTTAAAATATAGCGAAAATCTCATGCTATAAAACATATGTAAAACTTTTTTATTTTTATTTTATTTTATTTTATTTTATTCGATATTTTTGCTTATCCTGGGATTCTTACAGCTAAACAGCTGAGTGGTCTGATGAGATGAGGGAGGAGATTCAATTTTAAATTTGAACTTTTTAACTTTGCAATTTGCGAAAAATCCTGATGTGATGGTTAAAAATGAAGGTCGTTTTCGGATTAAGCGGTACAGAATACATAAGAATCAATTATCAAAAGCTAAAAAACATGACATAACCTAACTTTTGCAGGCTAGTGTAATCTAATAATATTTTAAAATACGCGTCATTTTGTAAAGAATTTAGGCTGTTAATTTAGCATAATTTTATTTAACAAAAATTCTGATTTTTCTATCTTCTTAAATGTTTATTACAAATTTTATATTTTGCATTAATATGTCAGAATGATTAAATATTTAACATTTATATTGCAATGTTAATTTTAATCTCAACCATTTTTTAATAAATCTGACGAAATTATATTTCGGCTAAATTTGTGAATGACCCCCAATTTGCAGCAAAAAATATGCTCCAACTTAAAACAGCTATTACTCGGTCACTTTTAATCGTAGAATAACGGGACTTTTTTTGTATTACTTGTAAGTGTAAAAGGAAAATTTTACTAAATATAACTTATAGGACCGGGGCACCGTATAGAAATTTAAATTTCGTAATTTTGTAAGAAATGTTTTTATTGACCCAAATAGCTTTTAAAATATTTCTTTATTTGATTAAAAACATTTTTGTATTTGGAAAAATATGACTAACGGTTTAGGAATTAGCCATTGGCCACCGTTGAGACCGGACTTCCTGTATATTTTATACACAGAACACATTACTTTAACTTGGAAGCTACTTCAGTATGTTAAGAAATTGCATACCTTAATTTTAATTAAAATTTACAAATACCATACAATTCTTTATTATGATTATTATCTTCTTCGAACAATATTTTCTATGTATCATAGTTATTTTAATTATCCTAGTTATTTGAAATTAAGATGAAAATGGATTTTTAATAATAATCGAAAACTTTTGAAAGTTATTAAAGTCGTTACATCTTTTATTTACATTTCTTTAAATTACATATCAATAAATAAACTGAAAAGTAAAGCGTCAAGAATTTCAAAGTTGATTGCATTCTTTAACGAATAGCAAGACTAAAAATTATTTCTACATTTCAAGGGAACCGGGAAAGCAAAATTCAACCAAAAAATCGATTTTCACTTTTTTATATCATTAAATAGTTTAAACTTTTATCTTTCCAACGATGTGGCATACATGTTTATATATATATATATATAAAGTGTTGAAATTATTCATTGTTTTTAAGAGTACTCCACAGCTTAATGACCATTTAAATCTTTTTCTCAAAACTTGGATTTTTCATGTTTATGTTCCTTTTATTCAATATCTATTAAACTTAAGAACTCACATTTTTTTTAATACTTATATTGTCTTATATTGTATACTTTAACACAGGGATTTAATGATTTGTTGAGAATTATTTATTTTAAGCAGTGAAATCTTACCAAAAATGCTAATTTAGAAATGACTTACGATAAATAATTAATAATTAATTTTGAGATTCACTTAGATAGAAAATGGACTGTTCAAATACGTAAATTATGTTATTCTAACTACTCTAAAAAATCTAGACCTTTATCTTTCACCATTTCTGAGAAAAAGGTACATAAATTTGGTGAATTTAACAAGGCGTAGATAGGGCTTTCCCGGTCCCCTTAATATGATCAATTTTGAATACTGAACGTGACTTTATTTAATAGTGGATTTTTTATCATGAAATATTGTGAAGATCTTTATTTGGGAAAAGTGGCATTATAATGCAAAACGCTGGAATACTGCGCTAATTCCTATTATTACAAAATATCGTTGAAAAATGGGGTGATATTAATAGGGGATTTAATTACATTTACATGTCATTTTTAACATTTAATTATATTAAATGTTAAAAATACTTAAAACAATTAACAGTACGTTTCGGATTCCTTTAAAATTCCTCATTAGCAACATCCTAACGTAAAACTCATAGAAGATTGTTGAATTACAGCAAACATTGCATGAAGCTGTTAAGGTAAAAATTGTAGCTAAACTAACAATGAGTATTCTATTGGTAGCAAATGCAGCTTTGTTAATTGTAAAATCAGTAGTTCTAGTGTACCATGCTTCCAAGAAAATTCGACATCTGTAATTGCCGCAGTTAGATCTGATTACAAAAGAATTCGCAAAATTTGAGAAATGGTCTGTGTTTAAGGCTTATACATTAGGATTATGCTGATGAGGAATTTTAATGGAATCTGAAACGTAACATCCTTTTAATTCTTTTTAGTATTTTCAACATTTAACGTTACTGTAGTGTATTTTCTGTAATCTCGATGATATTTTGTAATTATGAATATGTTGAGACGCAGTACTATTTTTTATATAAAAAATAATCCCCATGGTTTTATGCGTAACAGTGAATAAGCAATTCTGGTTAAAGAAAAAAAAAAAAAAGTATCATTTTAAAAATTCTGCAGTAGCGTGTTAGATTTTCGTATGTAACATTAACATATTTTAATTCATAATCCGAAAGGATTTTCACTATAAAATTTCTATTATTTGTCACACCTTTCTTTCATGACTGATCGTTTAGAAAATTTTTAAAGATAATTCCAAACATAAATTTTCTAGATCGAAAATTAAAACATTATTTTAAACAGAAGGATGAAACCTAGTCTTTAATTTTACTCCATTTAACCAAGCTAAATTTCAGGATAAATTTTAGCCGTTCTATTTGAATGTGTAGGCAAAATACTCCGTTAGAAAGTAGGAGAACTACATGATATATTAAACATTTGCATCATGACAAGATGTGAGAAATATGATAGGATGATTTTTAATAGTTGAAATTAGATTGATATAAGAGACATTAAACTATTTTTCGATCCAAATTGTTTTATTAGATGTCTCTTGCATTTTAAGGCCTCAAATTGGGAATACTCGACAATCACCGTATTTTTAAAAACACTCCAGTGGAAACGAAAAAAGTCGCAGCTTTAAACTCATCTGCATTCTCGATATAGTATGTTTTGAAATCACCTTCTTAGGGAACACTGGTTGGTCACGGTAGACATTTTGCAATATGTGTAATGTTTTTGTCGGCGTTTTACACAAATGTTTACAGAATTTTATTTTCAGACGTTATGTTTCAACTGCCATTTCTCCTTTCGAAGAACGCAAAAGACTACAAAGTCACTGACGCGCGTATTCTAGACAAAACGTCGCACTGCTGACGTGCCTTTTCCTCATCACATCTGACTTCACGCTCACACATACCGTCCTACCCGCCCTCGTCAATAACTAAACTTTTTACCGACGTTTGGAATACCCACCGACATTTTATGAATATCATTTAAATATTGTTATAGAATGTTAAGATATGCAAAATATACATATGAACACCAAAAATATTTCATTCGAATTAAATTTGAATTTTTTAGAAAGAAAAGTTTGTGGGAGCAAATTATCATTATTTAGAGTAACTCGGGTGTTACTCGTTTTGAAATTTTACACAATCAACCCGAGTAACTTAATCTCGAACTAAGATGTCCTGGGTGGTTACTCTATTATTCAATGAATTGCCTGACAAAGTGTATAATGTTATTGAAGCGTTTGAAGGACAATGACAATTTTTCGAAAGGATGTTTTAAGCAATAGGGATGAAATCGTTATGGTTTCGAGAAGTTCATGCTTAATCATTTGCTATTGTTATTTAAAATAGTACTTAATTGACGCTATTATTAGTTATGGATAGTAATTGATGATTATTATTGACAAGTAGTAAATAATTGACTAATTGACTGCGGTTAGTAAATGATTGATTAATACTATTTTACTAATGCCGTCTTTAAAAGAAAATTTACTCTTTTTTTAATAAATTTTGTGAACAAATATTAAATTTTGTTTAAAATATTAAAATATGTGTCACTGGCTGTAACAAATTCTTTAGGTAAGTCTTTTGAACACAGTTGCTTGTTTAATTCGGAGCAATAATTGTAGAATGATGTAATTTTTTATGCGACATGAAAGGATGTTTCATACGGTGTGGGGGGAGGGGGGGGGGATTTGCTGGTTGATGAAAATTTTTCGAAAATATATTTTTAATGGAGACGAAAGTATTATGATGTAAATATAATCATGCTTAATAATTCGCTTAGATTTAATTAAAATAGTACTTAATTGACACTATTGGTACGTGGATAACTCCAAATAATTGGTGAATATTTTTAATTGACAAATAGTAAATAATTGACAAACTTTAATCTGTAGTAATTAACCACTGATTAATATTATTTAAATTATGTCGTCTATAAAAAAAAATAAATAAATAAAGTAACTTTTGTAAAAAAATATTCTTTTGTTTTTAAATTAGTAAAATATATGTCATTATCTCTAACAGAATGATTTTTAGCCAGATATTTTGTTCATAGTTGCTTGTTTAATTTGCTTAATTCGGTGAGTTAAGTATAGAAGGGTGAGCTTCTTATGTGGCGTAAAAAAATTTCACAACCTTCAGTGGGTGGAAGGAGGGCACGTGCGCTGACCTGCTAGCTCATATCTTGCAGTATCAGAACTTTTCGCTTTAAAAGAATAGATTGATTCAAAAAAGATGAGACAAACTTATACAATACAACAAGCAATTGTCTTATAGGAAACTAGTGTCGTATAAAATAAAATCACTTTAATCCAAATAAAATTTTGTTTATAACTTTTAAAGTAGTGAGTTTAGAGATTTTTTAAAATTTATCTTCCTTTGTGAAAAACGCCATGGCGATACCAAAACATTCTGGAAGTGAAAAGTCATTCTGTCAGTGACATTATGTGTATTTCGAATTACATTTTCCAACACAAAGCTACTACTTCAATGTTTGTGGGAGTTATTTATTGGCACGACGTCCACTAACAGAACATTCACAACTTCAAAGTTTATATTTACATTTTACACAATGCAAGTCATTCCTGGTTAAATTTTACCATGATATGGATTACTTATAGTTAAAGTTATGAATACAATCTGGGTTTTTTTTGGACAGACGCAATGCCGCTGAAGTGTGGCGGCTACGTTAGTGTCCCCGCACCAGGAGCCGTCATTTAGGGTAGTCTTCACCGGCATTGTTAATTATATTCCTGCATTTTTCTTTTATTTTTTTTAACCACTACGTCTTGCTAAATTCTAAAGGCGTTTATGTCATCATTCATTAACATGAGAAAATTACGGACGAAACTTCCTATACTAGAAGCAAATTTGAAATTATTTGTCTTTCATAATTTCTTTTTTTTTTAAATACATATATATATATAAACCATTTATGTGTTGCAAAATGGGATTAAGAGCTTACGTAAGTCACGAAAAGAAGCTCCCAAACTAATGTTAATCCTATCGGAGCGTTCATTACAGATTTCTCAATCGCATTTCAATATTTCATTTTTTTTAAGGAAACCCGAAGTTGATATGATATTCCATTGTTATGCCTTTGTACTTCTCCAATTTGAGTCACAGTTTTTTTTTTTTTTTTTTTTTTTTTTTTTTTTTTTTTTTTTTATGCGGATACATTTAGTTTTGGAAGTGGTTAGAACCGGCTGTGAAAATTAAACTGTCCTCATAAAAAAAAAAAAAAAAAAAAAAAAAAAAAATTGAAAAAGTACAAAAGTGCAAAAGCACAAAAATAGATATCGACCTCAGATATCCCAAAAGAAAAAGAAAGTTAAATATATATATATAAAGACTTCTTAAAGATTTCTGCTTAAGTTTCTCCCATAGGTTTAACGTTTTCTTTCGAGTTTCTCTGTGTGACTTGTATAAGCTCTTAAGACACATTAAAACTTTTTATTACTTAATTTTTTTTTTCTGGTGTAGAAAAGTAAATATCGTTAGTTTATTATCGATGATACCAACATAATACGAGGTCATTTCTCAGATATGAAATCATATTAAAAGTTTTTTTTTATAATTAAAAATGTATTTAAAACGTTTCTTAGTTAAAAAAAAAAAAAAAAAAAAAAAAAAAAAAACTAGGAAAATCGCGTTCTCTCTACATAGGGGAGACCGGGGCTAGTTGGCTACAGGGGTAAGTAGGCACAGTAATTATAAATCGGCTGTTTGTGGATAGATTACGAATCCAGTCACAGAGTACCTTTCTTCTTGCTTTTTACAATCCTCATTGTAGTTTTGCAGCGTTACCTACGTTCAGTGGACATTTATTACGATTTTTCTGTTTTTTGCACTCATAAGTAATTTTTTGTTGCTTCATTATTTTTCTAATTTCTAATGCTTACCTTAATAATTGCTAGTTAACTTGTGCAATTTTTCTTAGTGTATGACTAGCTGTACCTACCCCATATGGGATTTACTAGGATTATTTATGCTTAGATGGTTACGTGTCCCTTTTATGAAGAAATTCATTAAGGAGCTAGTAAGCGCATTGAACACGGGGCAAGTTGGCTCGATGTCTGGTGTATGCTGGTAGCTTGAAAAACAGAAAACACCGAGAAAAGTGGTTGCAATGCCAGATTTTGGGCACACGAGGCTTGCCCAAACGGAGAAACTCGTTTTTTTATTTGTGACAACTGTGACTCTGATTATGATATCGAGTAGGATAGAAGTTACTCATTGTTAATGTTTCATTCATTATTTTTATGTCTGTATCATTTAGAATTTACATTGAACGGCGATAACGCCTTTGTTTAAACTTACTGGTAATAATGAAATTGATTTCTCTTAACTGCGTGTCTCATTTAAATTTTTATAAAACGTGTGCCAACTTACTCCATAGGTATAGGCAACTTGCCCCGTGACGGGATAGGTTGGCGCACAACTTTCCTTTTACTTTAGGTTTCCGCTAAACATAAACTACAAAAGCTACAAACTCAAAACTCTAGGTATTTATAGCCCAATGCCTGTTCTTTAAAAGTACAGTTAAAGTTTCATAAAAAACTTAAACAAAAGATTAATAAAAATCAATAACTGAAAACTGCGCCTACTAGCCCCGGTCTCCCCTACTTTAAAATGTGTTCAGGAAATTCACGCTTGAATGTATATAATGCTTAAAACAATTCTTGTGATTAAAATATCACAAAATACTATAAATCTTAAGCTGCAATATTTATTATTATGTATAAAAACTCAATCTTTTATAAAATGAGCTTTCTAATATTTTTGATTTGAAAAGTTTAAGACTAATCTTATTTTAATAATAAATAAATAAGTAAAAATGCACACGAAATATTTGAAAAAAAAACTTCCGAAGCTTTAATATTAGCTCGCGAGTGTCTATGTCTGAATGAACGGGAAAACTGAATAATAAAGATTTTTAGAATTTTTTGTCTGATTTATATTTTATATGTGAAATGCAATAACACTAAAAAATATTCTGGAAGTGAGCTGTAATTCGGTCAGTGACACCGTATGCATGTGAACTACATTTCCAAATATGGAGCATGTAGTTCAATACTGTTTGGAGGTAGATAAGGGCAACAACTTCCACAAATTCGTGTTTTATATTTATATTTCACACAATAGCAAGACGAGTCTGATGAAATTTTACTGTAATATGGTTCATTCAAATTAAACATTTGATAAAATTTGTGTTTAGTCTGGAATGAGACACCCTGTATTTTTCTCAGCAGAAAATGTTTTTCGACGTTTGTTTCCTATACAAAAATTGTTTTTTGTAGTGGATTTTCGAATCCAACTAGGACAGCAACTCACAATGAGAATTCATATTTTCAAGAAACTTTTTATTAAAATAATACATGATTTTATTGTACTCGTATATTCAGATAAATTTCAACTTTAAAAATAAATATTAGAAAATCGATAGTTTTTTCTTGTTCTTGTCGAGATGCATCGATTATCTAACGAATGTTTAAATATGTGTAACAGATAAAGCAAAACATTATGATAAAGGAATACGACATTTTAAATTAGTATTATTTTTATTAATACAATTAAAGGGCTTATTTATTTCTTTGAAAGAAAAAATTGTAAGAATATTTGCAGCTTTATCATAGTCTCAGTAAAAAATTCAGAAATAAAAGGATTATCAGAAATGAAACTGATGCATTAAGAGGCTACTTCAGTCACGCGAAAAGACCCGCTCGCTAATGCTAATCCTATGAGCTAAATTTATAAAGATATCTCGTTTGCATTTCTATATTTTTAGATTTTTTTTTTTTTTTTTTTTTTTTTTTTTTTTTTTTTTTTTTTTGGATAGCTGAGATCGATCTGCACAAAGACAGTTTTGTACTTTTTCGATTTTGTTTACAGGTATTTTTAATGAGGACACATTCGTTTTCGGAACCGGTTTTGAAAATGAAAGCATCCTCATAAAAAATAAAAATTTAAATTAAAATAAAAAATAAAAAACGGCCTTTGTACAGATCGATCTCAGGTATCTAAAAGAAAATCATTTAAAAAATATTGAAATGCAAACAAGATATCTTTATAAATTCCTTTCATTGTATTAGCAGTAGCGAGCGGGTCTTTTCGTGTGAATGAAGTAGCCCTCCCAGTTGTTTTTGTTAGTATGAATGAGATCGGTTTCATTAAGCATTAATTATCAAAGTTTATTTAAAATATTTATTTAGATTTCTATAAAGAATTTTAACTTTAAGATATTTGAAATGCTCAATGCAATACCATCATTGTTAAGTCTTAAGATTGTTCTCAAATCCAAAAGGGCAGAGCTTTATGACATAAGTTTTAATTCATTTTTGTTCGGAAATGCATGAAACCTAGCAAGTTTTGTTGATCACACATTGTAATCGAACAGTTTTTTTCCGTTTTTTTTTTTTTTTTTTTTTTTTTTTTTGAAAACGTGATAATTCTTTTACAAATTAGTGTCAAAGTGGACGTTTTGAACCGAAGTTCCCAAAGAAAGCAGAAAAATCAGTCAGTGAAGGGAGAAAACGTCTTTGTTACGTGATCAAAATCGCTTATAACTCAATAGGTAATTTATTTATAAAAAAAGAAAAAAACGGAAAACACAGTTTGATTCCAAATCGCTTCCATAGTCAGGCCATCCAATTTTATATCTTTCTATTAAAAAATGAATATGTAAATGTGTCAATACGGTTTGCGCTTGTTGAGCAGAGCAGTTGAGAGACTTAATAAAATATCGACCCCCCCCCCCCCCCCCCAAATGAAAAATATAGAACCAACAGAATAAAATTTTCAACCCCATATGAACATTCCTGACCGATAGTATATCCGAAATATTTACTTTTTTTTTTTTTTTTTTTTTTTTTTTTTGCTGTGGTGCTGGGAGAGAGACACCTTGTATTTTTGACAAAAGAAAATGATATTCGACATTGGCTTCGTATATAAAAAATAGTTTGTTATGATGTGGTGTACCATTTCTTAAAGTTTGCCAGATCTTATTTTTTTATCACTCTATATTGTTAAATTTTAAAGGTGTTTGTGTCATTACTCAATATTATAAAATTACGATTAAAATCTTCTATCCTAAAATCAAATTTGGAGTTATTTCGGAATTTCATTTTTTAATATCACCCGTATATGTGTTATTAAAACAACGTGCTAATTAAACTTTTTATTGTTTAATTTTATTTTTCTGGTATAGACTAAATAAACATTGTCGGGTTAATACTGATGCTTTTAAAAGTTTAACATTGGATTATTTACCTACAAAATACGAGCTCATATGGCATTTTTGAGATAAGAAATTCTATTAAAAATATTTTTTAATTTGCAAATAAAAATATATTTAAGAGGTTTCATTTTTTTTTTTTTTTTTTTTTTTTTTTGATTAGAAAAATCGCGTTTTTTAAAGTTAAATATTTTATAATATATATATATATATATCAGACGTTTATTATGGAAGTTTAAGTCTAATTTTAATTATTTGTTTAAATTTCATAATGTTATAAAATCAACATTTACAATTGCTATTGGTGCATATTTTTTAAAAAAAGAAGCGTATTCTGAAATCAATTATACGTACTGCAATAGAATATGTGCATTCTTTGCGAGAGAAAAACGTTAATACATAACAAAATCATTAATGCATTAACTCATAATACAATACATTGAATGTTATTAAAACTTTTCCCCTATATGAAATACGGAGAAAGGATACAGTTGTTATCATTACTACTACGTTTCCTACCCAATTTCTAGGAAATTTTAAGTCTGGCATTTTTTATCACTTACCACCCAGTGTGAGTGACCACGACCAGATGTCGTATCGTGCGAAATCGCTCTAGGCAAGAGTAGAAGTAGAACTCAAAGCGGTTAGTTTTAGCCCGAAGACATATTTTTTTAAAAGGGTTTTGGTCAGGAGAAAATAATATTTTGCCTTTTTCTACCTTTACAGAAGATATTCTTCGAAATAATTTTAAGGAAAGAAAAATAAAAGTGGAATCATAACCCTTTATTTTTTATAAAATGCATATAATTTTTACTATAATTACTCAGATTTTAAAATAATAGTAATAATTTTACGTAACTTTTTTATTTTATTTAATAGCCAACGTCAGCAATTCTGTATATGTATGCATTTATCATTTTATTTTTCATTTAAAATCTCGAAATATTTTCAACACAATCATAAAAGTTCAACGCATTTTAATTCAGATTCCACACAACTGATGATTTATTATTAATAATATATATAACAGTAATCAGGGGCGGCCGGTCCATTGGGGCCACTGGGGCCAGGCCCCACTAGAATTTTCTGTTTATTTAAAAAATTTTGATTCATATTTTTAATTTAAAACTTAAAAAAAAAAGAACTGTTTACTAAAAATATATTGCAAAGAAACTCCTTCTTACATCGTGCCCACTCATCCGTTATCGACTCTCAGCATCTATTTCTTTCTCAGAGGCAATAAGTCACTTTACTGGCCACTACTTACTTCTGAACACCAAGGTTACTGTATCGGAGCACAAGACATTTGTGCCCATTTGGCGCGATAATGAGTATTTCCCTCCCTTACGTGTCATTCAATTTTGGCGATGTACTGCTCTTTTAGAGCTAAATCTTCGTATTTTTTTTGCAATGGGGGGCACTGGGCGAGAGTGCCCTTGATCCAAAGTTTGTTATACGGGGATTCTCAAAAATATTCGTCGACATTTGTATTACTATTGCTGCTATTCGTTGAATTACGCGATCTTTAAGTACTCTGTACTCTCTTTAAACGGAGACACATGTTATTGTTAAGGTGTATTCCAATCCAAACTGCTTATTTTCTGATTTATTTTTAAATTCATTTTTACTCTCAAACGCATCAAACTGGCAAATTCTCTTATTTAGAAACTACATAATGGGACGTGCTTGTCGATTTTTTGAAAAATGCAGAAAATATTGCAAAAACAAATGCTATCAAAGTGGGAGTTTTGAACCGAATTTTCTGAAGCGGGAGATCTGGGGATGAAAAAAAGGGTCCTAATGAGAAAATGGTTGTTTTAAAATCAAATTCTATTGAATTGAGCGAAAAATGAAACCACACGGCCTCTTAAACATCACTTCAAAAATCATCTCAGCAAGTTTCATGTTTTTACTTTTAAAAATGAGTCTGAAAGTGTCCCAGAAAATTTCGAGCTGTTGAGGGTGGAAAAATATTTTTTCGATCACACCCTTAAATTCTTGAAATAAAAAAAGTGAATTCTGTAGATGATTTATTATGCCCTTTTCAACAATGAATTTGGAAGAAAAACTTGAAATTAAACGCCTGGGGCCTTATCAACCGAAGAATTTTGAAATGCAACGAAAAGATGGGGGGAAAACTACGCTATTTCTCTACACAGTGGTATCAAAAATTTCTGTGTATTTCAGCAAGTGAAGAAAAAAAAAAAAGCATTGTTCTGTTTTTATTTTTTATTGTTTGGAGGGATGAAATTATGGAGTATGGCCGGCTGTAACGATTTGAAGCATTTTTCTGAAAGAGTAAAAAAAAACATGAAATGAATACTACTCATTTAAATAATGCTTTTAACTATAAAACCTTCGGAACTGTCAATATTGTAGTGCAGTTGGATGAAGGTTACAGAATTTCATTACAAAAACATAATGAAATGGTTGAGAAGAACAGGTATGTGCTAAATCGTAAACCGAGGTATGTTTTGAGAATTGGTCACATACGCCTCAAAACTGGACACTATATTGGAAGACCATTTAAACAATGCTACAGTATCTAAAAATACTTAAAAAACTATACAATATGAGCTGTTGGATTGTATATATGAAACGTATATGCATGAAGTTAAAAATGAGATTTCTGCTTCTAATTTTGTAGATTTACAAGCTGACGGAACTATATTGATGTAAGCTGCACTTCGCAATTTGTTATCATTTTACGATATATAAAAAACAACAAACCCTTGAAAAGGTTTGTCCAATTTATTGATGTCTATGATAAAACAGCAGAGGGACTTACTATAATCTTAACTCAAAATTTAGAAAAGTTTTATTTAAAAGATAAGCTTGTTGCGCAAGCATATGACGGTGCGCTGTTGTGAGCGGGTGTCATACTGGAGTTCAAGAGCGAATGAGAGAAAATTTTAAAACATTTTTGAAAAACTCTATGGGACAGGGACGATTAAGCACACTCTTGCTGTTCTTTCAGTCCACAAAGATTTTATTAGTACAATATCAGAATTTGATGTAAAAGTAAGTGAAAGATTTGCTAGTCGAAAAAATCGACGTGCCTAATTTCTATTTAAATAATGTATTAAATTTTAATTTGTGAATAGATTAAATCTCTGCAAGAAAAATATGTATTTTTTTCTATTAAATTATGAGATAATTATTTTTTGTTTGATTTGTGAATTTGTTTTTTAATTTAATAATGTTTGACCAGAGTAAGTTTAATGTGAATAATGGTAATTAAATTTAAAGTTAGTGAAAGATTTGCGCATCTAAAAACATACCAAACTTTTATTTAAATAATGTACTAAATTTTAATTTCTGAACAGTTTCAATGTTTGCAAGTAAAGTTTATATTTTTTTTCTGTAACGTTGTGAGATTGTTATTATTATTACTATTATTATTATTATTATTATTTTGTATATTTGTTTTTTAATTAAATAATGATTGATCAAAGTATGTTCAATGTTAATAATGGCAATTAATGGTATGTTAAAAATTGTAATTAATTTGATAAATTTGAAATTAACGTTGATTACTTGAAAAAATAATTAATTTTTTTTTTTTTTTTTTTTTTTTACAAAAGTAAGAAATAAAAGTTTTAAATAATAGTTAGTTTTAAATAATTTGTTTTCATGTTTAAACAACAAATATTAATACATAAAAATTTACAATATGTTATGAGGACCGGGCCCCACCAGTGAAAATTGGCACGAGCCGCCACTGACAGTAATTATCTGTCATAAAAAACGCGTTAAATATCGCTTAAATCAGCTGTCCACACATATATAATCAGATATATATATAATATATAAAGAAGGAGGAAAAAGCGATATGAATTAAAATACATCAATGTTTTACTATATACCTATTAATACTGCAGTTTCCAAGAGCGTGGGCCAAAAAGCTTTTTCAGGTAAAAGCAAATGAAAAAAAAAAATAAATAAATAAATAAGGTGTTTCTGAAACTCACAATTTTTAGTAACTGTTTTTTTTTTTTTTTTTTTTTTTTTTTTTTAATTTTGTGGAAAATTAGCATGGTAAAAACTTTTTTACACGTACAGTACAAGGTAAAATTTGCGAAATTATTACAATTGATCAAGGAATTTCGAATCGATTTTAAGCGAAATATAAATTCATTACTATTTCCAAGTAACCGCAATATAAAAGCAAATAGTATTAATTTATATGCCGCACTTTTAACCCTACCAACATAAGGTAGAACAATTAAACTGTGATTTAAGCGTACACAGGGCCAGTATTATGAATGGGCAAACGGGACATTCGTCCATGATCCCATAAGCTAAGGGGGGGGGGGGGTGTCAGTTGGCAGAATTGAAAGAAATTAGCTGTTTTGTTTCATTGTTTACATACTTTTATATCGTACAATAACAAGATAGTTAACTCTTAATCAGCGCTACTGTGTTCCAGAAACTCCCGTGCTTATATACCTCTTAATGCCCAAGAAAAGTATAACGCGACTTATGGGTTAATGCTACATCATGAAAATCACGTCTAAAAAATCTCCAATCATACATGCAATTAAAAGTTATATAAGCGTGTTCCAATATTTTTTTTTTCCTTTTTGCGCTGCAATTGGCAACTCGCGCCTTTTTGCATCTTCACTAAGACATTTTTACATCTAAACGCGTATAATTTTTAAATAGTACTATTTCTTGTGCCATGGAACTTATCAGTGTTTTTCTATAACTTATACATATACATCCTTAATTAAAATTAATTCTTAAGCGAAAACATATTTTTCTTCACTGCTCTATATTGAAAATCTTTACCAATTTTAAGAATATTTTTAATCGAAAAATTTGAAATAAAATTCCATTTTCTGAAACTTGAGTAAAATATAAATGCAAATTTAGTGCATTTATGAATAAAATTAGCTTCGTAAATAGGGCGGTACAAAGTTTAAATTGCACCATTCTAGTAGAACCATAAAGGTTTCAAATACTACACAACATAAGAAAAGAGACCCAAACAGTGTTTGTATCCAGGGTTCATGCGTTATTGCTATAACGAATTACAAAATTAGCAGAAAAGAAAGTCGGAAATTGTACGTCAAATGTGGAAAATGACGTACTATAGCTAGTTTTATAAACATTCAGATTTTGATTCAATAGCTGTTGCACTCTTATGCAAGAATACATGAATATAACATTTATTATATACATTAAATGCAATAATACGTAAATGATATGATTTCATCTAAAATCTGACGTAATCACCATGGCAACATTGAATCATGATCTATCAGGGGATATCATGGAATTAATTACTTATGATAGGATTTAATAAAATGCAGAAAACTTTTATTAATATATTTTTAATTTTTGATTCGGTTTTCATAAAATTTGAAATGACTCGACACAATTTTGCAATGATTATACATATTTAATTTTTAACCATTCGGTTGTGTAGTTTCTGCACTGTTATATCCGGTCAGACGGACGAAACAGGTGACGATTATAGGTGCTACATATTTATGTAATTACGAACGCATCTAAAAAAAGATTTAAAAGATGTATAAAAGAAGTATAAAAATTGCAGTCTCCCAAAATCTTGTGGTTTCTCCTGACATTAGATATTGAGATAAATACGATTGGAAAAAGTTCATAAATGCATACGTTTGTGCCTGTGCATGAAAACTTCTATGAAATTCATGAAATACGGGAAATGTTAAAAAAGGGACTGAAGATTTAGTGGATATCCACAATTCACGTCTGTATAAATTGGGCAGTCTTGTGCGTAAATTCTTGATTTACTGGTTTAATGTGAGAACCTCCAAGTAGTAAATTCTCTGATTTTATTTATCTATACTCCTATTATAAAGAGGAAAAAATTGTTTATTTGTAGGAGGTAAGCTCAGAAACTACCGAACCGATTCCAAAAGTAATGGTATCAAAATGATGGTGTTAGTCCAACTTAGAACATAGGCTATATCTTATGTCGGTGCCACTATCCCAAAGGGGGTGCAGGAGCAAAAAACATTCTAAAAATGCGATTTTTGCGTTACTGAAGGGCCTAGAAATATGAAATTTAGAATATTAGTTACTTATAAGATATAAATGTTGTCTAAGAACAGTTCTTAAACAATTCGAAATTTAAAAGGGGTGAAAATGCACAAAAAGCGTTCTAAAAAACGTTCTAAATGGCAGTTTTTACATAATCTTAGGAAATACCAAACCGATTTAAAAAGTAATGGTATCAAAATGATGGTGTTAGTCCAACTTAGAACATAGGCTATATTTTATATCGGTGCCACTACCCTAAAGGGGGTGCAGGAGCAAAAAACGTTCTAAAAATGCGATTTTTGCGTTACTGAAGGGCCTAGAAATATGAAATTTGGAATATTGGTTACTTATAAGATATAAATGATGTCTAAGAACAGTTCTTAAACAATTCGAAATTTAAAAGGGGTGAAAATGCACAAAAGCGTTCTAAAAAACGTTCTAAATGGTAGTTTCTACATAATCTCAGGAAATACCAAACCGATTTAAAAAATATTGGTGTCAAAATGATAGTTACAACGTTTGCTCCAAGATAGGCTATGTTTTATGTCGGTGCCACTACCCCAAAGGGGGTTTAGTAGCAAAAAACGTTCTAAACATTCGATTTATGTGTTACTGAAGGGCCTAGAAATATGAAATTTGAAGTATCAGCTACTTATTAGATATAAAGGATTTCTAAGAACAGTTCTTAAACAATTCGAAATTTAAAAGGGGTGAAAATGCGCGAAAAGTGTTCTATAAAACGTTCTAAATGCTGATTTCTACACAATCTCAGGAAATACCAAACCGATTAAAAAAATAATGGCGTCAAAATGATGGTGAAACCCCTTGCTCCAACATAGGCTATGTTTTATGTCGGTGCCACTACCCCAAAGGGGGTGCAGGAGAAAAACGTTCTAAATTGCGGTTTTTGCGTGACGGAAGGGCCTTGAATCGTGAAATTTAGAATGGTAGTTAGTTATAAGATATCAATGATCTCTAAGGACATTTCCTAAAAAAGTCGAAATTTAAAAGGGGGGTCAAAATGCGCAAAAAGCGTTGTAAAAAACGCTCTAAATTGCGATTTCTAGCAATCTCAGGAAATACTGCACCGATTTCAAATATAATGGTGTAAAAATGATGGGGACAGATCTTGCTCCAAGATAGGCTATATTTTTTATCTGTTTCTACTACCACAGCGGAGATGCAGGAGCAAAATGAGCGAAAAGCGTTCTAAAAACGTTCTAATTGCCGATTTGTCACCAATATCTCAGGAAGAATCAAACTGATTTCAAAAGTAATGGTAAGAAATTGATACTGACAGCCTCTGTTCTAACATAGACGCTATTTTAAGTCGGTATCACTATCACCTAGACGTTGCAGGAACAAAAAAGCGTTCCAAATTTCGATTTTTGTGATCGGTAGGCCTAGCAACTTAAAATTAGGCAAGATACATATTTATTACATATAAATGATCTTTAAGAACAGTTTCGAAAAAATTGAAAACTTAAAAAGGGGTGAAAATGCGCGAAAAGCGTTCTAAAAACGTTCTAAATTGCGATTACTACTCAATCTCAGGAAATTCCAAAGCTATTTGAAAAGTAATGGTTGCAAATCAATGGTGACAGTCCCTGCTATAACATAGGTTATATTTTATGTTGCTGTCACTACCATCTGAGGGTTGCAAAAGCAAAACACGTTCTAATTTGCGTTCTTTTCATAACTGAAGGGTCTAACACTTTGAAGTATGGCTTACGGTATGGTATTACTTTATGGTATTACTTTATGGTATTTTCTTACAAGATGCAACTGCTTTCTAAGACCTGTCGAAAGAAAATTTCAAATTTAAAAAGATGAAGTGAGCGAAAAGCGTTATAAATTACAATTTTTATGTAATCTTATCAAATACCCAACCGATTAAAAAAATAATGATGACAAATTGTTGGTGATAGAACCTGCTCAAACATAAGCTATATTTTATGTCTGTGCCACTACCACCAGAGTGTTGCAGTAGCTAAAAACTTTCTAAATTGCGATTTCTGTGATACCGAAAAGGCTAGAAACTTTAAATATGGCATGGTAGTTACTTATAAAATTTAAATGCCCTCGAAGGAATGTCGAAAATAAATTCGAATTAAAAACGGATTAAGTGAAGGGGAGGTGCGAAAAGCATTCTAAAAAAGTCCTAAATTACGATTTCCACGCAATTTCAGGGAATATAAAACAAATATAAAAGTAATAGTTGCGAATCAATGGTAACAGTTTCTGATCCTACACAGGCTATATTTTATGCAGATGATTCTACCACCTGGGGTTTACAGGAACAACAAACGCTCTAAAAAAGGCCTTTAAAAGCTTTCTAAATTACGTTTCTGTGGAATATTAGGAAATAACAAACCAATTTCAAAATTAATGTTGGCAAATTAATGGTGACAGTTCCTATTTCACCATAGTCCTTTATGTTGAGAGAGGTGGTAGGACTTGGAATTTGACATGATGGTTAGTTTTAAGATGTAAGAAGATGGTTTCTAAAAAATTCAAAACTTCAAATGAATACTGAAATGAGCGTATTAATTGAGCATAAAAGTTTCAAAATATTTTTTTAATTATTATTTATTTAGTTTTATTTCGTTTTATTAATTTAAGTCTCATTTCTACCTTATGGAGTGTAACAATGATGTTTAATCAAACTGTGTTTTAAATAGTAATTTTTTTAATTATTCCTAAAAGTAATAAGTAGCTTTTAATAAAATAAAATATTACCTTTTAATAAAATGAAAATTTAGTTAGTACCCTTTAATAAAAATTAGACATATAAATATCACTTGGCATATTTCAAATATTACGCGAGCAAAGCCGCGGGGTTTGCTAGTATATTATATAAGGATATATCAGTCAATAGAAATAAGTCATATAGGAGCTGTGTGTATGAGCTCACTGAAGTTTTCGTGCTTTGAACCCTAAATTACTAAATTAGGCACTGAAAGTAGTAGAAAAAGGCCGCTCCGACCCCAGCAGGCGGAGGGCGGAGGAGGAGCAAGGAGCAACTCCTCCTCCACCTGCTCCTCCTCCACCTCCTGCTCCTCCTTCACCTCCTCCTGCTCCTCCACCTCCTGCGGAGAATGTGTGCTCTAAGAGGAGGGGTTAGAAAGGAATGTTGATCTCTAAGAAGAGGGTGGAGTTTAAAAAAAATTAGAATTTTTTTTTTAAGATTGTAATTTTGAACTATAGTACGAGGGGTCATTTTGAAGATTGAAATTTTATTTTTTAGCGGAAAAAAATTTTAAGTGAACTATAGTACGAGGGGTCATTTTGGAGAATGAATTTTATTTTTTTAAATTTAGAATTTTTTTTTTCTTTTTTGAAGGATGAAATTTTGTAGTGAAATATAGAATGAGGGATTATTTTGGAGAATGAATTTTATTATTTAGCGGAAAAAATTTTTAAGTGAACTATAGTACGAGGGGTCATTTTGGAGAATGAATTTTATTTTTTTATCGAACTATAGGTTGATGTTTTAATATATATTTTTAGAGAAAGAATTTTATTTTATTTATTTAATTTTTTTAGATGAAAATTTTTTAGCGAACTATTGTATGAGGATTAATAAAACATTTTAATGTATAATTAATTTTAAGAAAATTAATTTTTGGGAAGGAATTTTATTTTACTTAATTACAAAAGAATTTTTATTTATTTATTTTGGAAATTGAAATTTTTCAGCAAACTATAGTATGCGGTGTAATTATCAATTATACATTAAGAAATAAATTTAAAATATTTAATTTTGGAGCCTAAGAAAATTTTGAATAAAATTTTTTTTCGAAAGGTTTAGAATTTTTGCTGTTAGACGATAGGTCTATAAGAATTTTTAGGGGATTTTTAATAAGTAAAATATTTATTTTGTGCAGCCCTCTAGCGGACTGAAACTGAAGCAATTAAAATTTATTTAAAAATAGTTAAAAGTTTAAGTTTGATCCCTCGTAGAATGTTAGGAGGGCTTGCTTCTATACACCTGCTCCTCCTGGAGCGAGTAAAGGGCTCCTCCGCCTGCTCCCACCTCCTGCTCCTGCTCGTGGTGCGAGTAAATGGCTCCTCATACCCCATACCCCTTGCTGCTGCTGTTTGCCCCCCCCCCTAAAAATTAAAAAAAAATTCCTTTTTTTTATTTACTAATTGGATATTATACGGAATTTGAAAATTTTAGAATTTTCTCTAGTAAGTTTAGGTTTTGGTAAAATGACACCCCACCTAACTTTAATTGTTAATTACTCATTAATAAATTATGTTAATTATTTTTTTTTTCATTCAATGCGAATTATTCTTGCGCATTTTTAAATGTAAACTAAATAAATAGTTTCGATTTAATACCCGTAGTCACGTAACACCCCCACCTTTTTTTTCTACTTGTGTAATATACTATTGAGACTTCATTTTAAAACCTAAAATTACATATACTGCAAATAATTATTCGAATTTTCTATAAGGTATACTACAGATATTTTTTTAACTGATTAAATATTTTTGAGATGTTTATCGAAAATATATAGAAATACAGGGTTGTTCAAAGATAGGTTTTCTTTTAACATGTATGAAGTATTTTAACCCCCCCCCCTAGTGCGTGCTTGATACTTTTTTAAATGAATACCAGGTAAAATTAAAATATACACCCTTCTTCTATTATGTTAATGAGTCAATCAGTAAATTTCGCTAATGATGTTATGGGAGATCTAATTTTTTTTCTGCTGTTGGTGAAGATTTTAATAATATTGGGGAAATATATTTATTAATTATATAAATTTTTAATGTCGTTGGCGAAATATATGATTTCAATTAGATAATATTTTAAATATTGAATACATTTTTATTGTTATTCGTGAAAATTTTAACGTTATTGGCGAAAATATTTATTTAACTGACAAATTTTTAACGTTGTTGGCAGAGTATATTAATTGAACTCGATAAAATTTTAATGTCGAATATATTTTGTTGTTGTTGACGAAAGTTATGAATTTAATTATATAAATGTTGAATATTATTCAAAATTGGTGAGTATAATATATTGATGAATTTAATTTAGTTGAATAAATTTTTTAAAGCTTTTAACGAAATGTGTTAGTAAATTTTGAATGCTGTAGACGAAATCTCTTATTAGTTTTCAACATCGCGAAGGATACGTTTGAATAGGAATCTATCACAATAATTCCTGCATATACAGGAGAGTGCAAAATAATTCACATAAATTTCAAAAGTGTATACATTTTATTGGCAGTGCAAAACTATTGTACCTTGTAAAAATAACTTCGCATACAAGATTTTTTCGCCACCTTTAGCAAGTAAAATTTAAATAGCGATACTGGGATGAGAGATTTTTTTTTTTTTTTTCGTAACCAACGAATAATATATAAATCATAATTCAAAACCAGATTTAAATAAAGTTTAATTAAAAATCGAATTTTTGTTTTAAAATATCGTTTGAACTATTTTAGAAAAATGCATATACGATTCATTTTCAGACTACCTGTATATTACTTATTTGGAGAATGCATATACTATTCATTTCTTAAGTGTGTATTTTGCCTTTGAAAACAATTTTAGTAAAAGATGTATTGACATATTATTTATTTTGTGTACGATTAGTTTTTTAGACTTGCGACTATATTATTTTTGGATAATATCTTTATGAATAATTTTTAAACTAATGATTAACTAATTTTGGAGATTTAATATAGTTTTGATTCATTATTTTCTTTAAGGTGTTGGTCCTTAGACTGCCTCATTGAAAACATGATATAGGCTACTGCATTTTTAAAACTATATCTTCATTGAAACAGTTATAATTTGAAAACAATCTAAGTAAATTTTACTGTATGCTATTATAAGACCAATTGAAATGCTTTCTTCAGTGATTTTTGAACTAGGATTATTTTTAATAAAATTCAAATATAAAAAAATTTTTGAGTTCGAAAAGAAAATAATTTAGACAAATCCTTTACCTAATAGAATATTATTTTGTAAAAATATTTCACATGATTTATTTTACTTTGCAAAAACAATGCATGAGATTTTCATATCGCGAAAATTAATATTTCTAATATTATGTTGGAAAAATAAATATTAAAGAATAGATTTGAAATAGAGATAACATCTTCATAGATTAATATTAATGAATTTCGAACCTGCTATTCCCAAATTAAAACATATAGTATACGCAGTTTCAATTATACTCAAAAGGAAATTTAACGGAAAAAAATAAATACCTATTAATACCTAGTTTTAGATGTATATTTTTTAATATTAAATCGAAATATAAAATAAAAGCACAGTACCTGTTAATAATCCATAATGTCTTCTCAAATTTGGCCAGTCACCTCACACGTTAAAAATCTCGCTGCAACTATACTGTTTATCTACTTTCTGTCGGAACATGCATCTACAGGAATGTTATCTCAAAGATCAAAGGAGCCGCATTAAGCGGTCCCTTTCAATAGATAAAAGAGATAAGCCGATATTATTCGAATAACAATTAGTAAAGTCTGTCTCAATTACAATATATCTTAATTAAGGGATTCTTATAAATTTTTAAATATAGGATAGATTGAAGTTTTATACCTACATTTAGATTTTAATAACAGCATCAAATGTACTATACTGAAAATCTACGTATTCATTTTTTTTTTTAACATAATGTTAGCCTTTTACCCAGTTTTTGAGATGAAATCACTATTAGGTATCATACTTTTTAAATAATTTACAGTTATGGAAATATTTAGACGAAACTTTCTGTACATGTTATATTCAAGGATAATTTTTCAAACATGCATCGACCTAAATTTATACTATGTTTTAGAAACAAATATTCTATGCGACTACCTATATCCATTTTAATACACGTGCATACTATTTAATATAGTTACACCATTCGAAATACATAAATTAACTACACACATCCCTATTGAATCAAAATTTCTATATTTATAATGCTAATAGATGATAAGCTATTTTCTAGGGTGATGTAAGAATAACGTTAAATGCTTCACGTATTCTTATATAAAATATACCTTAGTCATTATTTTCACTTCGTTAGAGACAATAATAATTAATCGTTTAAACTTTTTTCTATCGATATACCTAGAAGTATTTTTTTTTTAAGTATTTTTTTTTTTTTTTTTTTTTTTTTTTTTTTTTACTTTAGCAAAGGAACCCAAAGAAGACAATTTAATTATTTTCACATTTTTTTTTATTATTAGCGAAATGAAACTTTAACATTTGAAAAGCAATTTTATAATTATTTGTAAATTTTTATTATTATTAGCGACACAAATTTTAAACAACTTCAGAGACGGAAGAAAGTGACCCGAATTATCGATTTCATACAAGAACAACTTTTTTCAGTCACCTCGTCTGGTTCGAGAGGTTTCCAACTCACATGGCCTGACTTCACATTTCAGGTAGAGCCCGATTTAGATTGCAGTGGTACCCAAGGCCCAACAACTTTTTCCCTGCCCTTCCCTCATCCATAGACCCAAGGGCCTGGTTGGCCTGTGCGGGTATTAGGCCCCGATTTTAGGGAGCCTGGTTGGCCTATGCGGGAATTAGGCCCTAATTATAGGGCGCCTGGTTGACCTGTGTGGGAATTAGGCCTCGAATATAGGGAGCCTGGTTGGCCTGTGCGGGAATTAGGCCCTGATTTTAGGGAGCCTGGTTGGCCTGTGCGGGAATTAGGCCTCGAATATAGGGCCAATACACTAACCACAACGGTTAATTGTGTTTTTGATGGCCAATTATCATCAGCGAGGGATATAAGCCCTAAGGGGGGTAGTGCCCTCCGTGGGGGTCTTTCTAAGGGAACCTAACCCGTATTTACGCTTGGAAAACCAAGGTTAGAAGAAAACCACGAAAACTCCGAACGATTAGGCCGACGGGCGCGATTGGGATCGAACACAGCACCTCCCGTCTACCAGCTTCGAGGGCGGAACCACTCGGCCACTGGTGGGGCCTAATCGCAGTATATTAGTCACGGGATTTTCATCTTTTAAGTTTTTGGGCTACATTTTCACACACACTAGACTATATTAGTTTTAGGAAAGTATTGTTATTTTTTTTTTCATTATTAAAAGTACACTGTTTTAGTTTAGTGGATGTAAACATTCATATTAATTCGAATAACCTAGTTCAACTATTCAGATTTTATAATATACGCTAGGTAAAAATCGATAACTTCCCTATTTAGTTTGAAACATTGATCAGATCACGCGACATTAATGTTTCTTGAAATAATAGCAACTTTGATTGCAACTTTTAGTCAAAATTTAATGAACTCTTTATAGGAAAATCTTGGTTAACCATGTTATTTATCGCATATCAAATTACCACTATACATTTCACCCTTCCCCTAAAACCCCCAGAAAATTAACTAGATATTTGAAACTCGCCACAGGAGGAAAACCCTATTTAAAATAATGAATCAGTAATGAACTATAAAAATTAAGCAACACACATAAAATTAACAAATGAATAACCAAGAGAATTTCAACTATCACATAAAAATTTCCTTGTTGTAAGAAAAAATATTTATTAGTTAGTAAAAGTAAATTATTCCTTTTTTACCTTCTAGTCTTTGAAAAATATCGTCTTAACATACTAGTGCACCTTATGCGCATATGCATACTTATAATATATATGCGTATGTATATGTTTGCCATTGAATGGTTTTGAAAAATATTCACGTTATGAAAAATGATTTGTAAACAGTAAAACTTAACTCAAAAATAAATTTTAGAAATCACAACTAAATAAAAAATGTTTCTTTTTAAATATATAATAATAAAAAAGTTTTTAACAAATCACAACTTGATATAAAAAAAAAAAAAAAAAAAAAAAAAATCAGGAAGATAAAAAAAGTTAAAAAAAAATGCAAACGAAATAAAAAAAGTTAAAAAATTTTTTATGTTAATAAATAAAAGTTAAAAAAATTACAAGTCAATAAAATTTTTGAAAGAAAATAAAAATTTTCTAATGGTTATCCAAATGGTTTTTGAATTGTTTGCAAGTTAATAACATGTATACGACAATTTATATGCACATTCATATATGTGTATTTATATCCTGGCATACTATTTACAAGTAATATCTGTGTAAATATACCTGCGTAAAATATTCATAAAAATTATTTTTTTTTTTAAATCTACAAGTTAGTCAAACTCTCTTTCAAAATGTACTAGACATACCTGTCTTAACTACCGAATAAATGCATCCTAATCGAAAGTTCATGAAAAGTTTCGACAAAAAGTTTTCGAATTATTTACAACTTTAGAAAAATATGTGTACATCCATGTTTGTGCGACTATATGTGCTTATACATGTAGGCAAAAATTCACCAAAAAGATTACGAATATCTACGGATGAGCCGAAGTGTTTAAGAAATTGACATTATATGTTCATACATGTGTGTTTGTAAATTTTGAGTGTTTTGACTAACGACCGAATACATCCAACCAACCAACCTGGTCTACGGATTCCTCTAACCAACCAACAGTTTACTTTAGCAATCAAATGTTTTACATCTGCACATGCGCAGAAACTTAATTGATGACGTAATAGAACAATCCGTAACATATTATTTGTTGAAGTTGACTATTATGTATGATTTGATAAATTAAGAAAACATTGAGCTAGGGTGCAAACTTTGTACATTCTCCATAATAATTCATTTATAAATTATTGGATATCTACAGAAATCAACATAGTGAAAAATTAATTAAATTATCACATTCGTTTGTAATATCAGTAACTTGTAATATTGCTTTGTTAACTAGAGTTGCCACTTAAAAATTTCTTTTATGGATTTACTATGATAAGCAACTTATATGACTAACCTTTTACTATTTTCAGTTCATCTCACTTTCGTGAGCTAAACCTGCTCAGCTTACAATTCTACTTTTAAGTTAGTTTTCTATTTCAAATTATGGTTCTTTAGTTATTTTAATATTTGAAAAATAATTATATACTCTAGCATAATCATTTTAAGGCATTCAAATTCTAACATATAACAGAATCATATTTCACACTTACCTAATATACCAGCTTCTTGAAAACACGTCTATCTCATAGCACGATTTGGTGTGGAATGTCAGTTTCTTATCACAAAAACAGGAAATCACGTGGCCGAGGGTTGATCACGTGACTACTTCCTGATATAGGATTGGCCGATAGCGATTCCTTCTAAGTGACGTCACACGACGATAAGAACATCTAGATAAGCAACATTCACGCCATTTTGATCAATGTTTTCGAATGAGTGGTCCTGTTCACTTGTCTAAAGTTGTCTGACCTTGTCTGCTGCTTCTTTCTTAGCTAGTCTAACATGTGAGTTTATTCATGAAAATCGTTAGAGATGTATATTTTTAATTACTATATATAATTAGATAATTTAAACATCAATTGTTTATTGTATTCAAATCATGTGGACTAATTGAATTTTTATAATAATAATAATTGATTTATTATTTTATAAAACATAGTATCGATTTAAGAAATTATTTTCTTATAAGAGCTAAAAAGAATATTTTATCATAGGCTTTATATAATATATAATTCAGCTGTGTTTGTATATATCCTGTTATTTAACAACATTTATATGAAATAACAGAATAACTGAACAATCATTTTATAATATATACATAAAAATAGTATACTTATCTATTGTTTATTGTAATCATATTATTTTCGTTAATTGATTTTTATAATAATTCAAATAATAATTGATTTATCTATTTATTATTTTATAAAACATAGTATCGATTTAAGAAACAATTTTCTTATGAAAGCGGAAAATAGGTAGATTAATGAATGTCTGTTGTTTAGCAGCAAATCGATTTCATATATGTCTATCCGTGTGTATGCATGTGTGTGTGTGTGTGTCTATACTTGCCTCTAAAATCGTGTATAGGTATTGTCTGTATGCATGTGTGTGTGTGTATGTATCTGTGGATAAGTGTCTATTTGCCTGGCTATGTATTTATGTATTCTTTTTTTTTAACAAATAAAATTTTTAACAGATTAAAAAATTTTAACAAATTAAAAAGTTTTAACAAATAAAAAAGTTTTTTTTTTATTATTTATTAATTTTTTTTTCTGTGTAAATTTTGTGAAAATTTTTAAAGTCTGGTAAATTTTCTAAAAGTTTTTTTAAGTAAGGTTTTTTTTTTATTTGTTAAATTTTTTTTTAACTTGTTAAAACTTTTTTATTTGTTAAAACTTTTTAATTTGTTAAAATTTTTTAATCTGTTAAAAATTTTATTTGTTAAAAAAAAAAGAATACATAAATACATAGCCAGGCAAATAGACACTTATCCACAGATACATACACACACATGCATACAGACAATACCTATACACGATTTTAGAGGCAAGTATAGACACACACACACACACACATGCATACACACGGATAGACATATATGAAATCGATTTGCTGCTAAAACAACAGACATTCATTAATCTACCTATTTTCCGCTTTCATAAGAAAATTGTTTCTTAAATCGATACTATGTTTTATAAAATAATAAATAGATAAATCAATTATTATTTGAATTATTATAAAAATCAATTAACGAAAATAATATGATTACAATAAACAATAGATAAGTATACTATTTTTATGTATATATTATAAAATGATTGTTCAGTTATTCTGTTATTTCATATAAATGTTGTTAAATAACAGGATATATACAAACACAGCTGAATTATATATTATATAAAGCCTATGATAAAATATTCTTTTTCGCTCTTATAAGAAAATAATTTCTTAAATCGATACTATGTTTTATAAAATAATAAATCAATTATTATTATTATAAAAATTCAATTAGTCCACATGATTTGAATACAATAAACAATTGATGTTTAAATTATCTAATTATATATAGTAATTAAAAATATACATCTCTAACGATTTTCATGAATAAACTCACATGTTAGACTAGCTAAGAAAGAAGCAGCAGACAAGGTCAGACAACTTTAGACAAGTGAACAGGACCACTCATTCGAAAACATTGATCAAAATGGCGTGAATGTTGCTTATCTAGATGTTCTTATCGTCGTGTGACGTCACTTAGAAGGAATCGCTATCGGCCAATCCTATATCAGGAAGTAGTCACGTGATCAACCCTCGGCCACGTGATTTCCTGTTTTTGTGATAAGAAACTGACATTCCACACCAAATCGTGCTATGAGATAGACGTGTTTTCAAGAAGCTGGTATATTAGGTAAGTGTGAAATATGATTCTGTTATATGTTAGAATTTGAATGCCTTAAAATGATTTAGAGTATATAATTATTTTTCAAATATTAAAATAACTAAAGAACCATAATTTGAAATAGAAAACTAACTTAAAAGTAGAATTGTAAGCTGAGCAGGTTTAGCTCACGAAAGTGAGATGAACTGAAAATAGTAAAAGGTTAGTCATATAAGTTGCTTATCATAGTAAATCCATAAAAGAAATTTTTAAGTGGCAACTCTAGTTAACAAAGCAATATTACAAGTTACTGATATTACAAACGAATGTGATAATTTAATTAATTTTTCACTATGTTGATTTCTGTAGATATCCAATAATTTATAAATGAATTATTATGGAGAATGTACAAAGTTTGCACCCTAGCTCAATGTTTTCTTAATTTATCAAATCATACATAATAGTCAACTTCAACAAATAATATGTTACGGATTGTTCTATTACGTCATCAATTAAGTTTCTGCGCATGTGCAGATGTAAAACATTTGATTGCTAAAGTAAACTGTTGGTTGGTTAGAGGAATCCGTAGACCAGGTTGGTTGGTTGGATGTATTCGGTCGTTAGTCAAAACACTCAAAATTTACAAACACACATGTATGAACATATAATGTCAATTTCTTAAACACTTCGGCTCATCCGTAGATATTCGTAATCTTTTTGGCGAATTTTTGCCTACATGTATAAGCACATATAGTCGCACAAACATGGATGTACACATATTTTTCTAAAGTTGTAAATAATTCGAAAACTTTTTGTCGAAACTTTTCATGAACTTTCGATTAGGATGCATTTATTCGGTAGTTAAGACAGGTATGTCTAGTACATTTTGAAAGAGAGTTTGACTAACTTGTAGATTTAAAAAAAAAATAATTTTTATGAATATTTTACGCAGGTATATTTACACAGATATTACTTGTAAATAGTATGCCAGGATATAAATACACATATATGAATGTGCATATAAATTGTCGTATACATGTTATTAACTTGCAAACAATTCAAAAACCATTTGGATAACCATTAGAAAATTTTTATTTTCTTTCAAAAATTTTATTGACTTGTAATTTTTTTAACTTTTATTTATTAACATAAAAAATTTTTTAACTTTTTTTATTTCGTTTGCATTTTTTTTTAACTTTTTTTATCTTCCTGATTTTTTTTTTTTTTTTTTTTTTTATATCAAGTTGTGATTTGTTAAAAACTTTTTTATTATTATATATTTAAAAAGAAACATTTTTTATTTAGTTGTGATTTCTAAAATTTATTTTTGAGTTAAGTTTTACTGTTTACAAATCATTTTTCATAACGTGAATATTTTTCAAAACCATTCAATGGCAAACATATACATACGCATATATATTATAAGTATGCATATGCGCATAAGGTGCACTAGTATGTTAAGACGATATTTTTCAAAGACTAGAAGGTAAAAAAGGAATAATTTACTTTTACTAACTAATAAATATTTTTTCTTACAACAAGGAAATTTTTATGTGATAGTTGAAATTCTCTTGGTTATTCATTTGTTAATTTTATGTGTGTTGCTTAATTTTTATAGTTCATTACTGATTCATTATTTTAAATAGGGTTTTCCTCCTGTGGCGAGTTTCAAATATCTAGTTAATTTTCTGGGGGTTTTAGGGGAAGGGTGAAATGTATAGTGGTAATTTGATATGCGATAAATAACATGGTTAACCAAGATTTTCCTATAAAGAGTTCATTAAATTTTGACTAAAAGTTGCAATCAAAGTTGCTATTATTTCAAGAAACATTAATGTCGCGTGATCTGATCAATGTTTCAAACTAAATAGGGAAGTTATCGATTTTTACCTAGCGTATATTATAAAATCTGAATAGTTGAACTAGGTTATTCGAATTAATATGAATGTTTACATCCACTAAACTAAAACAGTGTACTTTTAATAATGAAAAAAAAAATAACAATACTTTCCTAAAACTAATATAGTCTAGTGTGTGTGAAAATGTAGCCCAAAAACTTAAAAGATGAAAATCCCGTGACTAATATACTGCGATTAGGCCCCACCAGTGGCCGAGTGGTTCCGCCCTCGAAGCTGGTAGACGGGAGGTGCTGTGTTCGATCCCAATCGCGCCCGTCGGCCTAATCGTTCGGAGTTTTCGTGGTTTTCTTCTAACCTTGGTTTTCCAAGCGTAAATACGGGTTAGGTTCCCTTAGAAAGACCCCCACGGAGGGCACTACCCCCCTTAGGGCTTATATCCCTCGCTGATGATAATTGGCCATCAAAAACACAATTAACCGTTGTGGTTAGTGTATTGGCCCTATATTCGAGGCCTAATTCCCGCACAGGCCAACCAGGCTCCCTAAAATCAGGGCCTAATTCCCGCACAGGCCAACCAGGCTCCCTATATTCGAGGCCTAATTCCCACACAGGTCAACCAGGCGCCCTATAATTAGGGCCTAATTCCCGCATAGGCCAACCAGGCTCCCTAAAATCGGGGCCTAATACCCGCACAGGCCAACCAGGCCCTTGGGTCTATGGATGAGGGAAGGGCAGGGAAAAAGTTGTTGGGCCTTGGGTACCACTGCAATCTAAATCGGGCTCTACCTGAAATGTGAAGTCAGGCCATGTGAGTTGGAAACCTCTCGAACCAGACGAGGTGACTGAAAAAAGTTGTTCTTGTATGAAATCGATAATTCGGGTCACTTTCTTCCGTCTCTGAAGTTGTTTAAAATTTGTGTCGCTAATAATAATAAAAATTTACAAATAATTATAAAATTGCTTTTCAAATGTTAAAGTTTCATTTCGCTAATAATAAAAAAAAATGTGAAAATAATTAAATTGTCTTCTTTGGGTTCCTTTGCTAAAGTAAAAAAAAAAAAAAAAAAAAAAAAAAAAAAAAAAAAATACTTAAAAAAAAAATACTTCTAGGTATATCGATAGAAAAAAGTTTAAACGATTAATTATTATTGTCTCTAACGAAGTGAAAATAATGACTAAGGTATATTTTATATAAGAATACGTGAAGCATTTAACGTTATTCTTACATCACCCTAGAAAATAGCTTATCATCTATTAGCATTATAAATATAGAAATTTTGATTCAATAGGGATGTGTGTAGTTAATTTATGTATTTCGAATGGTGTAACTATATTAAATAGTATGCACGTGTATTAAAATGGATATAGGTAGTCGCATAGAATATTTGTTTCTAAAACATAGTATAAATTTAGGTCGATGCATGTTTGAAAAATTATCCTTGAATATAACATGTACAGAAAGTTTCGTCTAAATATTTCCATAACTGTAAATTATTTAAAAAGTATGATACCTAATAGTGATTTCATCTCAAAAACTGGGTAAAAGGCTAACATTATGTTAAAAAAAAAAATGAATACGTAGATTTTCAGTATAGTACATTTGATGCTGTTATTAAAATCTAAATGTAGATATAAAACTTCAATCTATCCTATATTTAAAAATTTATAAGAATCCCTTAATTAAGATATATTGTAATTGAGACAGACTTTACTAATTGTTATTCGAATAATATCGGCTTATCTCTTTTATCTATTGAAAGGGACCGCTTAATGCGGCTCCTTTGATCTTTGAGATAACATTCCTGTAGATGCATGTTCCGACAGAAAGTAGATAAACAGTATAGTTGCAGCGAGATTTTTAACGTGTGAGGTGACTGGCCAAATTTGAGAAGACATTATGGATTATTAACAGGTACTGTGCTTTTATTTTATATTTCGATTTAATATTAAAAAATATACATCTAAAACTAGGTATTAATAGGTATTTATTTTTTTCCGTTAAATTTCCTTTTGAGTATAATTGAAACTGCGTATACTATATGTTTTAATTTGGGAATAGCAGGTTCGAAATTCATTAATATTAATCTATGAAGATGTTATCTCTATTTCAAATCTATTCTTTAATATTTATTTTTCCAACATAATATTAGAAATATTAATTTTCGCGATATGAAAATCTCATGCATTGTTTTTGCAAAGTAAAATAAATCATGTGAAATATTTTTACAAAATAATATTCTATTAGGTAAAGGATTTGTCTAAATTATTTTCTTTTCGAACTCAAAAATTTTTTTATATTTGAATTTTATTAAAAATAATCCTAGTTCAAAAATCACTGAAGAAAGCATTTCAATTGGTCTTATAATAGCATACAGTAAAATTTACTTAGATTGTTTTCAAATTATAACTGTTTCAATGAAGATATAGTTTTAAAAATGCAGTAGCCTATATCATGTTTTCAATGAGGCAGTCTAAGGACCAACACCTTAAAGAAAATAATGAATCAAAACTATATTAAATCTCCAAAATTAGTTAATCATTAGTTTAAAAATTATTCATAAAGATATTATCCAAAAATAATATAGTCGCAAGTCTAAAAAACTAATCGTACACAAAATAAATAATATGTCAATACATCTTTTACTAAAATTGTTTTCAAAGGCAAAATACACACTTAAGAAATGAATAGTATATGCATTCTCCAAATAAGTAATATACAGGTAGTCTGAAAATGAATCGTATATGCATTTTTCTAAAATAGTTCAAACGATATTTTAAAACAAAAATTCGATTTTTAATTAAACTTTATTTAAATCTGGTTTTGAATTATGATTTATATATTATTCGTCGGTTACGAAAAAAAAAAAAAAAATCTCTCATCCCAGTATCGCTATTTAAATTTTACTTGCTAAAGGTGGCGAAAAAATCTTGTATGCGAAGTTATTTTTACAAGGTACAATAGTTTTGCACTGCCAATAAAATGTATACACTTTTGAAATTTATGTGAATTATTTTGCACTCTCCTGTATATGCAGGAATTATTGCGATAGATTCCTATTCAAACGTATCCTTCGCGATGTTGAAAACTAATAAGAGATTTCGTCTACAGCATTCAAAATTTACTAACACATTTCGTTAAAAGCTTTAAAAAATTTATTCAACTAAATTAAATTCATCAATATATTATACTCACCAATTTTGAATAATATTCAACATTTATATAATTAAATTCATAACTTTCGTCAACAACAACAAAATATATTCGACATTAAAATTTTATCGAGTTCAATTAATATACTCTGCCAACAACGTTAAAAATTTGTCAGTTAAATAAATATTTTCGCCAATAACGTTAAAATTTTCACGAATAACAATAAAAATGTATTCAATATTTAAAATATTATCTAATTGAAATCATATATTTCGCCAACGACATTAAAAATTTATATAATTAATAAATATATTTCCCCAATATTATTAAAATCTTCACCAACAGCAGAAAAAAAATTAGATCTCCCATAACATCATTAGCGAAATTTACTGATTGACTCATTAACATAATAGAAGAAGGGTGTATATTTTAATTTTACCGGGTATTCATTTAAAAAAGTATCAAGCACGCACTAGGGGGGGGGGGTAAAATACTTCATACATGTTAAAAGAAAACCTATCTTTGAACAACCCTGTATTTCTATATATTTTCGATAAACATCTCAAAAATATTTAATCAGTTAAAAAAATATCTGTAGTATACCTTATAGAAAATTCGAATAATTATTTGCAGTATATGTAATTTTAGGTTTTAAAATGAAGTCTCAATAGTATATTACACAAGTAGAAAAAAAAGGTGGGGGTGTTACGTGACTACGGGTATTAAATCGAAACTATTTATTTAGTTTACATTTAAAAATGCGCAAGAATAATTCGCATTGAATGAAAAAAAAATAATTAACATAATTTATTAATGAGTAATTAACAATTAAAGTTAGGTGGGGTGTCATTTTACCAAAACCTAAACTTACTAGAGAAAATTCTAAAATTTTCAAATTCCGTATAATATCCAATTAGTAAATAAAAAAAAGGAATTTTTTTTTAATTTTTAGGGGGGGGGGGGCAAACAGCAGCAGCAAGGGGTATGGGGTATGAGGAGCCATTTACTCGCACCACGAGCAGGAGCAGGAGGTGGGAGCAGGCGGAGGAGCCCTTTACTCGCTCCAGGAGGAGCAGGTGTATAGAAGCAAGCCCTCCTAACATTCTACGAGGGATCAAACTTAAACTTTTAACTATTTTTAAATAAATTTTAATTGCTTCAGTTTCAGTCCGCTAGAGGGCTGCACAAAATAAATATTTTACTTATTAAAAATCCCCTAAAAATTCTTATAGACCTATCGTCTAACAGCAAAAATTCTAAACCTTTCGAAAAAAAATTTTATTCAAAATTTTCTTAAGCTCCAAAATTAAATATTTTAAATTTATTTCTTAATGTATAATTGATAATTACACCGCATACTATAGTTTGCTGAAAAATTTCAATTTCCAAAATAAATAAATAAAAATTCTTTTGTAATTAAGTAAAATAAAATTCCTTCCCAAAAATTAATTTTCTTAAAATTAATTATACATTAAAATGTTTTATTAATCCTCATACAATAGTTCGCTAAAAAATTTTCATCTAAAAAAATTAAATAAATAAAATAAAATTCTTTCTCTAAAAATATATATTAAAACATCAACCTATAGTTCGATAAAAAAATAAAATTCATTCTCCAAAATGACCCCTCGTACTATAGTTCACTTAAAAATTTTTTCCGCTAAATAATAAAATTCATTCTCCAAAATAATCCCTCATTCTATATTTCACTACAAAATTTCATCCTTCAAAAAAGAAAAAAAAAATTCTAAATTTAAAAAAATAAAATTCATTCTCCAAAATGACCCCTCGTACTATAGTTCACTTAAAATTTTTTTCCGCTAAAAAATAAAATTTCAATCTTCAAAATGACCCCTCGTACTATAGTTCAAAATTACAATCTTAAAAAAAAAATTCTAATTTTTTTTAAACTCCACCCTCTTCTTAGAGATCAACATTCCTTTCTAACCCCTCCTCTTAGAGCACACATTCTCCGCAGGAGGTGGAGGAGCAGGAGGAGGTGAAGGAGGAGCAGGAGGTGGAGGAGGAGCAGGTGGAGGAGGAGTTGCTCCTTGCTCCTCCTCCGCCCTCCGCCTGCTGGGGTCGGAGCGGCCTTTTTCTACTACTACTGAATATAACGTTCTATGCACGGAAATTCCTTATTATTTTCCACCATTTCTCAGGAAATATTTGCAAGCTTTTTTAAATGCACATGATCATACAATGATAATATGCGTTCGTAGATTACGCATTCTTACCCTACTATATACGGTGACCTAGGTCAAGAGAACAGTGGGTCATGTTATAGAATATTTCACAAGTATTAATCATATTTTCAGATAGAGAGAAAGGGGATAGATATGAAAGGACTCTTTCACAAGTCAAAGAAGAATTTTTTGTCGATTCAATCTCAAACAATTAATATATATATATATATATATATATATATATATATATATATATATATATATATAATTTAAACAGAAATATGCATTTTAAAAGAATTATAAAAGATGCATAAACAATGTTTCAATGTTAGCAAATTTTTTATGACATCGTAAAAAGATACTTTCTTCTAAATGCCAAATGATAATAAATATATTTCTGGTTAAAAACAGTTTGTAACATTTCAGTATCATTTCTATGATATTTTTTAAATGATTTTTTTTTTAATTTCAACTATTTGTAAATAAATGTTTCTTATTGATAAACAGAAATTGTACCAAAATAAACTAAAACTATATTGAAAGTAACAAAATATTAAACTTACATGTTTGAAAACCTTTTTTTTTCTGGAGGGGGGAGGGGAGGGGGGATTTTAAGAATCCTAATAATTGTTTCATATAATTTGCATTCTTTTTATATAATTAGAGTTATAAACATACTTTAAACATGTATCTATACCTTTCTTTTCAGTGTACAAAACAGAAAAATAAATAGGTGCAATAATTTATTAGTAAGAATTTAAAAAAAGAAAATAGCAATTAAAATTGTAATAAAATTAAGAATAGATGCAGTACTTGTTTATTTTAGAAAATAAAAATATGACAGAGCTATCAAAAATAGAACGGCGCACTCAGAAAAGAGAACAGCGCAAGCGAAAAATAATATTGTGCGCTCGAAAACTGACACGACACTGCATGGCGCAATTATAACTAAAATAATTTATAATTCCAATAATAAAATCATTTGGTCTATTTTTTAGTATATTAAATTAATATTTTTAATTTCAAAATTCCGACAGTATTGCCATGCATTTCATTTAGATATTTTAGTAAAAAGAAGAAATACAAATAAACGGAAACACAATTAACATTCTTAATATTTTGTTTAATTGTTATATTTTTTAAGTTTGTTGAATTATGATATTTTTTCTTCCAAATATGCTTTAAGCTTGACTTTAGGCAGCTTTTTAGCAAAATTTGTTAATCTATTTATAGATTATATACACGTCGAAAGCATTTTTTTTTTCTTTGAAATTGTTCAGATTTTTTTTTAATGAAATATGACCAAGGGAATTATATATATAAAGTACATTGCTATAAAAGAATTGTGCTGTTCTTTCCGACTACAAAAGTTTAACCCATTTACAGACGAAACAATATAAATAGTCCAGCTTTCATTTCCGAACAGTATTCCATAACGAAATTGAAACTTTATAAATAAATAAAAAATAGTATAAATGATATAAATGTAACACAAATTTAATAAACGAGTAATCTAACTACTCGCTAAAACCACTGAAATTATCATAAAAAAGGCTGCTGTAATTAACAAAATACTTATCGATTGCTTCGAATATTAACATCTTGTTTGGTGCTAATGCAAAAGTATTGCTTTTAATAAATTTCAAAACTTTATTTGAACACATTTTGATATTTTTTATGTAAAATTATTTTTGGAGTCTTTAGTGTGCGATCTAAAATTTTATTAATTGTAAGAAATCTATTACAGTTAAAATGTAAGATTTTACCAATGTTCTGTAACCCTCGATCTCCGGTTAGACCACCTAATAAAAATATAAAAAAATATTGGATTTTCTTTTAAGTGATTTTTTTAATGCAATGAAATGTAGTAAGATAGATATATGCTTGCAACTTATTTTATAAAGCTCGATTTATCTTCAAATTCTGACAATACTGGTCGTAGCTGTGAGGCATTTTTCTAGTTTGTGTGTGTGTGTGTGTGGGGGGGGGGGTTGTGATTTTTTATGTGATTATTAAATATTCGAAAATCAGTAGAAAATGCACTGTATTCATCGAACCACTATAATTTTTTGTCTGATATGCATGGCGGCTACCCAACAAATTCACAAGAATTAGAAAAAGAGTCTTTTATTTATGTTGTTTGTTCATTTCACCTAAAATCCGTTTTCTCTTATCCCTATACCTAGATTCATGGAATTCGAATTGAAGCAAGAAATGATCTTTCGTAAAAGTTTATTATAAATAAGAATTAAAACATGTTCTTAAATAATCATTATTTTTTTCTCTTAGTCTATAATTAAAAAAGGAACTGCATGTTAGAGTAAGACTAGAAATCACATGATAAAGGTGGTAGGATATGCAATCATCATTTTTTGAAAATGAGCTGCAAATTTACATACATCTACTTGTGTTTATTGCCAAATGCTTCCTTTATCAATTAAAATCTCTCTTTAATAGATGGTAGAGGACAATTGATTAACTTTAATAATATGATTAACTGATTTTCCTTTATTTTGCCACATACCACCTTTATCATCGGAGTTCTTCAATTGATTCAACCACAAAAACGGGGTTGTTATTAAAATATGTGAAATGTATAGTCAATAATCTCCAGAAATCACGCACATATTTATGTATGTATGTATGTATTATTTTAACATAAAATAATTCCATTTATGACATTTTTCGTGTCCAAAATAATTTTTTTGTTGTTGCTGCAAAGATTAAGGGGAGAGAAATACATTACTATCGTATAATATTAACCTATTAATATTCATGGGAATAGGTTTTCAACAGTGCATTCCCCATATTATGTACCCTTCCTAATAATAATGTTATGATAGAAACGTTTTAAATTTATATAATAAAAAGAAGCAGAATTTTGAATTTCTGCTTATTTATGTATTTATAACATTTAAATAACATATTTTACTAGGACACTTAAAATATTAATGTATAGTCTTACATATATACATATAGTTATATATATATATAACCACTATATAACTACAATTCATCATCTATTTCCAATTACTTATATATATATATATATATATTACGCATTCTAACTCATTTGTATGACAGTGATGTTTATGTTTATGATATCATAATGTACACCGATTAACAAAAAAAAAAAAAAAAAAAAAAAAAAAAAAGAAGAAGAAAGAAAGAAAGAAAAAGGAAAAAATAAGAAAACAAACAATTAAAGGAATAAAATTGAGATAAAGTGTATGATTCTATCTTGTTTTTTATACATTTTATAGTCGATTAAACTTCGAATTTGAAAAATATGTCCCCTCAACACTTGCTTGAGATACCTTTCTCTTCCTTTGCTAATTATAGCGTGTGTGAATAGTAACTACAAACAGATGGGCAAAAGTCGTATGTCAAGTAACATGGCATTTGAAAAGCATTCCTACCTTATTCTTTAACCAGTTTATCAATAGTAAAGGGCTAATCTTTGACGTTATCAGTATGTTGTCTGCAGCAGCGTGCGAAGAGAAAACTGCGCCCGGGGCAAAGTTTCAATTTAGCGCCACCTCCCCCCAACTTTTCTTTGTGACAGGTGTCACAAAATTAAAAAGTGTAGGAACAGAAACAAATTTTACTGAATACATATTTCGCGTTTATTTTGAAACATTATGTTTAATTTTAATTTATAAATTTCAAAAAATTAAATAACATAAGAGAAAATTGCACTTATATTTTGGCAAAGAGGATATGGAAAATGGGTGTAGTAAAAATGCATCTAATAGTACAGTATAACATAGTTTGGAGCCATTTTATATTCCAAGAAAGAAACTCCATGCTATTTGAGAGTATATGTTTTAGTCACAAGCACAGACTCAGAAAACAGAAGGTTAACAAAAGAGATTAAGACAAAGATCCAAGACAAGTTTTGAAAAGAAATAAGTCTTTATTCATAAATTTTTATTTCTGTGTGTGTTCCGGGGGGGGGGGGGGGTAAAAGACAATGCAATAACTTTGAAACGAAAAATATACGTACTTCTATTAGGAAAAAAATTCCCAATATGTAAGTATACAATTTTTTTTTTACAAAAAAGAAGAAAAAAAGAGGTTTGTAATATAAATTTGGCGCCCCCTCAAATTCCGCGCCCGTGGCGGCTGCCCCCTTCGCCCCCCACTTCGCACGGTCCTGGTTGCCTGCAGTAAAATTCAAAACGGCACGACGTTTTTTCTACAGAAAGAGTGACAGTTATTTATATTATTCCGAGTTAAATTTGCATGGAAACTTCATAAAAAAAACTATCACATTTATATCCGAAAGACTGTCATAATTGTATTTATCAGCATATGTCATTTTATGGGCTTATAACATAAGTTTATATGTATTTTCAAATATCATTTGATTGAAATTTGTTTTAGTAACACCACCTTGCACTTTAACTAAGCTAAAATGTGCAGAAAGATACATTTGAAAAGTGTATTGTACATGTATTTCCGCATAAAAGTGAAGTGTAAACTAAAAAATAGATGAAAAATTGGGAAAAAAAACAAAACCCTATGATTTTTTTTTAATATACTCGATATATTTTATTTGTTCTTAAATCATTCACATTAATTATGATATTTTTATATGAGCATTGTGCTAGAATAATGAAATAATTTGTATACATTCATATATATATATATATATATATGCAACACAGGATTTTAATTCAATACTTTTTTAGAGACCGATAAGGGAGACTGATCACTAGAAAAAAAGATCAAGAGAGGAAGAGCACCGGGAAAAATAGCTAAATAACTCAGTAAAATTACGGGTAACGTTAACATATTTTTCCACGTTAGTAAAGAACCATTAAATTCACGGACTATTAGTAGTGTCATAAGAATGCCATACTGGAATGATCTGTACTCCAATGCCATTTAAAGCCTAAAAACGGGCTTTTAACGATGCCCTTGTTTAATACAATGTCTATTAAAAATAAAAGGAACAAAAAGCAATGTTTTTTGTTCTAATAATTCAATACGAATTAATGTAACCAAATACATTTTGCAAAAATCATTTTGCAAACTACAAATTAAATATACCTATATATATATATATATAATATTATAAATAAATAAATAAATAAAATTACATCATTTGTAAAAATATTTAATATATTTGTCATCTCTCACACATGTACTCAGTTATGTCCTTTGCATGTAAAATCGTAAAAATGGGAGGCATACTCCAGTGGTTATTTCGAAGGGGGAGGGGGAGGGGAGGAAGAAGGAAAAGAGGTGAAAAAATTGCACTTTTTCAGTGCGGTGGCGCTTTCTAGAGTCAACACTACAGCAACATATTTGTCATTATACATGCATATAAATCATGATTTTTTTTTCTTTAAAGTCATTGTCTTTATTTCTTCTGTGGATTTCGCTGATTAGGCAAAGTAAGATTATTTTCAATAAATTTATATAATACTTCAACATAATTTTAAATAAGTTTAGATTTAACTCCGATATTAAAGAACCACTTTACATTTATTATTATCTATTTTTGTAAATAAAATATTAGTTTTGCTTTTTACTCATGTGGATTATATTATAATTGAAATATAGTCGTATTTTTACAATATTAATCCATATAAACCCAATTTATTTCAATGCTTATAATGTACATAATAAAACTGAAGCATGCTACTCATGCAAATAATTTTCATCTCACTAAATCACTGTCGCAGACACAACTAGAACTTTCTGCTACTTGGCGTATGATCATATTAGATGCAGGTTTTAATCATATCATTCGCACTTTTTTTTTTTTTTTTTTTTTTTTTTTTTACATACACACACTAAATGACTATACTGATGGTTAAAATGACTATAATTTCGTTTGGTTTTGCTTTTCAGAATATCACAGAAGTACATTGAAAAGCTGTATTGTTTTATACTATACTACTTCTATTAATTAACACAATTAACATTTAACATAAAATCTGTCTTTCGATGTGAAAGAACATATTGCATCTTCCTAATTCACGCGAAAAATTAAATGAATTGCAAACTTAAATATCTAGCATTTTGAATATTTTAAAGTATAAGTATACAGACTGAAATAGAGTCTTACACTAAGATATTCTTTTTCATAAATCATTAGCGATATTTTTAATATTCCCTTAAACATCATTTGTAGAAGACAATCCGGGGAACAGGAAACTGGAAACGTTCTCCGATAAAAGGAAGAAACTATTGGTGTATTAATTAAATTACACTTTCATATCAATTTTTAAATAAAATTCACATCTAAAAAATGTGCATTAATAAAGCAAATAAATTTAATAAAGTTACTAAAGCGACATATAAAAATGTTAAACAAATTTTCTTTAAACTTTGTCTGTTTTTACTTTCTTTATGTCATATTTCTAGCAGTTTAAAATAAATATTTAAAATAATCATTTCAAAAATTAAGCACTAATTCAGACTAATATTAAAGATGGTAGTATCTTATTAAAATTCTAGTCTAATATAAATAAAGAAAATACAATAGTAAAAAATTATTTATGATAAATTTTAAGAATAATTTTATCTGAAAAAAAAAAAAAAAAAAAATCCCTGCTTTCTTCATGATTTCTTCTGATATGTTTACTAAGTAAATTTTAATCTAGGACGTATGGAATTGGTATGTGTTCTTTCTTAAAAATTATGAAATTGGATATCGTTTTCCACTGCTCTATAAAGGGAAATAGTCTTTCGGGAAAATTATATCAAATATTAGCATTTTATACTACTTTTATGTACACTACAGTCAGAGGAAAGCCGTCATGATACAGCAATCGCTTGTGGCCCAATATGTAGAGGAAAAGGTCCAAATACCAGCTACCACTTTTATTTTCAGTCTAGATCATACAATTTTCAAAATTAATAAAATAAAAAGTGACAGCATGGTACCTTGGCATGTTTTACATCTGCTTAGAGGAAAAAAAAAATCAGTTTAAAAGGCGTTTTCTGTTTATAACAAGCAAAATTTCGAAACTCTTCAAACTTTGAGTTTTTAAAATGGGGTCTAAATACCGGCTACCTAAGTTTTTTTTTTCCAAAAGATCACTCAAATAGAGCTAATGACAATTATTAAGCGATAACAATATTATTTTAATAAATTGTATTGATTAGTAATATTTTTTATGCACAGAAAAAATACGCAATTTTTAATAAATAAGCATTTTTGTCAAATTTCTAAAATTCTTTACGACTATCTCTCACAGTCGTCTTCCCATTAGTTTCTAATTTTGTTTTTTAACGGGTAAAACAAAAAAAAAAGCTTGCTGATTGAAATGAGAATTATTTTTCTGAAAAAATCAAAAACATAATATCACTCTCTGCGTCGGTATAGTTCCTATCAGCCCACATATCGCATTCTTAACATTTAACTCAGAATCCCCTCCCCCATTCTTGTCAACAGAGAAAGCAATCATGCAAAAGACACAAATTTATCATCTTCCTCTGTTGGATATTTTCCTTTTTGACTTTTTTAACTCTCTCGCTATCTAATTGTTTTATCAAAATAGCTTCAAAAATTGCGTATATAACCCCTTCACGACGAGCGTCTTTTAAGAATTTTTATTCTTTAGCACATAGATTTATAACATAGATAAACTTTTCAGATTTTGATAACAGAATTTAAACAATTTACGAAGAGTTATATTTAAAAACAATGTTTTATTCATTTAAAAGAAGTGGTCATGGAATCTTTAAAAAGAATGAAATTCAGTATTTTATTTAATTATAAAGTTTTTTCCCAGCTTGGATTTTCAGAATAAAAAAGGAAGTAATAGAATATATATTTTTTGGCTGGTCTTTTAGAGTAGGAAGTTCGGAATATCTTCTCTCTTTCAGTAAAATATAGATAAATTTTTCAGATTTGGATCACAGAATTTAAACAATTTATGAGAAGTTATATTTAAAAAAAAAGATGTTTTATTCCCTTAAAAGGAGTGGTCATGGATGCATTAAAAGGAATTATATTCAGAATTTTTTTTTTATTATAAAGGTTTTCACAGTTTGCTTTTTTAGATTAAAAAAGGAAGTGATAGAAATATATATTTTTTGACTGGTCTTTCAGAGTAGGGAGTAAGAAATATCTTCTATCTTTCAGTTAAATATAGATAAATTATTCATATTTGAATCACAGAATTTAAACAATTTACGAGGATTTATATTTAAAAACAATGTTTTATTCATTTAAAAGGAGTGGTCATGGAATCTTTAAAAAGAATTAAATTCAGTATTTTATTTAATTATAAAGGTTTTTCACAGCTTGGATTTTCAGAATAAAAAAGGAAGTGATAGAAATATATATTTTTTGGCTGGTCTTTTAGTGTAGGAAGTTAGGAATATCTTCTATCTTTCAGTAAAATATAGATAAATTTTTCAGATTTGGATCACAGAATTTAAACAATTTATGAGGAGTTATATTTAAAAAAAAAAAAATGTTTTATTCCCTTAAAAGGAGTGGTCATGGATGCATTAAAAGGAATTATATTCAGATTTTTTTTTATTATAAAGGTTTTCACAGTTTGCTTTTTTAGAATAAAAAAGGAAGTGATAGAAATATATATTTTTTGATTGGTCTTTCAGAGTAGGGAGTAAGGAATATCTTCTATCTTTCAGTTAAATATAGATAAATTATTCATATTTGAATCACAGAATTTAAACAATTTACGAGGAATTGTATTTAAAAAAAGGTTTCATTCCTTTAAAAGGAGTGGATGCATTAAAAAGAATTATATTCAGTATTTTATTTAATTGTAAAGGTTTTTCACAGCTTGGTATTTCAGAATTAAAAAAGGAAGTGATAGAAATATATATTTTTTGATTGGTCTTTTAGAGTAGGGAGGGAAGAATATTTTCTATATATCAGTAAAATATAGACATTTTTTTCAGATTTGGATCGCAGAATTAAAACAATTTATGAGGAGTTATATTAAAAAAAAAAAAAAAAAAAAAAACCCTCCGACTGTCTTGGAAAAGGGAAAAATTGTAATGTTATTTTTTCTGAATTTTGTTTTAATTGCTTAAAGAAAAGATTCTTTGAACATTTTATAAAAAAAAAAAAAAAAAAACTTAACAACGAATATAAATGCAATCCTTGGAAGTATTAATCATTGTTCAATGTATTAAAAATACATTAAATCAATTGAATTATATTACTTTAAATACTGCTTGTATTGCAGTGAAACCTGTAGCTTAGTGAACGTATTAACACGGGCTTGTCAGTGACGTGGTTAAGAGAAGTTGTCATGGATGCATTAAAAAGAATTATATTCAGAATTTTTTAATTATAAAGGTTTTCACAGCTTGTTCTTTCAGAATAAAAAAGGAAGTGATAGAAATATGTATTTTTTGATTGGTCTTTCAGAGTAGGGAGGAAGGAATATCTAATCTTACAGTTAAAAATAGATAAATTTTTCATATCTGGATCACAGAATTTAAACAATTTACGAGGACTTGTAAAAAGAATCTTTTATTCCTTTAAAAAGAGTGGTCATGGATGCATTAAAAAGAATTATAGTCAGTATTTTATTTAATTATAAAGGTTTTTCACAGCTTAGTTTTCAGAATTTAAAAAGGAAGTGATAGAAATATATATTTTTTGACTGATCTTTTAGAGTAGGAAGGGAGGAATATCTTCTATATTTCAGTAAAATATCGATAAATTTTTCATATTTGGATCATAGAATTTAAACAATTCACGAGGAGTTGTATTTAAGAAAAAAAAAATGTTTTATTCCTTTAAAAGGAGTGGTCATGGATGCATTAAAAAGAATTATATTCAGTATTTCATTTAGTTATAAAGGTTTTTCAGAATAAAAAAGGGAGTGATAGAAATATATATTTTTTGACTGGTCTTTTAGAGTGGGGAGTTAGGAATATCTTCTATCTTGCAGTAAAATATAGACAATTTTTTCAGATTTGAATCACAGAATTTAAACAATTTACGAGGAGTTATATACATAAAAAAAAAAATGTTTTATTTCTTTAAAAGAAGTGGTCATGGATGCATTATATAAAGAATTATATTCAGTATTTTTTTGTTTTTATTATAAATGTTTTTCCCAGCTTGGTTTTTTAGAATAAAAAGGAAGTGATAGAAATATGCATTTTTGGCTGGTCTTTCAAAGTAGGGAGGAAGGAATATATTCTATCTTTCAGTAAAATATCGATAAATTTTTCATATCTAGATCACAAAATTAAAAAAAATTATGAGGAGTTATATTTAATTTTTTTTTTCCTTTAAAAGGAGTGGTCATGGATGCATTAAAAAGAATTATATTCAGTATTTTTTTTTTTTTAATTTTTATAAAGGTTTTTCACAGCTTGGTTTTTCAGAATAAAAAAGGAAGTGATAGAAATATATATTTTTTGACTGGTCTCTCAGAGTAGTGAGAAAAGAATATCTTCTATCTTTCAGTAAAATATAGATAGATTTTTAAGATTTTGATCACAGAATTTAAACAATTTACGAGGAGTTATATTAAAAAATGTTTTAAACCTTTAAAAGGAGTGGTCATGGATGCATAAAAAAGAATTATATTCAGTATATATATTTTTTTTATTATAAAGGCTTTTCACAGTTTTTTTTTTTTTTTTTTTTTTTTTTCAAAATAAAAAAGGGCAAAGGAAAGGCAGTAAAAGAGAAATTTGGGACAAAAGTTTTATAATTTAAACATGAATACTTAATTTTGACAGTTTACTGAGAATTTTTTAAATGCTTTATTAAAGAAAGGAAGGATGGTAGGGCATTGTTTTCTGTTATGCTATTTTTATCTGTAAAACAATTTCCTATATGGAGCAAAATCTTTTAAAACAGAAATAAAACGAGGATGCACATTATTCCCTTTTCGGCTCTACTACATAAGCTCTCATACTCATACTCTTATTAATGTAAAACCTGTTTTACACTAGTTATCGAAATCCAGAGGCTTGAGTTCCTTACTTCATTAGGAACACATGGATCTAATATAGGCTACTTCTTAGAAGAAAGAAATCGTCTGTGGGAGAGGGAGAGTGCATTCTTGTTCGTTTTGGGGTGCTTGCTGTCACTGCGGGAAAAACTCTGTAGTTAAAATCCTCAATTTTAATTTGTTTTTTCTGGGTAAGATACAAAGTAAATAAAAATATTTTAAATTTAATAAATGTATAAATTACAAATGATTAGCATTAAATAAAGTAAGAAAAAAAATGATATTTTTTGAATTAAAAATGCGTTTTCTTCGCTTATTTAACTATTATAATTTTAAATTTTGAGTTAGAATAGGCAAAATTTACTTTGATTCCTAATTTTATAGATTTTTAATGAAGAAATGAAGTTATATATATTTCATACTATAAAAGTATTCCATATATATAGCACATGTAACCATTGCATACATAAGTAATTTAACAAGAAATTTTTTAGGCAAGTTTTCAGCGTTTGCTAATTTATAAATGGATTTCTTATCCATATGTATATAATATATATATGTGTGTGTGTTATGTGAGTGTGTTTGTTTACAATGTTTCGTTCTCATAAACTTTAGCATAAATCTAAAATTATCATTGTTATAATTTTTTATTTATAATTAAAATAATCATACATCTATCTGATCGTAATTTTTTCCTGACTTTAGTTTCAACAATTAAAGTCAGATTAAGGCTTCGTAAAACGTTGCAGTATTTTGAGAAAAAAATTAACACATACAACCACGAAATCCTAAACCTGAATAGAAATTTTGTATGGGAAATATCAAATGAAAGTAATAAATGAAATGGATAAGAACTGCTTGTAGCTGAACTGTAGAAAAACAAACTCAAAAATATTCAGTGGAACTTGTACTTTATTATTATTATTATTATTATTATTATTAAAGATATTTGCCTTTATATGGAAGTTGAGTATATCATATGGCAGGACGATTTACAATTTTTTTTATAATTTTAAATTATTCGCTGAATCTTACTCATAATACTTTTCAACAAAACACAAAATTGAAACATCAAACATATTGGGGAGGGGAGGAGGGAGGAATTTCTTCCGAAACATATATTGTCCTACTTACTAAACTATATAAACTATATAAGTCTTAATCAGAACAATACTGCTTCACTAATTATATTTTGTAACAATGTCCAGAAATTTGAACACAGCATTTATATTTATTACAGATAATAATAATAAAAAAAGAATTGTTGAATATTTTAAATTTCAGTAAGTAGCCGTCAGGTTCAAAATATATATGGGGCATTCTGACAATCTTTTGACTTTTATGCCCCAGAATAATAATTTTTATTTTAGTGCATGTTCTTGTGTTTTTTGTTTTTTTCCCCCTTAATTTCATATACTGGGGGACATCCCATTGCATGATTGCATAGCAATATAAACGAGATAAATAAGTTTTCGACGATGTTGGGGGTCCAGATCCCAGGAAAACTCCTATACCGTCCCGTGTCCCTGATGCTGATTTTTAAGTTTGGATCTGTCTGTATAAAATTGTTTCAATAAAAATAATTCGATGTAACTTTTTTCCGAAACTGAAACTATTGTTATATATAAATATGTAGCAAAAAATTAACCTGCACACATTTTTAGGATTGTTATTAGTTTTTAAACTTTCTCCCTGGGTTTTAGATTTTTTACACTCCCTCTTCTAAAATTATACAGAAAATCACTTCAGATGCAGCCACAGAATTTTTTTTAAGTTTTTTCTCATGCAGAAGTATGCTAGAGAAAGAATGCCTAAAATTCTTTGACAGGAAATTTACTGCAGAATTTAAATCATCATTTAAATATCAATTTTAAGCATCGTGGCTTTATTGGTAGTATTAAACGTCACCAAGGTTTATTCCTGCACTTTTCGAGGTAAATTATTTTTTTAATTTAATCCAATGTAAATAACTCTTTTTAAAAATCAATGACCATTGTGGCTACCACTTAGTCTTAACATGAGTTGCATAAAATAGGTGGTAATTTTCCTTACTGTCCCTTTTTTTCCCATTTCGTCCCTTTTTTTACCTTACCGTCCCTAATTTAGCACCCCTTTAAGACAATGTTATGCCAAAATTTTGTACTAAAAATACTACATTGTTATTATTTCTTATTTGAATGTCCTCTGGGTACTATCCCGTAAGGCATGGTGACGTCACGGAGACGTCGTTGTGAAGTCACACTGTGATTTTGTGACCGTCGATGTGACGTCACGTGACGTCGATGTGACGTCACAGTGACTAGAATGCGAGGTCGTTATGGCCGTTTTAGAGGACGTTTGTGACGTCACATTGTGACCACTCTGTGAAGTCACGGTGTGACAAATTTGTGAAAAGTGTGTCATTTGTGACTATCTTGGCATTAACTTTGTGACGAACCTGTGACGAAAGCGACAATGCTTTGAAGTCACATTGTGACCAATTTGTGAAATATGTGTCATTTGTGACGAACTTGTCATAAACACTGTGATTTCAAACGAAAATCAAATTTCAAATTAATTGCTTAAAAGACGCAAATAGTGAAAAAGATTCCATGCTGGGACTCGAACCCGGGCCATCAGTACAGCACACTGACATTCTACCGACTAAATCACATGGAACGATACCCAGGCTGGAAAATTTCTCACTGTTACATGTTGGCAAGGCTACAAACGCAGCAAAAGATGGAATATTTAGCGTGAACCACCCACATGATGCAAACACGAAACTTAATTAAATCCAGCATTGATTGAAATTATATTAATACTTGGAAATTTTTCCAGAGAGAACCATTCGCCTTGCATACAATATTTCAAATGAAAGTCAAATTTCAAATTAATTGCTTAAAAGGCAATTTTAATTTGAAATGTTGTATGCAGGGCGAATGTTTCTCCCTTGAAAAATTTCCAATTATTAATAGTTTCAATCGATGCTGGATTTAATTAAGTTTCGTGTTTACCCCATGTCGGTGGCTCACGATAAATATTCCATCTTATGCTGCGTTTGTAGCCTTGCGAACATGTAATAGTGAAAAATTTTACGGGCTGGGCGTCTTTCCATTTGGTTTAGTCGGTAGAATGTCAGTGTGCTACACTGATGGCCCGGGTTCGAGTCCCGGCATGGAATCTTTTTCACAATGTTGGCCTTTGCGCCTTTTAAGCAATTAATTTGACATTTGATTTTCATTTGAAATATTGTATATAAGGCGAATGATTCTCTCTGGAAAAATTTCTAAGTATGAATACAGCGATGAATTTTAAAATAAAATTTTGCTGTAAATATAAAATCTTATCTTTTTACCGTACTTTTTAGCAAAATATCGCTACTTTGGAGTCCTATTCTTCTAAAACATTTTACATTTTTCCACTTAAAAAACAATGCTTATCAAATGACATATTTTTTTATTAAGTTCTATGCTTGATATTTAGAATGTGTAAGTTTTTTAATTTGTTTTGATTCGTCATTGCTTTATTAAATACGAACATGGAAACTAACGGATATTAATACAACTATTATTTATAGAGCGGCATGATAAGCGATATTTATTTAAATTTTTTATTCCCGTGTATATTGTACTTTGTGAATATGAGCTAAATAGATTTGGTATGTTTTATAGGAAAAGACTGATCTGGGAAATAGAAAAAAAAAAAAAAAAAAAAAAAAAAAAAAAAAAAACGAGTAAGAAAAATTATGCGTTAAGCATAGATTAAAATATACTTTCCAACACTTTCTAAATGCTTTAACAAGACATCGTAATTTCGGGAAATGACGTAAATAAGATAACTAAGTAAACATTTTAGAAAACGCATAAAACATTTGAAAAACTGATTTCAGCAGTTACCGTCCATAGCCAAATATGTTTTCCAATTCTTTTAAACAGCCCTTATTTGATCTGTAGGTTGATACACTGAAAAAAATGAAGTACTCAAAAATGAGCAAACCGACGTACTCATATTGAATTGAATATTTTTGGATCAAAAATGAACCTATGCTTTCTCTATTTTGAAGCATCACATGTTATCAAACCCAAACAAACAAATAGTTTTGTACCCTGTAATGGTTCATTTCATTTATGGCGGCATAAATGATGTTTATTAATGTAAATATTAAATTATGCACAGCATTTTAAAAATAATTGCTTGGAAATAATGTTCTTGTCATAAAAATATTCGATTTGAGTATCTTGTTAAGAATTTTGCTATTTTTCTTGATAAATAATCAATTAAACATTTCTTGTTAAGAACTTTGGACGGGAAATAAATGTCAGTACATTTTTACTTTACATTTTAGGGGTTTTTTTTGGGGGGGGGGAGGGGGGCAGTACATAACGATTCATATTTTATCACATCCATGGAATAAAAAATGAGTACATGTGTTTCTCAACTTTGAGTACATTTGGATCGGAGCTATTTTGTGCATGTGACGCATTTAAAATTGAGTACTTTTTACTCAATTTTGAGTACCCATTTTTTTAAGTGTATATATACTATATAATGGGAAAATTTAGTTTAGCAAGAAAACGCCTAACAGGTTGAAATTCATTTTCAGCAATTTATACTAATGTATGGAAACATACTTGAATACCTTTGTACAACCCTGTAGTTTACCTAAAATCTTTATTACACGCCACTATTTAGTTAAAATTTAATTCAAACTAAGACACTCTTAAAACTGCTGAAATCACATTTCCAGAAATTATAATATATAGACGGCCATGTATCCAATTCTTTACGTGACCCTGTATATCATTTTATCTATATTCTACAAATATTTCTTAGTAAATTAAATGCAGTTCAGCGAAAAAAAGCATAACTCATTTAAAAACCACCTTTAAGCAATTTGCGCCCATACCCAGTAATCCTTACGAATACTTTTGTGTAGCCTTGTATAGGAATTATAGCATTTATATACACCATACACTATGCATAAATATAGTGAATCATAAAAGTGCATATCATAATTAAAAATATATTTCCAGCAATCATCGCTAATGAACAGTACTTCGGATACAATATGGTATCTGAAAGATTTTGTGTGTCCCTGTAAATGCTATATGCGTATTATTCTTATTATACATGAAATAATTTATAGTATGTAAACCTCAGCGACATACATCAATTTCATTATATATGAAATAGATTAACATAATTAAAGTATGCCGCAAACAATTCCCTCCACCTCTATATCATTATGTATTTGAATTCCTTTTTTAGTCCTGTAAATGAACAATAACTATTCTTTGCATCGCATAGTCAACAGAATGCATATTTTAGTGCACTTCATAAATGCATATAAATTTTATTCTGTTTGAAAGCGTGCGTAAAATCATAAAAAATCATTTGAAACGACTTTTTCCCATAGGCCGTAATGTAACGGAAAACTTTTGGCTGTCCCTGTAAATGAACAAAGCATGCTACAAACTTCATTACAAATAGGTACCGTGCGATGGTAAAAGTCAATACCATTCAAAAATTTCAGGACAATCCGAGTATATTTTCGAGAGTTAGAGTGCGCACAGACTGCTAGACGGACAGACGGAGAGACAAACCGAAGTCATAAGCACTTTTCAGCTTGTGTATTACATTATGTATCCTGTATTATATGAACTTTAAAAAATATATATACTAAAGCAGTTTAATCTATAACTTCCTATCAGGCATGAAAAATACTTTATTTCAATGCTTAAATATCATATTTTACACCGAATCATACACGTAGAAAATTAATGTACAATAAAAGAAAATTTAATAACCCGTTCAGAATGTCTATAATTAAATGTTTGATTAAAATCACAAACAGAAAAAATGCTTACATACAATTAAAAAAAATAAATATACCAATTTGAAAAACACTAAAAATAATAATTAGTATTTATAATTGTACTGTTAAACAACAGCAAACTACAATAGATAATATGTTGTATTAGATTTAACAATATCTCAAAAATATTTCCATATGGTATAAGGAATTCCTATTATTTTATAATTTTGGCAAATGTTAAATCTGAAAACATTGGTTTGAAGATTTAGGATTTTAAAAGATAATTTAAAATATTATTAGCACTAAAAGAAAATTCTTTCAAATGTTTCACTACTGTAATATGTTAAAAATACATTTTCCCAGTATAATGTTAATTTCTAATCTGAAACAGTTTCGTGATCTCATGATAATCGAACATCATATTTAACCCCAAAATAATAATAACCATAAATGTTAGTAATCAAAAAATAGTAAGAAGCCGATAAAATAATTCCAAATCATTGTCGTTCCATACATTTTTAATCTCAAGTAAGAGTAAATTAATGTTTATATTAATTCCAGTATGAATGTAGGCATAAATGTCTCTGCGCAGTTTTTTTTTTTTTTTTTTTTTTTTTTTTTTTTTTTTTTTTTCAAGCGATGGCAGATAAAATATTTTTCTTCACAGTTATCAAATGGGAAAATAACGCTTCTGACAGTTAAAGATCAGTCTCTTACAAATATAACTATTTAACTCATAATATACAACCAGGAATAAAATATTTAAATTAAATAAAACTTACATGCACGTTCCATTAATATCCGTGTATCCTAAAATGGTCATTTCCTTATCTTAAAGTGTTGTAGACGTGTTGTTCTAAAGCAAGTGAACTATTTCCCGCGTATTCTCATATTTATTTTTCTGTGGGCAGACGATTTTCGAGCAGATGGTTTGTTACAGATTGTTTGTTTTTGTATACAAGAAATATGGAATTTGAACGCGCAGAAATTTTCTGAAAGTATCATTCATTAAAATTTTGTATTTGAAGAAATGTCCAATGTATTTAATCTTTTCTTTTTATCCGTACCAAATAATTCAAGTTAAAATATATTGTAAAGTTCCTTTTTTCTAAATAATTATAATAATAATATTCATAATTAGAGTTTATTAGATAAAACATTGTTTAAATTTTTAAAAGGTGTAAAAATAAATTTAATGTATTAACGACACCCCCCCCTTTTTTTTTCTATTTTTTTTTAAGTAAAGTTTGTTTTCCTTTATTTTCGGAAAATGCTAATTTTATTTTAAAAGTCTGAAAGAAGTAGAATTTATGACTTGAATACAAATTATAAAAATATTCTAAAGCAAGAAATGCATAGATGACTAAACTCTGAAGACTCTTTCTACATGCTCATTAAAAGGTGCAGATTTAATTGTAATAGAAAATTCTTAGTTTGAAACCACAGAAGTGTTTCGAATAATTCTGGTCGGTAAAAAAAGAAAGAATGAGTGAAATTTCCTCCCAGCAAACTAAATATGTAAAGTGTATAAATTTAATATTCGTAATTGTAAATATATTATCCAAATGCTAGATAAAATTGAAATCATGAAAAAGTATACATTCACTGTCTTAGATATCAAATTGATAAAATATAGCCTAAAAATTTAGTTTATTAATGCTTGTATCGTGCACTTTATTTATTATGCCCCCCTCCCTCCCCTTTAGTGACGGAATTTACCATTTGCTATCCACTAATATATTTTCATTCCTTATGCCGCTGTAACTCGTGGCTGTTTAAAATATTTCTTTTCATTTTCAAAGATTTTTGAAGTTCATATTTTTTGTCACACTGTGACTTACAATATGCTGGTTTTTTTTGTCACATATGTGACGTGGCGTACGTTACATAGCAGTGACATAATAGAGACGTCACAATTTTTTTTAATTACCAGAAAAATATAATTTTACAAAAAGTAACATGTTTTGAAGAGTTTTCGTAAGTTTTTAAAGATTTCTAAGAAGTTCACATTTCAGTCACAATGTGACATCACTGAGTGGTGGCATTTCGGTCACAGATGTGACGTGACCACAGTGACTTGCAGTGACGTCACAGTGACGTCACCGTGACCATGCATGCTATGAGGGATGCAAATACATTATAAGTAAAAATTTAGAAGAAAATAGAAAGTTGTGGAAAAATGGTAAGAAAAATTAAACTCGCAAGTTTAACTCGCAAGCTTAACCCATTATGTCCTGCGGCCAACCACGGAGTTTGAACATCATCATCCAAACCGTTCAGAAGTTACGACGGTTTAATTTCATATAGTTCAATAACTGTCACCCTGTATATAATTATTCATTAATTATGCGTGTTTATTAAGCATACATAATTATTAATCAATTACACATTTTATCCAAGTTGACTATCTGTGCCCCTGGCCGAAACTTTTCATTTTTAATTAAAATAATGTGCCATTAATTCATCAACGACACATAATGATTTTCTAATTATACGAATTTCATTAAAAAATGTTTGAGGTACACATATCTCGATATATCTTTTATAAATAAATGATCATCTGTTATACTAGAACTTTCTCAAGTAGTATTTGAAACACTTCTGTGTTTTCAAACTAAAAGTTGTCTATTACTATTAAGGCTTCAGCTTTAAATGAGCTCGTGAAAAGCGTCTTCAAAGTTCTGTCATACATGCATTGCTTGTTTCATAATTTGTACTCACGTCTAGAGTCCGTCATGACTGATAATTATAATCAATGAACTTCATAGCAATAAATAAAGAGTGTCTCATTTGAGCTAATGAATCTGAAATCAATGAGTCATGTTGAAAATTTCTGAAGAAAGACACGAGATTTTTGGAATAGTACAGATAGTTTCGGTCTGGCCGAATTTTCGAGATCATTTTCGCCGAAACTCTGGTTTTCAGCCGAAAACGAAAACGTATTTGTTATCTATTCAACCGTTTTTACTTGTCACTTATGGCTAATATGGGTTTAAAACTTTACGTAAACTTATATTGATTTAATAGCTTTCCTTTTTACATTTTAATGCTTATAGAACTTCTTTATTTTAAAAAGCAATACCTTCATCACCTGGAATATAATGTTAATTGTTTCCTATAACGTAAATTAATTTAAAAGAACTGACATTAAATTTAAAGTGTTTCATAGATGGCGTTAGCCGTTCCGTAGTCGACTATTCTCGGATCTACTCTTTTTGTAAAATGGAATCGTCCAGTTCAAAGGTATAAATTGCGTTTCCCTAATCAATTGCCGCGCTCTCTCTTTTCTGTTCATTTCTTTAAAGTTATCATAATGATTTTAATATGTTTGAGTTTAAGTTACAGTAAGATATTTAGTTTGAGTTTTACGATGTTTTTAAAAAAACGGTTTTAGCTATAATTTAAATTTAAGCTGTTTTGAAAAGCTCCAGGTGTATTGAAGTTAATCCGGTTTTAACCAAAGTTATTTTTAATGATTCACTTAGCTATTTTAAACAAAGTTAGCTCTGAATATTTTTCAACTTAAATCTGTATTTTTATAAAGTAATTGAATGAAATAGAATTCAAATAAAGAACTGTCGTCAACAATATCTGACTTTTCTATGAATTCAACATACAGTTTTGTAACAGGTATCTTCCACAGCACATTTACAGTTCCTCTGCTGATAGCAGTATAAGTGTATATCAGACCTGTATTGATACAGGCTAAGAGAAGAGGTTATGGGCAACCAATGCCATACCTGGATAATAGAAGCGTGTTGAATTTAAATAAGAAGAGTCATAAATTTTAGCCCCATTTCAAAGACATTTGTGTTTGTTAAGAAGGGGGGCTGATATTTTTTTGAAGATGGCGAGTATGCAAGCACAGATCGATAAGCTTGGAGCTTTAAACTACTCAACTTGGCAAATGGATATAAAATACCTTCTGTTGGAGAAGAACGCATGGGATATTGTCGCTGGAATTGAGAAGGAACCTGAAATTGATGCCGATAAGGGAATTACAGCAAAGGATGTGAAAGATTTTCATACTAGGAAAAGGATTGCTTTATCCACAATCTATTTAAATATGGGAAAGGACTTTAGAAAAATCATAGGGAATAAAGATAATCCCAAAGATGTATGGGATGTATTAAAGAAACATTTCGAGCCTGATAATAGATCACGGCATATGTTCCTGTTTTCCGAGTTCATGTCCTGTAAAGTAAAGCCAGATGAAAAGATAGATTTATTTGCTGCCAGGTTAAATAGAATTGCTGATCAACTGAACGACCTTGGTCATCCTGTTGAAGAGGTGTATAAATCATTTCAACTCCTGCGTCATCTCCCAAGCCATTTCGACAGCATAGTGCAAGTTATATTACGTTGGAAGGAGGAAAAGTTTATTTTCAATGATATTCTAATGGAATTAATCGCCGAAGAATCAAGATTAGCCCTGCGAGATTTAGACAAACGTAAAGAACTTTTCGTTGAGACTCAACATATACAGAAAAGTAGACTTCGATGCTTTCGATGTGGGAGCCCAAACCATCTACAGAGGGATTGTCGACAACGCCGAAGAGACTCTAGAAGTTACAATCGTCGTGTTCCATCTGTTTCTAGTGTGTCTGATGCCTCCGAATCCAGTTCCGAACGTGCCCAGTCTCCAGTTAAGAGAAACAGGAATCGCAGAGGCAAAGCGAAGGAATCATCATCAAACTCTAACAGCGTTAAACAAAAAAGGTAAAAACAATCCTTTCTTGTTTTATATTCAGGCAAATTTGAGTGGTAGTGAAAGCTAAAATAGCTGGTTATTTGATACCGCAGCTTCACACCATTTTTGCCGTGATAGAGTTTGTTTTATAAATTTAAGCCTTTGAAAGATGAAAAAATGTTTGTTGCTGTAAATGGTGTTACTTTTCCGATAGAAGGAAAGGGAAATGTAAATTAAAGTTTGGTCAAAGGTTGTTTTTCTTTTCTGATGTAATGTATTCCCCTAAACTAAGGAAAAATCTTATTTCAGGTCCAAAATTGGATGTAAAAGGTGTAAAATTTACTGGTGAAGGCGGTAAGGTGGAGGTGTCCAAAGATGGTCAATGTTTATTTACTGCTTTTCTTAGGGATGGTACTTATCATTTGTATCCTAAAATTCCAAGTTTAGTTCCTAAAAAGGTTAAATTTGAAACGTCCCATCTATCTAAAGATGATTTCAGAATTTGGCATCGCAGATTCGCGCATGTAAGTCCAGATTTGATAGAAAATACGGCCAAAAATGAAAGTGTTAGAGGTCTTCCCCGGGTTAAATCAGGAAAATTTTTTTGCGAAGTATGTAAACTTAGTAAACATAGACGTACGTCATTTAAATCAATTAATAGGATTAGATCTAAACGTCCCCTCGAGTTGTTGTTTATGGATGTCTGGGGGCCTGTAAGAGAGAAAGGAAGAAACGGAGAGAGATATTTTCTCTCAATTATTGACGATTTTTCGCGTAAGGCTAGTTTTTCCCATAAAGGAAAAATCCGAAGTGTTTGGAATTGTTCGCAATCATGTGATCCGGGCGGAGAGATTTCTCGAACGTAAAGTAAAGTACATTCGATCAGATAATGGCGGGGAGTTTAAAAATGATAATTTTAGGATTTTCTGTGAAGGGAGAGGCATTAAACATGAATTTACGGACGTGTATTCCCTTGAACAGAATGGGACTATTGAGAGATACAATCAAACGATTGCTAACGGCATCAGATCAATTTTAAGTGAAAGTGGTTTAAAACGAAGTTTCTGGCCGGAGGCAGCGTTGTAGTTTACGTATACTTGGAATCGCATTTGTCACAAGTCTCAGTCGAAGACTCCTTTCGAACTTTATAGTGGCTCTAAACCACCCGTTAGACACTTAAAACCCTTTGGAGCTATAGCATATATAGGTGTTCCCAAGCAACTTAGGTCGAAACTTGATGCAAAAGCAAAAAGGGGGGTAATGGTTGGTTACGCCTTTAGTACTAAAGGTTACCGGGTTTGGCTACCTGAAGAAAACAAAATTATTGAAACCATTAATGTTTCTTTCAATGAGGAACTCCCAGATAGTGTCCGGCGCAGTGGAGTCGTGATGGGTTCAAAAGAGATAGGATCTCCTATTTTTGATAAGGAATCTGATGAAGAGTTTGAAGGTGAGGTTGAAAATAATGATACCCTAAATATAAATTATTTCCCTTCGTATAAACCTCCAGATTTATCCTCTTCAGAGGAGGAGAATTCCACAGAGGAAATAAAATCAAGTAAAGATGTTTTGAGGGGGGTTCCACTCTCTGATACTGTTTGGTTAAGAAAAGTTGCCCCGAGTGCTTATGGTAATCGTAACTACATTTACTATTACGAACAGGGAAAAACTGAAAGGTTGAGATCCTTAAACGATGTAGAAAAGTATTGTAAAAAGCATCATCTTAAATTTGAACCTCATATTTTCTGTTTTAAAGGATCAAATAAATTTAAAGGAGTGGTTTCAGGTCAAGAGGATAGTTCTTGTTCAAATACGGAGACTTCTGATATTAATAAGGATATATGACTAGATGACATCAAAATACCAACTACCTATAAACAAGTTTTAAAATCCCCACAAAGGAAGTTTTGGGAACAGGCCATGAGAGAAGAATTGAAAACTATGAGAGAAAGGGGAGTTTGGAAACTAGTTAAGTTACCAAGCGATGCTAAACCCTTAGGTTGTAGGTGGGTTTTCACATTAAAAAAGGATGACAAGGGTAAAATTGTAAGGTATAAGGCCCGCCTAGTGGCACAAGGTTTCAAACAAATAAAGGGGGAAACCTATGATGAAACTTTTTCACCGGTTGTTAATTTTGCCATTATTAGATTTTTCTTTTCCCTTTTAGTCTCCTGTAAAAAATGGACACACCTACAATGCGACGTAAAATGTGCTTATTTATATGCACCTTTGGCCGAAACAATATATATGTCCCAACCTCCAGGATTTGTGGAAAACGAAAATTTAGTATGTGAATTAGAAAAAGCTTTATATGGTTTACATCAGTCTGGTAGAATGTGGTATTTTGAAATAAATACAATTTTGCATGATATAGGGTTTGTTAAGTTTGAATGGTGCAATTGCGTGTATAGTTTTGATGATAACATTATCCTGCTTCTTTATGTAGACGACATAGTAATTTTCGGTAAAAATGAAAGAGTGGTGGAAAAGGTTGTTAAACTTTTGACTGGTTATTTTGATCTTAAGATACTAGGTAAAACCAGAAAGCTATTGGGTGTAGAATTCGAGGAGGGTAATGACTATCTAGCAATACATCAAATTCCATATATTGATGAGATTTGTCAAAAATTTAAAAAGTTTAAGTTCCCTATCACTTCACTCCCAATAAGCAAAGGTGTAGTTTATTCAAAAACCCAATCCCCTCAATCCGATAACGAAATATTTGAAATGTCTAAAATTCCATACAGAAGTGTTTTAGGATGTTTGTCGTTCCTATCTAATAGAACCAGGCCTGATATTGCTTATGCAGTAAATATATTTAGCCAATTTCAAAATAACCCTGGATTAGTACATTGGCATGGATTATTAAAGCTTTTGGGATATGTTTGTTTTACTAAATCTTTAAAATTGAATTTGAATTGTAAAAATGTACATGTAATTGCATATTCAGACGCCGATTTTGCCACAAACAGGGATGACAGAACTTCAAAGGGAGGTCAGTTATTACTTTTAGATAAATCACCAATAATGTGGAGGTCCTTTAAGGAAAAATGTATAAGTTTATCGACCATGGAATCGGAATTTATTGCGATGACAGAAGCTGCAAGAGAGCTCTTATGGTTCGATAGAATAATGGACGAATGCATTGGTCGAAGGATAATTTGTGATAGAAAGGAAAAATCTTTATTATTGGTTGATAATCAGGCCACCATTAGTTTTGTCAAATCCCCCATTGAAAACCACAGAACGAAGCACATAGATGTAAAGTTATTTTTTATTAGAGATTTGGTATATAAAAATATTTTTGAAGTAAAGTATGTTAAAAGTAAAGAAAATTATGCGGACATCTTCACCAAGCCCCTTAGTAAATTTGAATTATCAGGGTTTAAATTAAACGTTTTCTTGAATTGTTAAATTTGTTGTTAAATTTTGTTAAATACCCCTCATTGCATTAAAGTGTATTTATATAATATTTATTGTACTAGATAGTCCAGCTTCTGTACAAAAGATGTATTTTAAAGTTTTGACTATATAAGGTTATGTATAAGATCAATTTTTTTGTGTAAAAATTGAATTTAGTTTAGCCTTGTGAACCAATTTAAAATCCCGCTGGAATGCAATAAGTGCCCTTTGCCCTTCCATTCTCCGGGGCTCGAGCGGCCTTTCGTAACGTCTCGTGAAAGGTGAAAATGTAATCCGGCCAGAGAGTCTACAGGGGATAGAGTCGGACGAAGGTGTAACTGTTGCAGGAAGGCCCCATTTGCGGGCATGTTAAAGTTTAATTCAGTAATTCCTTCATTTTAATATTGGAAATGCCACTTTAGTATCCCGGTTCACTTGGTGAAACTTAAATATAAGAGTTTAATTATACATGAAGTCGACTTCATTACGTTAACATTGTTGTAAGTTTATTGAGATTAACCATGAACTTTATTAGTTTAAGATTTTTTGAGCTAAATTTGAAATGAAAGTTTAATCTTGTGTCAGTTATTGAAATAGAAATCTGAATGCGTAATTTGAATTATTGACATGTAAAAAAATCTGCATTTATTATATACAGTGGAAATATGAAATTATGAGTTAAACATTTATAGAGTATATTATGTGTTATGAAAGAGAATGGAATCATGGGCCCATGTATGATGAAGGATGAAAGATGATGGATGAATGTGATAATTAATAAAGTTTTGAATATGTATAATTTTTCAGAAATTTATATTGAAATATATTGATTGAAAATGTATTGAAACTATATTGAAACTGTTTTAAAATGAAGTCACGTTAGATGTTGTATTAAAACGATTTGCTTTTCAGAAGATTTGAATTTATCTAGTAATGTATTAGGAATATTAATTGAAGCTGATGGACTGTTGAAGTTTAAACCAGAGTTAAATTTTAGATACTGTGGTTGGAAATATTGCATTTCAGATGCATGAGGGTAATTTGTTTCTTGTTATATAGTGTTATAAATCTTGTCAATGTTTATAATGTTTAGTAATTGTATGTTACTGTTTAAAAGGCGACAAGTTATATTTGGATGAAAATGTTGGATTTTATGAGAAGATTGAAGATGTAATGGTAAAAGTTCAGATTGAATTTTTGTTTGACCTTTGTAAATTCAGAGCGAATTTTGGAAATTCTAGGGATTTGTTAACTGTTTAAATTTTTCTTTCCCATGAGTGACAAGTGGGGGGCTTTGTTATCTATTCAACCGTTTTTACTTGTCACTTATGGCTAATATGGGTTTAAAACTTTACGTAAACTTATATTGATTTAATAGCTTTCCTTTTTACATTTTAATGCTTATAGAACTTCTTTATTTTAAAAGCAATACCTTCATCACCTGGAATATAATGTTAATTGTTTCCTATAACGTAAATTAATTTAAAAGAACTGACATTAAATTTAAAGTGTTTCATAGATGGCGTTAGCCGTTCCGTAGTCGACTATTCTTGGATCTACCCTTTTTGTAAAATGGAATCGTCCAGTTCAAAGGTATAAATTGCGTTTCCCTAATCAATTGCCGCGCTCTCTCTTTTCTGTTCATTTCTTTAAAGTTATCATTATGATTTTAATATGTTTGAGTTTAAGTTACAGTAAGATATTTAGTTTGAGTTTTACGATGTTTTTAAAAAAACGGTTTTAGCTATAATTTAAATTTAAGCTGTTTTGAAAAGCTCCAGGTGTATTGAAGTTAATCCGGTTTTAACCAAAGTTATTTTTAATGATTCACTTAGCTATTTTAAACAAAGTTAGCTCTGAATATTTTTCAACTTAAATCTGTATTTTTATAAAGTAATTGAATGAAATAGAATTCAAATAAAGAACTGTCGTCAACAATATCTGACTTTTCTATGAATTCAACATACAGTTTTGTAACAGGTATCTTCCACAGCACATTTACAGTTCCTCTGCTGATAGCAGTATAAGTGTATATCAGACCTGTATTGATACACACTACAGGCTAAGAGTATTTTTGGTCGATCTCTACTTATATGTAAAGCGATGGAGGTGGCGATGATATCTGTCTCTCTGACGACGAGTGCTGTTGGTCTTAATGTGCGTTCAGTCCATCCCTGAAAAGTTGTCCCCGAAAAGTCATAAAAATTTGATCTTTGAATGGAACAAGATCTTTGAATGAACGCTGTTCATCTCATCTGAAATTACAAGTTCCTGTTTTTGGCGTTTAATAGGTAAATGACGAAATTTAGCCAAAAATGTCATGGAATACCGGAAATGCTGCTTTGTTATTCTTTGCAATTTCCTTTTTCATTGAAAGACAAAAAAGAAAGTTAATAATTGGATTGAAAGGGGGGGGGGGAGGGAGTGAAATAATTACAATAAAATAAAAGAGGGAAAAAATTACTTTTTTCATTAGAAATAGTACATTTTCATTAAAACAAGATAATTAAAATGTGTAACACACACAATTAAATTTTTTCACTGAAGTGTAAGAATTAATAAATTAGTAGCACATAGATTTTACATTAAACGTGCTTTCGAAATATGTTAGAGGTTTGCATGGGTCAAACTCAGGCCCGGTACGACACACAGAAATAGTTCGACTGGCATGGTATAGAAGTTAAAAGCTTAGTTCGTTCCCGGCCCGGATCACATAAAAATATTAATGGCCTAGCCAGGCACAAAACTTAATATTTCAGCCTGAGCCTGCCCGGCCCGACTGAACTTCCACAAAACATGAATTTTTACGTCGACGTGGTCGAAATTGTCTGGTACGTGGAGTCCTGATTAAAAGTAGTTATTTTAGGTTTTTTGTTTCACTTTTATAATCTTTATTATTAAAGAAGCGTGTTAGCTGCGATATTTGTCTTTTTAATGAATCTTTATTTGTATGTAAATGGTTCAGTTATCATTAATATCGTTAATCCATATTCCATGTATTGGAGACTTAAAAATCTCAAAAATGTTATACGAGGGTGGATCAGTAAGTTTTTACCCGCACATAGCAATAATTGTGTGAAATTTATGAAATTGCTACATTTTATGAGTTCTTTTCTATATAGTTAGTGTGCACAGTAACACATTTGTGCAACCGGTATTTGAATGAGAGGGGGTAGGATGTATTTCAGAAGTCGTAATAGTACACAAAGGGGGGGGGGGCATTTTCCAACTTTCACCGATCCCACATGTTGCATATTGTTGGAAAGGCCTGTGACCACTCATTCATGCTATGCCCCTACCAAGCCCCTCCCCTCAAATTTGCCCCTCAGGAATGAATGATGTCCGCAAAATTTAGAAAAGTGCCCGCGGAGGGCAAATTTGGAAGTGAGGGACTCTCGAGGTGCCCATACTGGGGTACGCGTACACCTGGGAGTACGTGGTGGGCCTGTCAGGTTTACGTAAAAATAATATCAGTAATGGCGGAAATCGCGAAAATCAATACCAATGTCTATAAAATATTTGTGATAGTTTATACACACATACATGTTACATTAGAGTACATTGGGAGGTGTTCACTTTTTAAAGATAAAAGAATGCAAATTTATAAACATTAGGAATTGAAAGAGTGTTCAATATATAAAGTTGTCTGATTTTCGAGAATGTCGGTTGTGGGTGTTTTAATATATAGCTTAGTTTGTATATAGATGAAAAAATATTTTGGCCATTATTTTGAAAATCGTTTCAATCCGAACCCCAAAACAATGAAAGTTAATCGAACCTTCATCAAAAAAGTTACTTCAACTCGACCCGACTAAAATCCGATTCATTATAAAAAAATAAATATATATATATATATGTATGTATGTATATGTGTGTGTGTGTGTATAGCGCAAATCCACAGGTCGGGAAAAAGCGGTTCCGATCCGATAAAGAAGTATAATGTACAATAATTTGTTAAAAATATGATGATTTTGAACTTGCAAGCCCATAAATTTTGCACTCGCGGTTGGCAACACTGCCTACTCTAACATTAATTTATAGAAGTGAAGGCAGAAACTCTTGTTCGAGCACATTAGCCTGTTTACGTGTTGGCTTCAACCACCGTCCGCTTCGATATTAGAAATTTTCGAAGACCTGAAATTTTATTTGCGGGTATATAAGGGTTCCTACGGAACTTCGGAAATCATCGGAATTTAACGATTTTTGTAAAATAAATAAATATATATATATATTACTAATAAAACATTTTACCATGCATCATAATTTTTTAAAAATATTTTCATTGTTTCTAATCGAACTCGCCCCACCAGTGGCCGAGAGATTGTGCTCTCGAAGCTGGTAGACGGGAGGTGCTGGGTTCGAATCCAATCGCGCCCGTCGTCCTAATCATTCGGATTTTTAGTGGTTTTCTTCGAGCCGTGGATTTTCCATCAGTAAATAAGGATTAAGTTCCCTTAGAAAGACCCCACGGTGGGCACTTTTTCCGCCGGGCCTACATCCCTCGTGGAGATAATCGGCCGTCAAAAATCAACCCAACCCATTCATAATCGAACTCAATGTTTCTTCTAATGGTTACATGGGTATTTGCCCGAATAGTTTTTGAAGTCCAAAATAGCATCAAAATTAATAGGAAAAGCTTTTTTTTGATGCATAAAATTAAAATTTTCAGTACGATTTCATTAAAATAGCGTAATTTTTTCCTGACTTTAATTTCAACAGTTAAAATCAGATTAAGGCTTCGTTAAAAGTTTCTGTATTTTGAGGAAAATTAACGCATGCAACCACGAAATCCTAAACTTGAATAGAAATTTTGTGTGGGAGATGTAAAATGAAAGTGAAATAGATAAGAACTGTTTGTAGATGAACTACAGAAAAACAAAACTCAAAAATATTCAGTTGAACTTGTACTTTATTATTATTATTATTATTAAATATATTTGCCTTTATATGGAAATTGAGTATATCACATGTCAAGTCGATTTACTACTTTTATATAATTCCAAATTATTCGCTTAATCTTACTAATAATACTTTTCAACAAACACAAAAGTGAAAACATCAAGTATATTGGGGAGGGGAGGGGAGGGGGGGGGAAATACTTCCAAAATATACATTATCCTGCTTATTAAACATACAAGCCTTCAAGACAATACTGCTTCACGAATTATATTTTGGAACAATGCGCAGAAATTTGAACACATCATTTATATTTATTACAGATGAAAAAACAAAACAAAATGAATAGTTGAATATTTTAAATTTTACTAAGTAGCCATTAGATTCAAAATATATGTAACGCATTGACTGTTATGAAAAAACTTAAAGTTTGTTACTTAATTATGTATATCCTAAGAGATTTTCCTATTAGAGGGCATAAAACTGAAAGTATGTTAAATCTGATAACGTATACAATATACCAGACAGTCAAAGAAGTAAAATATTTTTATGCGATATAATTAGAAAAATATCAAAAGGACAGTGCTTATAATGAAAATATTTTATGCACTAGTATTTACGGTTTCATTTAACTTTATAAAATAGCTTAATTTTATTGTTATACATTTTACCTTAAGAGGGTACTTGCTTTTTTTCGGTTGAAAAAATCGATTTTTCTTCCTTTTTTTACATTTTTTTATTCCCTATAGTCTGTAGATCACCCTTGTAAAATTATTTGGCCGAATTGGAGGACCTTTCGTAGTTATTTTGTGCTTTAGCGCAACGCGTCCGAGGGCATTTATTGTCTTGGAGCACTAAAAACGCATTTTATGTAAAATGACTTTTTTCAAACTGGGCGTGATCAGAACGCAAAATCTATTAAAGAGATCTTGCATTTTTTTTTAAATTAAAGAGGACATAATTTAATGGGGCTTGAACCACTTTCAGCCATTTTTGTACAAAAAAAGAAAAAAAACATTTAATTTTAAATCACGAAAGGTGCGAAAAATGGGACCAAAAAGAGACTTTTTTCAAATGGCCACCATTTTGTTATTTTAGATTTCTTGACCTCAAAATACTTGAAACCCCAGACAATTATATCTATTTTTATAATCTTTAACAAAAATTGACTGCAGACGTCTCAGGTAATCTATCGGATCCCGCCCAGTTGCAAGTGCACGACGCGCATCACCTACTCAACTCAATTCCCGCCATCAATTTTTGACATAAAAAAAAATGCAATATCCTTCAAATAATAATAAATAACAAGCAAAACTTTCGGAAAACCAATTTTTATTCCTATTCTAACGAAAAAAAAAAGGCTAAAAACAGATTTTTTAAGTCTTATAGAGGTAAACCCCGCTTAAACTACGACCAACAATTAAATTATTTTAACCCTCTGGTGCATACTGTTTTTAATTAGCAACAAATTACATATTCTCTCCTTATCGTTTATTCACCGTTGCCTCTTGATAAATTTGTGCTTTATGTATTCATTTTGACCCAATACTTAGGTTTAGTACATTAAAAATACCATAGGTGATAATAGTTGTTTATCAGTTACAAATAAAAAGGAACTTTTGAAGCCGTCAATTTTCCTCGCCATAGATGGATTTCTAACACAAGTAAAAAATATTTAAAATGCAAAATCTTTGCATCTCTGCAAAATCGAAAAAAATCTTTTTCAAAAGAATGTGCTTTTAAAAGTGATTTTAAATAATATTAAGTAAAGTTTTTTGCACACAAATATTGTATGTATGCGAATATACGAATGTTGCCATTTGGCAACACCATGAATTGAGTTCCACTTTTATTTATATTTTTAGTATTCTGTTCAATGAATTTGTTGATTGTTTCTTCTTGCTTTTTGTCTATTTTTTTCATCAAAAAATTTGTTCTGATAGAGCCTCATCATGTTCAGCATATTTTTTAAAGTAAAGATACTAAATAAAATACACTATGACGCAAAAGTTTAGACAATGACGTCATTCAGCTTTAAAATGTAGAATTATGACGTCAGAATTACAAAAACCTGTAAATATATTCAAAAACTGATTTAAAATGCTATGTACAAAAGACAGTCGTTTTATTTGCTATAATACTAATTTTTTTTCAGAAAAATTCAAATGTGCTTGTCGCAAAAGTTTAGACACTATTCTAAATTTCTTTGAATATTCGCTGGCATATGCAAATTTAGAATCGATGATGTCACAAATTTGGAGTACTTAAGTTCTGCAAACGATTGCGCTTCATAGTCGACATGCCGAGAGCTAAAGAAATTCAAGTGAATGAGGTTTCAAGGATTTGGCAGTTGAAAGGTGAAGGGAAGAGCGTTTCTGAAATTTCTGCTATTATTAATAGGTCAAAAAAATCTATTTATCGAGTTTTATCGAGTGGTTCCGAATATAAAGCAAAATGTCGGTCTGGGAGGCCACGTGTGACAAATGTACGAGAGGATCGCCTGATACAAAGACTAGCGAGTACTCAACAAATGAGCGTACGTGGAGTTCAAAGCTCATCGGGACTCTCTGTATCAAAGGATACGATTCGTAGACGAATTTTGGAAAAAGGAACAATCGTTTATAGCAAAATGCAGAAGAAACCAGCTCTGAAACCACATCATAAGTTACAAAGACTTATGTGGGCTCGAAAGCATATGTCATATGGAGAGAAATGGCAGTCAGTCATATTTAGCGATGAAAAAAAGTGGAATCTGGATGGTCCAGATGGTTGTTTATCGTATTGGCATGGCTTGCGGAAGGAACCTCGACGTTTTTTTAGTCGCAGACAAGGAGGGGGCTCGGTGATGGTTTGGGCAGCCTTTTGCTATAATGGACAAGTATCTCTGACCTTCACCAGTGGTCGTGAAACTTCACAGCATTATACACAGACATTAGAAGAAAACCTACTGCCATTTGCTGAGCTTCTAGGGGGTCCTATGTGGGAATTTCAGCAAGACAATGCTTCAATTCACACTGCAAAACATTCAAAATCTTGGTTTAATTCCCATAATATAAGAGTTCTCGACTGGCCAGCATGTAGCCCAGATCTTAACCCTATAGAAAACCTTTGGAGCATCATGTGTCGCAAAGTTTACAGCAACGCTAGACAATACTCTTCTGAAAAGGAACTTAAGACATCTATTGAGAATGCATGGTACGATATCGATCCACAAACTATGCAAGATTTAGTTTCTTCCATGCAATGTCGTGTATATGACGTAATACATAAGCATGGATGCGCAACCAGGTTTTAAAAATTGTTTATTTCGATTTTATTTAATTTTTGTCTAAACTTTTGAGACAGCAGTTTATTTTTGTTACCATTTAATTTATTGCAATATGCACAATTCCACTTTTCTTTGTTATAAATATTGTTTATATGTACAGCACATTAATTCCAAGCAGTGATTTGAAAATTGAATAAATATTTTTCAAAGTACGTAAGAATTTCTTCATTGTCTAAACTTTTGCGTCATAGTGTATTAACAGAAGAAATTTGAATTGTTATGTCTAGTGAAAGTGACATTTCTTACAATGACAGCGATGACGATCCACCTTTTGATCCAAACTCTCTGTTCAAAAACGGTTCAGATGCTTATGATAAGACTGATTGTGATTTACGAGCAGATAAATCAGCTAATGAAATTTGCTAGAATTTTGAAGCAAACGTTGGGATAGTGAATATTCCATCTACATCAAAACAAAAGCAGCCAGGTAAACGTAAACAGAAAAAGTGAAAGCTTCAAACTCTTCAGCCAGATCCTTCTTGGATAAACATTATTGGAGATGTTTCTCTCCTTGAAAGTGTTTTATCATTAAAAGCACCATATAAATATTTTTTGTATTTTTCCACCCAGTACATTTCGAGCGTATCTCTCAACAAGCAAGACTCTATTGTGTTCTAAAACATGTTCAAAAGCCACTCAATATATTCTTGACAGATATAAAAAAGTATCTAAGGATTTGTACCTTGAGTAGCGTGGGAAACTTTAAAGTCACAAGATTGTTTGAACCCTGTCACTGGTGTATCACCAGGTAGTCGCACTATGACCGTGAATACATTTGAAAGTATACGGTATACGACAATTTTCCCATCTGAACGATAATACATTGTCTAATGGGGAAGATAAGTTATTCAAGTTGAGACCAATAGTAGGCACCCAGAATGGAAATTCTTATTCATTTCCATCAAAAAATCTCTCTGTGTTTATGAGCAAATAAGTGCACCAAAGACTCGTCACCATATGAAGCAGTATACCCCATCCCCACTCCTCAAAAAAACTCGCATAAATGTGTTTTTAAATTATTTTTCGCAGGAGTATCAAGATTTGCATACAATTTTGATATTTATTGCGAAAAAAAACACAACCAGTCTGCCAGGTGGACATGACCTGGAGGTTAGTGTTTGAGTCAATGCTAGACTAACTCAACCTGTTGTTGAACCTGTAAATCAGGAACTGTATTTTGATATTAAACATCAGTGAACATAATGACACTTTAAAAATCAAAAGTAATTTCGTGCCTTGGAATAATAAGAAGAAACAGGACCCCGTGCTGCAAAATGCCACCTGACAATTAATAGAAAAAAACCAGAGAAATATCGTGGAATATGCTTAGAATAAGCTTAATGCATGGTGTTGCCATTTGGCTACTATTTAAAAAAAATCCAAAAATACGGAAAAATATTAGAATGATACTTTTTTTACTATTTTTCCTTTAATGTACGTCCATTAAGGAATCAAATATATTTTTTAAAGGAAAAATAAAAAATCATGCACTAGAGAGTTAAATACATATCGGTTATATATATAGTTCATATTTGCTATATCCTTTAATTTCGATTTTAAACATTAATCGACGTAGGTCTGCAGACCATGCAAAAACTTTACAAAACAATTGGCCGAATTCTTGCGAGTCCCACCTCTTCTCACTTCATCTTTTCCTTTGTATTATATTATCACAGTGCTATTATGACTAGATAAAATACAGTATCATCGAGTAACTTTCCTTAGTGTGTGAACAGAAGAGCAGAAGATCGCATTATCGAGTAAACGAATAGTCGAGTGTAAGAATTGGTAAAATACCCTATCATCGAGTAACTTACATGGCTTTATGTTATAGATGGGCAGAAGGTCGCATTATCGAGTAACTGAGATAGTTGTGTATAGGAATTAGAAAAATACGGTACCAACGAGTATCTTTTACATTCTGTGTAGAAACGGGCAGAAGATCGCATTATCGAGTAAATGAGATAGTTGTGTGTGGTAATTTGCAAAATACCGTATCGCCGAGTAACTTAAATTGCTGTAGTAGCAGAACGGCGGCAGGTAGATACGGACGGCCGAAGATTGCGTTATCGAGTACCTTAGATAGTGTGTGTAGGAATCGGAAAAAAGTACTCTTGAGTAACTTACTAGATCACTGTGTGTATAAATCGACAGAAGATCGCATTACCGAGTAATTGAGATAGTTGTGAATAGTAATTGGTAAAATACCATGTCATCGAGTAACTTATATTGCTGCGTAACACACGGCAAAAGATTGCTTCATCGAGTAACTAAAAGACCTGTGTGTAGGAATTGGTAAAATATTGCATCTTTGAGTAACCTCAGCTTACTTGACAGAAAATCATTGCATCTGGTGAAAGATTTGGGATTTATAATATATACTATATATATATATATATAATGCAACTGGAAATTTTGTTCCGGATGTTGGTAACGTGAATTCTGCTAAATGGATTTTGATGGGACTTGCACTGTTAATTAAGTAATTTTTAGGGGAGTTTTTAACATTTTGCGTATAATTCTATATAAATCCTACAATAACTGATCAACAAAAGGAGTCTGTTCTGAACAGCACAAATTTTACCTAACACATTAGAAAATATAATGACGCAATGTCATTCGTATCGTTTTCAGCAATAAAGAAAGAGAGATAACGTTCCATATTACTTTAAAGCACATGGTCAAGTTCACAGAAATTTTTCATTTGTTTCAAAGTTAGTATGGCGAAACTGATCAGCGTAACGGGCAAAGACTGCTAGTAGTATATAAATGAAGAATAATCTTTTTTAGGTAAAATGCGTTCTTATGCACATTTCGCTGCATAAAATGTAGGATTTAATTTGATCTCGTCTTTGACCGATTTTCGTAGACGACAATACAGAAAAGGAAAAAGTGTCGTCCGAAGACTACAATCATTTGTAACTAAAGAAGTGATTCATTTGTGGAAAAATTATAAACTGATCTATTACAAATTACTGTCATAACTATGTCCACAAGTAGCATGCTTTTATATTTAAAAATTAGTCTGAAAACGTGACAGAAAGTTTCGGGCTATGATATGTAAAAAATCGACGCAATTTAAAGCACACATATCTAAAATAATTTTTCTCCAAGGTTTCATAATGAAGCCCTTTCGTAAGTCTTTGTATCAAAATAAAAGAACAGTGATGAAAAACACCAGATGAGGAAAAATGCCAAATATATATATATTGAGGAGGGAATGCTCAGACTGTGGAAGGCTGTTGACGAATTTCCTTTCGTTTTTAGATCACAGGCTATCAAAGCCTGAGAGCTAATGTGCCCGCATTTTCTGTATGTATGTACGTATGGACGTAAAGAGATAACTCTTGATATAAATATCCGATTTGCTTCAAATTTTGTAAAAAGGTTCATTCTGATAAGGCGCTTCCCAGATTAGTTTTGGGGATTCATTGGTTAAGTATAAAGGAGGGAGGGGGATAATCATCCCCTTAATTTAGATAAATGTATTTTTTATGCAGAATTATCCGATTTGCTGCAAATTTTGTAAATAGGTTCATTCTGATAAGGCGCTTCCCTGATTAGTTAGATTAACATTAGAATAAAATAGATTTAAAGTATCAGCTTTATTAACGTTACATACTAAATTTCAGATCCCCGAATGTCAGAGACCATAGGGCAACGTCCAGTTGGGCTGTGCTTTAATCACATCCCGTTGCTGAGGTGTACTACAACATGCTTTCTGTAAAATGTAGAGTGTCTAGTATTTATAAATATTTTACAAGGATACACTAAAAGATGTTACAAGTAACTCATTTAAAGCATTAGACAGTAATTAGATTACATTACTGTTTATAAGCGATACTTACATAACTAAAAGTGCATTTTTATGTATTATATTCGTTTTTAATATTAGCCATACTCATTTTTATTGCATGTTTATAAATTCTGCTGATAATATACATGGCTTTAGAAAATAGTTCTTAAGGCTCTTGTCCCTGCCGGCGAAGACACTCATGAGCTTTTTTTTTTTTGCATTGTATAGCCAAGGTCTATCTCTACATCACACCTTTTTTACTTTTTCGATTTTGATTGCAGATATTTCTTAGAATGACGCTTTATTTTCAGAACCGGTTTTGAAAGTGAAAGTAACTTTATAAAAAATACCTGCGACCAAAATCAAAAAAGTAAAAAAGGTGGGATGTAGAGACGGACCTCGGCTATTCAATGCAAAAAAAAAAAAAAAAAAAAAAAAAAAAATGTCGAAATGCAAACGAGATATTAGAAAAATCCCTCCCCATAGGATTAGCATTAGCTCCTAAGTGTCTTCGCCGGCAGGGACAGGAGCCTGAAGAATTATCGTTATGAGCCTGACTAATGCATACGCATGCAGAGCCACCTCATTTGATCGGGTTCACCATGGCAGGAATTAGGGTGTCAAAATGAATAAAATTAGCCAAAAGTTACCAATATTCTCCTTCACCAAAAATACTTTCAAATATTAAGGAAGAGCGTTTCCTCTCCTTAGCTCATGTCCCCCCCCCCCGCCCCACCCCCCCAAAAAAACAGAATGAGGTACCTCATAAAAAAAAATAATGATTACAATTTTATTCTGTAAACATAGTAGTACATTGTTTTCAAGTGAGATAATTGAAGTTTTCCTCTTAACGAGGCAAGTTAAAACAACTTATGATAATCAATGCGTAAGGGAGGGAGGGGGGTTCTTTTAGACATTTTATGACATACATAGATAAACAAAGGTGAAGTTTGCAAACCTTTATCATCAATTTTTCTATTAGTTTCCTATTTGTTTTTCCACTAGATATTTTCTTAAAATTGTGACTATCTTTGTTGTGATATCCAATGGGCATATCCAAGGAAAAGGGCTGGTGGGACTGCAGCGACCCCCCCCCCCCCCGACATTTTCGAAAGTGATATGAAAAAAGGGCGAATTTTTTTGCTGCTTCTTTTTTGGAAAACAAATTAACTTTTTTCTGTCATACAGTGGACTAGCCATTCTCATTAGATACATTTTAGTCCACATTGTCACCAATGAAGAGAAAGGGGGATGATGGGGTTACAATCCCTCTCCTCCCAAAATAGTCGAAAATTAAATTAAAAAAGTGTTTCTTCCTTACTTATTTAGATAAATTGGAAATTTTTTCCTTCTTTCATACAGCGAAATAGCCATTCTCTCGTTAACCCCATATTACTCCACATTGACATCACAGCATACCCAAAGATGGGGAGGGGGCTGATGGAATTATAGCCCCCTCCTTTCGAAATAGTCTAAAATGAAATGAAAAAAATGCTGATTTTTTTTTCTTTCTGTTTGAGATAAATTTGTATTTTATCCCCTTTCATTCAACAGACAAGTCGCTCCCTTCCCTTTAGTTCCAAATTGGTGCACAGTGACACTACACTATACCCAAAAAGGTAGAAGGGTGGCTAATAGAATTGCTGCCCCTCTCAAAATAATCAAAAATGAAATGTAAAAAGTGCTGTTTTTTTTGTTGTTGTTGTTTGAAATAAATTTGCATTTTCTCCCCTATCAATCAGCAGACTAGCTGCTCTCTACCCTTTAGTTTCATATTAGTGCACAGTGACATCACATTATACTCAAAGATGTGAAAGGGGCTAATGAGGTTATAGCCCCCTCTCAAAATAGCCGACAATAAAATGAAAAAATGCTGATTTTTTTCTTTTTGTTTGAAATAGATTTGTAATTTTGTTTTCTGAAATTCTTGCTTTTTTAGATAAATCTAAAATTTTTTCTTCTATCATACAACGAATTAGTAATTCTCGTTAGTTCCATGTTAGTCCACATTGACATCACAGCATACCGAAAGAAGGGGAGAGGGGTGATGGGGTTACAGACCCTTCCTCCCTAAATAGTGAAAATGAAATGAAAAAATAGTGCTTTTTTCTTTCTGTTTGAGATGTTTCCCCCCTTATCATTCAACAAACTAGCCGCTCTCTTCAGTTCAGTTCCATATTAGTGCAAAATCACATCACATTATATCCAAAGAAGTGAAAGGGGCTAATGGAGTAACAGCCTCCTCCCAAAACAGTCGAAAATGATATAAAAAAACGCTCTTTTTTCTTTTTGTTTGAGGTAAGTTTGTAACTTTGTTTTCTTGCAATACAACAAACTAGCCATTCTGATTAGTCCATATCAGAGCACAGTTATACCACAGTATACCCAACGAGGGGAAGGGGCCTGATGGGGTTACAAGCCCTTTTTCGAAATAGTGGAAAATGAAATGAAAAATGTGCTGATTTGTTTTCTTTCTGTTTGAGATGAGAGACATGTGTAATTTTTTTCCTCCTATCATTCAACGGAACAGCCACCCTCTTCTCTTAAATCTTATCAGTGCACAGTTGCCCAAAGAGGTTTTTAGGGACTAATGGGTTACAGCTCTCCTCTCTAAATAGCCGAAAATAAAATGAAAAAGGTGCTGATTTTTTTGTTTTGTTTTGTTTGATAGATAAATTTGTAATTTAGTTTTATGTTATGCAGAGGATTAGCAATTCTCGTTAGTCCTTATAAGTGCACGTTGACACTACAGCATACTCAAAAATGGGGAAGGAGACTGTTGGGGTTACATGCTCCTCCCTTCAAAAAATGTCGAAAAGGAAAAAGAAAAAGTTCTGATTTGTTAACCTTTCTGCTTGAGAGAAATTTGCAATTTTTCCTCCTATCATTCAACTACAACATACTCTTTAAGTCCCATATTATTCTTGTTTTCGCTAACAGAGACGCTTGCCTTTCCTTGACCTTCACCAGTTGAGACCCTGGTCTTGCGATAACGAGGGGTAGAGTTTAAATAATATAGGAATCGCATTGTGGCAAATTAATGGTTGTATTTATTCTGATTAGCATGCACATACATGCTTTAAGTTTTGATTTGTGGTATTAACAGTAATTTTTAGAAGTTGAAATGCAAAAAATCTTGCCATGATAATTGATTGATTTGTTATTTGTGTTAACTGATGAAATTACTTATTTGCAGTTTTTATTATTTATGTAATTATATTAATTATAAGTTTATTAATCAAAACATAAAATGTTTAATGTTCTAATTGGAAAATTAATTGTTTGATAATTAATTGATTAATTTAAAAGGCATTAACAATTTAATATTAAATGCAGTTATTAATCATTTTAATAAATGTAAATATTTGCCGTACTTAATATAGGCTTACATAATTATCACAAAATATTAAATAATGTTATTACTAACTTATAAAATAACTAATTTGCTGTTTTTGTATCTTTAATTACTAGGAATGTTTTGTCTTTGAGTCGATCCTGTCCATTTACACATTCAAGTGTGTATTTCAAGAGTGATAAAATTTTTTTACACATTTAGTGTCATAAGCAAATTACACATTCAAACGCTTATTTTGAAATTTACACTATAGGCGTGCATTTTGTCAATTTACGCACCACTTTACATATATAGACAAATCGTTTTTGTATCATCGATTTACCTGATTTTATGTGTAAATTTGCATATTTATTTTTTAGAGTGCATAAATGAAAACATTCTTGTAATGTTTAAGATTAGCTACGTGCTGTGACGTGGAGAATTTACAGAAATCAATATTTTATTTTTACTGCAAAATAAAAAATGCAACAGATTTTTTTTTTTAAATTTTCTCTTTCCTCCACAGTCGCGCCCGGTAATTATATGTAAGAAAGTTGCCTATAGTGGTGCTTTTGTTACATCCAGTTATGTCACTCTTTAGAGTGACTGTTCACTCTAAGTAAAAGTGAAATTTTTGACTCTCTGAAAGAATACTCAGTCCGTGAATGTGAATATTCTCTCTAAACAGGGGTGAATAATCACTCTTTCGGAGGAGTGACTATTCACTGTTCCTAAAGGAGTGCGAGTGGCCGAGAAGTTCTGCTCTCGAAGTTGGTAGACGGGAGGAGCTAGGTTCGATCCCAATCGGGACCGTCGGCTTAATCGTTCGGAGTTTTCGGGGTTTTCTTCGAACCTTGGTTTTCCAAGCGTAAATACGGGTTAGGTTCCCTTAGAAAGATCTTCACGGAGAGCACACCCCCCCGCTTAGGACCTATATCCCTTGTGTTGTTAATTGGCTGTCATAAACACAACCAACTAAAGGAGTGTGTTTTTTCATCCCTGGTGGAGTGAATTGTCACTCTTTCATACTAGTGAATGTTCATTTAGTATGGAGAATGTTCAATTTTTTTTTATGTTGCTTTTTGGGGGATTTTAAAAGAATCATACCTTTTAGAGCATGCAATGAAAATAGATGCAAGCATAGTAAAGATTTCAATAAAATACTTTACTGGCAACATTTATTTAATTCGTAGTTTGCAACACTATAATTGAACTTTTAAGGAAAAATTCAATCAAAGTTTTACATATGAATTAAATTAGATGACTGACAGAAATATACTAAAATATTTTACTCCAATCTTATCCCTTGTGCTTGCTTTCAAAGAGTGAACTTTTCACTCCTTCCAATTTTAGAGTGTAAGTTTCTTGTTTTGAAAATTTCTGTAATCCTCCAACATTTTAATCTCTTAGATAATTATTATCATTGAACCACTATTTCTTTAAATTTCTTTAAAATAATCGTACGAATTTAGCATTATGTTGCCTAAAATAGTTGCCTAAAATAGTCGTGTCATTAGACACGACACTTAAGGCTCTATCAAATTCAAAACTGACTAATTTCTGACCTATTCAAGCAGTTATTTATATTCTTACATATATAAAATTGTTGTGAACATTTACCTAGTGAAAATTTAACTCATGCACTTAAATAAGCATGCAATCCTTAGAATAATTCTACTTATTCCACGCCTCCACCCCTTTTTTTGTGAGCAAAATTTTGATTTAAAATATTGTACTTTGTTATTTTAACCTTCTACCGATTGTCAAGTTTTGCGGGTTTTTCTTTTCTCGACCATTTTATAAATCTTGAGTTTTTTTTTCCCGACTTAGAATTTTGCGACTTTTTCTAACGACTGAATGCACTGTTAAAAATTTTGCAGCATTCTGGCAGGTCATTTGACCGTTTTTTGAAAAAACGGTTTCATAACCATAATTTAACTATATTCTGACCATAAAATGGCCAATAATATGGTCAGAATAGTGTTAAAATTACGGTTGTGTAACCGTTTTCGGAAAAAAACTGTCAAATGACCTTCCAGAATGTTGCAAATTTTTAACAGTGTGGGTTCCACCAATATCCGAGATGTTCTTCTATCAAAGCTGGTAGACGGAAGGTGTGTGCTTGATCCAAAACGTGCTCGTCAGCCTAATAGTTCGGAGTTATAGGTGGTTCTTTTTTAACCTTGCGTAAATGTGAGTTAGGTTCCCTTAGAAATGTAATTATTCAATAATGTGGTTTATATTTTGCATCATGCTGTCCAAAACCGTTGCAAAAAATTTTGTAAATGATTTTTGGGGTTTTTTTTAACGGCGATTATGATATTTTAAAACAGAGAAAACAAATAATAGATATCTGCGATAAGTGAAAATCATCCACTAGTTTCGGAAAAAAGACAACGGTCGCAAAATAGCGAAGAAAAAAACTAAAAACTATATGAATGATTATTTCGTATTAAATGAGTGTTAAAAATCGAAATTTCGCACCTTTTTTTAGTTCTTGTATTCACATTTAAGATATACAATAATATATAGGCTTTTAGAATTGAATTTGTTTTTATTGATAATTGTTAAACAGTTGTTTTTTTAAATTAGAGTCTCCATAAAATAAGATTATCTATAATGGTGAAGGTGATTCGAAATGCAAGCATTCCTGTACCGAAACGTTTGTGACTCGAGATGAGGGCGGGAAGTTCGTGTACTGCGAGAGAGGGTGGAAGAGACTCCTTATCTCTGTTCTGTATTTTAGTTTTTAAAAGTCACCTATTTTCTCCGGGCTTAAAGAAAGTGACGGAAGGGGCGGTAGGAAACGTGATTTTCATGTCAGTTGGCGAAGGACGAGTGTGAAGGACAAGTGCCTGCGATAAAAAATTGGACTATAGTGCACAGTGGTACAACAGTATAACTAAATAGCTGGAATAGGGCTAATGGGGTTACAGCTCCCTCCCGAATTAGTTCCTTATTCATATGAAACATGAGAAATTTTCGGGCCGTTTAAATCTGCGGTATCTGGGAAAATACCCCACGTGTCTTCATATAGGAAACAAATGGGTAAGTGTGATCACAGATCGACCCAGAGGGTTTCGCTTAATATTTCTTTCAAAACGCCTAGTACATTTATTGCCATGGAACCCGTTCTAAATTATGGTAAACCCTCCCTAAAGTATCTTAAAGTTTCAAACAGATCGCCTTGTTATATTTCCTAATTTTGTTTGCGACCCTCTTCCCCCACCGAAATGTGACGAGTCATTCTTTTTGATAATTTTTTTAAATCATGTATTATAAACTATCTTAAAGTTTAAAACAGATCGCCGTGTTAGGTTTCCTAATTTTCGCAAAATCGCGTTCTGTTAGTTCCACATTTCACCACTAGGGAGCGCACTCTATTCATAACAAAACTGTATCTGAACGAAACTCCGTTAAACAGCCTATCAGTAGGTATACTACTCGAGGGAGGAGGCGGTTTTCGACGGAGCCCTCGTTTGCCCCCCCCCCTCCCCTCAACAAAAATTAAACTTACCTTAAATTTATAAAGTGCTTATTATGTGTTATAAACTATGCCAAAGTTTAAAAGCGATCGGTTCTTCAGTTTTCAATTTGAAGAAATTCCCATCAATTGTCTGTGCGAAAAAGCATCTCTTTTATAAGTTTAAAAATCGATTTTTTCATAAATCGGAAAATTGTGGTCCGATTTTTTAAAAATTTAGATTTTATGAATCAGCGCACAAAATAACATTCAGATGCGAAAGAACGAAATTTGTAAAATCAAAAGTTAAACTAGACACAGGAATTCTGCTTTTTCAGAATTTAGTGTCGCCCCCGGCATTTCCATTACTTCATTTTCTTCTGATGGACTGACGGCTTCTATTATTATGATAATTTTCTGGTCAGAAAGGGGGTTAAAATGAGCGGTTAATGGGTGTTAAGGGGGGGGGGATGGCCATAATTTTTTTTTACGGCTGCTCTTTCATCTTCACCTAACACTTCATTTATAATGGCTGTTTCATAATAATAGAAGCCACCAGTCCACCAGAAGAAAATAATTCGGTTAAGCGGGTCTCTACTGCAGTACAAAACATACTTCAATTTTAAGACTTAAAGCACTCGTTTTATTTTATGTAAAATGACGTCATTCGCATCCGCTTAAGAATTCCACATTTACGATCTACTCTTAAACATCTACAGTAAAGCATACATAGCACATCACTATCGCAAAATAATGCACAAATGCAGCAAAAAGATTCCGTCATTCAAGAAAATCGAAAAAAAAAAAACGGCTATCTAATGATTCACAGATACTTACATTTAAATATAGTATATAATAGCTCCATTGTTTTAACAGAAATCATTCGTTTATATTTTTTTCAAAATAGCACGTATTTTAATTACATTTTCTTTCGGTTGTTACGAAAAAATGGCAACAAAAATATATAATTACTACTTTTAAACTAACTATTTTTCCTTTACTTTCTACAGAAATAGAGTACTTCCGTTGCCAATATTAAGCAAATGGCTCCAAAAACTACAAAAAAATTAATATTTCAAAAATAAATGGAGATACAGTTTTCAAACAAAATGCATTTAAAAGAACTTTTTTTTTTCCAATACGACGGTATAAAAAGTGAAAATGTGCAATGCTTAGAAGTTTAAAAAATTGCTAAAGAGTATTTAATCGTAATGCTTTGTTTTACAGCTAGCGTCTGTAAGGTAACGTTTTTTTTCGGACACAAAATAAGCTGGAAGAAAAAAATAGCATACCGTACCGGAGTCTAAAAAAATTGTACTGCGATTATCAAACCCTAGTGTAAAAATGTATCTTTTTTGCTTTCCGTGTTACGTAGCCTGCCGTGCGAAAAATGCAATTCTGGAATTAATTACCAAAAAATTAATTATCTTCGCTTCCAACTGTCGAAATTGAGAAATAAAGACAGATTATGAAAGAGAATGAAATTTTACGTTGGATGGCATAAAAATCGTAGACAAAAAAAAAAAAAAAAAAAAAAAAAAATCTTTTATAAAAATTCTGAGTTTATAAACCGCAAGACACACCTGTTTTATATTTTCTCGTTCTCTCCGAAAATTCAATGTCATCAGACATTAACGAAATTGATATTTTTTTCGGGGACCATTTGTCAAAAATCGGGATATATTTAAGTCCTAATTGACGGAACCTCAAGCCATGCGAGTATATATATATATTTTTTTTATTAGGAATAGAACCGCACTTTCCCTTCTCTGGCCACGGCCCTATTGCCAAAAATGATTTCTGTTTACAACACAATTCAACGTGTTTTGTAAGATTTAGAACATTGGGGAAATTTAAATCACCCCCCCCCCCCGAAATAAAATCCTATGTACGCCACTGTGATATCCCATATACTACAGTGAATACTACATAGTATAAAATTTATGTATATGTAAAAAAGGCATGAAGATTAGTAATAGTTACTTAAACATACTACTTATGAACAATTTCTATGGATAGACAGAAGATCGGCCCTCAAAATATTTGACCCTCTGCTCTACCATAGGAATTATTACACTATACAAGTTGTATTTGCTCAGGCGGAAAAAAAAATATTTGTTTTCGTTTTTTAAAAGTAAATTATATTGGGTGTGTTCATTAATTAAAAAAATTCGGAAATTTGTTTGAAAATAACGACCTTTTGAAAATCTAAATGACAAACATTATGGTCAGAGAATCTTTATGTTCGGTTTTTAGAAATATATGGCAAATTTCTAACGATTTCATTATAATCATCGGGAGTTGTTTACTTTGGTGACAGACATACTAAAAAATTTTATTGTTATTTATTGAATGGTTTGTGTTCGAACCTCATTTGTATCATAGTTGAAGAGCTAAGTGGATGAACATGTTATGCTACATTTTCTATAAAAAAAATTTATCTTTTGGATGAAAGCGTTATGAGGTATCCTATCACATGGTGAAGATAAAATACTAAGATTATATTTAGTCTTGAGGATTTAACACATTATTCATTAATATTTAATATTTTAATATTTAATAATATAAATAATATTAATCATTTTTAATATTTGAGAATTAAATATGAATAAGTTATTCTGAGAGAGTTTAGTACCACACCTGTTAATATTTTAAACACATGGTATCAAACAGAATATAAATCATTAAAATTTACAGCAAACACTTTTTTCAAATTTCTTTAAATGTAATTTTTGTTACTTAACATGTTCTTCCACTTAGTTCTTCAATTGTATCTTACTATCATCATATGTTGCTTAGTATCATCATATAACCTTGCGTTGTCACAAGAACGTCCAAAAAAAAAAAAAAAAAAAGACTAGAACGAAATTTGGGGATTTCAATTCGAAAATAATGGTCATTTGAAAATTCGAACAACTTTACAGTTATAGGAACTATATTTTCAATCCACCAACTCATTATTAGATTATGTGAAAATCCTTTGATATCAATAAAATTTGTTTATTTTACTAGACGAGACATTTAGAAATTTTGATGGCTTTCATTGAATTATTTGTGTTCGGACCTTGTATGAAATAGGGAATATATTAGTGGGTATTTTTATTCGGTAATTTCAATAATTGCTTAACAAATTTGCTGTAGCTATCGCATATGCATTTAATTGCAATCGGTAAGGAAACTTAAAATTTTGCTTCAAAGTAACTTTCTTAACAAAATAATGAATTTAGGAGGAACAACACCAATTTGTTTAATTTTTATTAAATCTGAAACATTATATCTTTAAAAGAATAAAAAACAAGAAATAACCTATTGTTCCGACTAACGCCGAGAGGGGATGTTTAAAATGAATTTAATTGAAATATTGTAAATTAACGCTATTAATATTAGGTCTATTTTTTTCATTCACTGAAAATTTAAAGTTATTTCAGATCTTTATTTCGTGAGAAATTCACGCTCGAAAGCTACGTTTAATAAAATCGTGCATTTCTAATTTCCTTTTTTTCGTTATATTTAAAAAAGTATATAGATAGATATTCTTTTATCAAAAATGAAGTTAAATGGAGAGGAAAAACTTACGTAGCAAATCTGAATTACTAAAGAAACTAAACACACAAGAATTGCCATTCTTGGATTATTGCCGCTTTAGTGAGTAACCGCTAAATAGAGAGGAAAATCTTATATAGCAAACCTGCATTACCAAAGAAACCAAACACACAAGGGTTGCCATTATTGGACTATTGCCGTTTTACCGAGTAATCGTTAGGAAACTCCCTGGGTTTGAGGCTGCATTTTTACACACCGCCAGATGGCGTTATACAGATTTTAGATTTTACATAACACACGGTGTGTATGAATGACTGTGGAATAACGCTTTTCTGAGTAACTTCGAAAAAAGTGGTGCAATGCATAGAAAAATGCCTCAGGAACGTCATGGTATGGTTAAACAAATCGAGTAACCGGCAAAAGTTACTCGAATTGAAATTGGTTACTCCTTACGTTGGTGTTTAAACCACTTTAGGTACTCAAAAGGGAGGGTAGGAGAGTGCACTTACACTTCTGCGTCTCTGTGGAATCATTCTCTTCTCCTCAAATAGGAGTTCGTGATATCGGCATAGTCTCCGAACTTTTTGATCCTAGAAAATTACACTTGAATCATGCTTAAGAACCTACACTGGTCATGCGAAGAAATTCGGAAGCTAATTAAAAATCTATGAAACAGTTCTTTTTAGATTATTGCTTGAATTTTAATACTTTTAAATGATTTTTTTGCATAGGATAGATGAAGTCAATGTCTAACTTTGATAGTTTGTACTTTTTCAATTGTGGTTGAAGTTTTTTTAAATGAGGCTACTTTAATTTTCGGAACCGGTTCCGAAAGTAAAAGTAAATATTAAAATCGAAGCATTAAATTTCAAAAGAACTTTTCTACAGATTTAACATTAGCTTGTGAGTTTCTTCGCCCGACTAGTGAGGCTCATAAGGGTGCTCAGTGCTTGAAAACTTTTAAAAAATCGATTTTTTTTAGTATCTATTTTGTTTATTCAATTAATTCTGAAAACAGTACAAAAAACCGCATAAAAATATTTGCATTTTTAACGGAGTTATAAGCATTTATGTAACAATCCTTTTCAAAGCCGCACTCATTTATTTACAACTTTAAGTCGCGTTTCCTCAAAACTTGATTCTCGACGAGTATCCGTAAGATTAAAAAAAGTTTTGATGGAATGGTTTAATTTTTTTTTTTGCATGCATATAACATCATTATCTATAGAATGAATTAATATATTTTAGATAGTTTTTAATATTTTGAGTATTTTTAATGAAAAAAATGTATTTTTTAGGGTTTTTAAAATTTTTAAATTTGAGAGTTTTTCAATAAGGTTTCTTTGAGTGATAGATACATCCTTAATTTATGATATAAAGTTTCCTGATCATTTTAAAGCAAAAATTAGGTTCTTAGGTCAGATATCTTACGGATGGTGATATGACACCTAATTTTTTTTTTTTTTTAAATTGTGTTATATAAATTTTGCTATATTTTTTATTTTATTACATTGAAGTATTTCATTTTATAATTTTATAAGACTGCAAACATAACTTAAAAATATCAGAAAGTTTAAATTAGTTACATTGAATAATTTTATTTTTATATGAACTCGAAGCGAGAGATTTGTTTACATGTTTTTCGATATCGATCAAGCCCTGAGCCCCTTAATATAAAAACTAGTAAATATTAAAATTTAATTTTATATTAAAAAAAAATTATATTTAATTTTATATGATAAAAGTGTGATGGATCGATAGAACTAAAAGAGCATGAGTGACATATTTGCAGTTAACAAATAATCGTTAAAAGGTTTTGTTGTATTCATATTTAATTATGATACAAAAATGCTGCACAGTGAACTTTTTCTAGACATCAATCTACCACTGGTATTTATGATTTGCCCAACAGAAAAGGAGACTACGGTTATATAAAAATATTTACATTGAACAAAATTTTAATTACAGATTTTATGAGTGACATTTACTATGTAACATGACATCACACTCCAACAAAATTTCCATTGATACAATGTTTCTAAGACGTTGGAAATGAACGATTTCCGCGTAGGACACCCGGTTGTTAATCGATCCATTTTTTACGGTGTTTTGCGCTTCATTGTCACATGTGAACCATTAAAATTTTAGTAATTTTTATAGGGGGCCGAAGATATAGGAGTTACATGGAAAGATATCGATGCTTTGCAGAGGATATTTGAGGACTTTATATTGCATTGGTTTTAGCAAATCGATAGCCTTCATTGGTCAGATGTGTCCTTTTGTGCAACATTTTCCTTCCAATAGCTTCTCTCTGCACATCTATTTGATGTCCTGTTTAACTACCAGCAAAGTATTGCATACCGTGAAGAACTTAGGTAACAGGTTTTTATTTTGATATGAAGGAATTACTCAAACAGCCAGTCGTATAATTGAGCTTAGCACAACGCAGGAAACAGAAGACAAAGCTAATCTTTTCTATTGCGAGCAGTAGAAATCATATTGACATCTATCTACAAATATCAATATTCCTTTGCATTAGATACAAAGTTGGTAGAGTAAAAGCTCCCTTTTTAATTTGGCGCACCACATATTTACAGTTATGGATAAGCGACCAGATGTTTTCGTTATATGCATTTCCAATTCTTACAGTTAAAGTAATTAGGATATACTGAACTATTTATCAAATCACTTATAGAATTTTGCCGTAACTTAGTGTTCAAAATTACCAAGTTTCTATGACCCTTGAAATTACCAATTACACATTTTTCTCTTTTTTAGATTAGGATAATGCGAGTGAGCCAGATCTGTAGATTTTCTTTAAACTCTTCGTGTGTATGAAGTGTAACCCAGTTTTATAGATTGTTTAACACAGCAACTGGTATATGACGCCCGTATTATTGTACGTATCCCCCAATCAAACCACATTAATCACATTAATGTTTTCGACACTATATCGAGGAATTTTAGAACCTTTGCGCTATTTAAGCTTAATCTGTTTTATGTTACACACGGCTCCTACGCCTCAAGAGATTTAATAATGATAAATGGTTGTCTGAGTGAATATTGCCTTTGCTGAGATGTTATCCAGAAAGCTCAACTGAAAGAGAATTGGCAATTAACCCCTTAATTCTCGTTCCCGTGATATTCACGGCTGTGTGTTTTATTCAGTTCTATTCAGATTGTTTGATTCCCACCAGTTTTATAAAATAGTTTAATTGGCTTTATTGTGGTAACATGTTACCTGTCATTAAATAAGTGAATATTTTGTTTTTAAAAAAAAATGGTGGCAATAAGCAATCTGAATTTTTAAACCGTAATTTAATGCGACCGTTAAGGGGTTAAAGGAAAAATGCTCTGACTTCAAGTCTCGGTCTGAATATAGTGCTTCTCAGTTTGGAATTATTACTAGTATGATTTATTTACCATTAATTCGATTTTGTTACAATAATTAAAGAATATGTAACAACCAAAAACACGGAGACAAAAGTTATATTTGTGTAGGGTTTAATTTATTTAGTATATTTTTTTTTAATTTTCAGTTTTGTTCATTTGAATTATTTCTATTTCACCTGATTTCACCGTTCAGAGTTAAATATGGAAGCATAAGAAAATGTGATAAAAATTCAAAGACTTATTTACAAAGGATTCATTGTTCTATGAATTAGTACTAAGTACGTTAAATAAAGTACTATGTTATTCATATCTTACCAACAGTAACTTAATTAAGAAATGCTTGTTAACTAACATATGATAACAATGTTTTTAATTAAAATTATTTTATTTGTGAACTATGCTGTTATATTGTCTTTACAGATTCTCGAATAGCTAATAAGCTTTAGTGCACTTTTAATATTCATTTTCTTTTTTGTAATAAAAGAATAATAATATGTTAGATGAAATCTAAAGTATAAAAATATGATTAATTAAATTTGTTATATGTAAATATATTAAAAACACCGATAATACATTTTTTTGTTTTATGTTTATTCTTCTGTCTTACTCAATAATATTCATATGTTTCAACTTGACAAAAGAATTATGAGTTTCATAAAAGCGATTTTCAATAATTGAACCCTTTTCTTTTCAATTTTTAGAAGCAAGAACTTTCAAAATAATTAAACTCGAGTACTTTGCATTGATGCCACTACAAAAATGCTTTCTGCAGAAAAATGCAGTGATTAGTAACACAAACTTTCAATAAATAATTAAATTAAAATACTAGTTTATCTTATTTGCAATACGCTTTATAGCTAAAAAGCTTTTAATTTCAACAGAGAGTTTGTAAAACTCTGTTCTTCTTTTGAATTTTGAAGTGTTAATGCTTAAGGTAGTTCCCAATATGGTAGTCTTTTTACTTTAGGAAATACAAATAAGATAGATAAAATGAAATTAATATATATTTTTGCCAAAATTCGGATTAATGTTTTTAAAAAATACAGTAGAAATAAAAAGAATCTGAAATGTAGTTATTCACTTAAATATCACTTTTGTATTATTTTCAGTAGTAGTATTTTTAATTTATAAAATATTAATTATAAAACGGTCATTATAATGATTTAGTTTCTAGTAGTGAAATGTGCACGATTGTGATAGAATAAAAATTATATTTTCAAATATAAAATATTTGTAATGAGCTTTCAAAAATTAAATTTGAATTATTATTAAGATATTAAGATCCTGAGTATGCACGCTCTTGAATATGCACGCTCTTGAATATGCACGCCCCTACCTCACAATGAGCGCTGGATTAAATCTAATTCTAATTAATGTAGAAAAAAGTCCTGTGTCTTTCGTATGATCTTCTTTATAACTGTATGTGGTCTATTTTGTTATAAAGAGTCGTATACTTGTTTAAAACTGTATAAACATTCATTTTTTCACCTATTAACACCCACTTTAGGCACTATTTTTTAATTTTTTGGATCAAGGCAGTTCCCAAAACATTTATAGTTTATATATTTTTAATTAAATCGTAACAGAGGTAGAAGAAAAGAAATTTTGTGTATGGCAATATTAAATCCATGTGCCAAACTTTAATTTATAGTTTCCCGAAAAATCTTCCAAAAGAGTTTTCTCTTTTTTTACTGGGATATCGTAATTTACGGCGTATTATCCGCGGATCAAAAAATCATGTTTGGTCCGAGAAATTTTTCATAATAATTGAATTCAAATAGTTACCGCGATCTAATAAGTCATATTTCCATAAATAGAATTTCTGGGTCTAAACATGATTCTTTGACCCGCAGATTATACGCCGGAAATTACGGTACAATGAATAGACCCAAACATATTAAAGGTATTTTTCCGATACAAATCTTTTGTTTTTATTTTTCAAATTATTGTTAAATTTATATTAAAAAATATTTTGGAATACATTAATTTGTATATAAAATGAAACACAATCGTTAAAAGCAAAGATGAGTAAGTTTACAGCTCAGTCTAGTAATTGGTTAGTGAGGTGTTGAGAAATTTTCCTTTTCGAAGGTGCAAAGTCTTCTGTTAGTAAAAGATCCACAGATAAAGCAATAAGAAAGCAGAAATTAAATATTGTATTTCCTTTTTCGCAAAGTAAGTTTATTTTGCGTCTGAGAATTCTGCATAATTTGTCTGCTAACTAATATCGTGTGTACGGTACTTTTCATTGAATGAGATTTCGTACATTGCTTTATCGAGTTATTAAGAATTTCTTTACAATATAATTGGATTGGTTGAAACGTAAATAATGTTTTATGTTGCACTGTTAACAATCTGCAGTAAACTGACAACTCATTAAACAGTTTTTGTAACAGACCTTGACTATAGATTGAAACGTTCTCATTGTTGCTCAGCATACAGTTGTATTACGGTTTTGTTATCATTTTCTAAGAAACTGTTGAATGACATGATAATCTGCTGCAGATTTTTAACAGCGTTAGTTTTCTAGCAAGTCGAATTACGAGTATTACAGTGTAATTCAACATTTATCAGTTTTCTTTTTCGTGTGTCGTGTTTTGGCAAATAAGTAAAATATTTAAATATTATACAGACATACATACAATAAATACAATAAACCCAACTGGAGTGAAAATTTAGCCAGAGCCAGGAATCGAACCCGGGACCACAGTATACAAGACTGCTGCTCTAACCACTGAGCGACTTCGGCCGATACCTGGGTCTGCAATTTCTCACTAATAAACCATATTGGGGAAATCTTCAGCCATCTATACGACAGCCTTGGATGGCTGGTGACTTCCCCAACATGTTTTATTAGTGAGAAATTGCAGACCCAGGTATCGGCCGGAGTAGTCAGTGGTTAGAGCAGCAGTCTTGTATACTGTGGTCCCGGGTTCGATTCCTGGCTCTGGCTAATTTTTCACCCCAGTTGGGTTTATTGTATTTATTGTCTGTATAATATTTATATATACCCTTAACCGTTGAATGCAGGCGTTATTTATGTGAGTATGTGTGTTTTAATACATATTGTAGTATGTGTGTTTTATTATAAGTAAAATATTGTTTACCCGGGTTCTATTTGTATTTCTTCCTGCCTAAAGTATAAACACTCTGGACTGCAATTTTAAAGAATGTATATATTTAATAAAAATGGCTTTCAGACTAAAGTTTTTCGTAAAAATTTTGCTGTCAGTCTCCCATTTCACAGGTATTCTTCTCATCCCCTAACTAGAAATTCGCTACTTTCAATATTTTTGTTTTTCGGGCTACCGATATTTGTTCCACTACTCAGTTTCTTAGTGCTGAGCTTAATTACCACAAAGCTATTGCTGTTGAGCTATTGCTGTTGATCGTGATTTTTCCTCTAATTGTATAGATTCTATTTATTAGCTATTGACAAAACCCGTCCATTCTGAAAAGAATTCCAATTCTTACTCTAATACTTCAGTTGTGTTGCCATTTTTTCCTAAAATCAGTCATCAAGTTGCTAAAATCTTAAGAAGGTTTGATTTTAATGTTATTTTTTCTCCTGTTAATAAAATCACTTTCTCAAATCTCAAACACCCCGTTGATCGCATAGATAACTGGGGTACTTACCAAATTTCTTGTAGTGTGGTCTTTCTTATATCGGCCAGACTAAATGTGCTCTTAGATTTCGTTTAAAAGATCATGAAGGTTATGTTAAAAATCAGGAGGTTAAATGTTCTTCTATTGCTTAACATTGTTGGTCTTTTCAACATAGGTTCAATTTTCCCTCAGCCATCATTATCCAAAAATGTTTTTCTAACCTTGATCTTGATTTTTGGGAAGCTTACCACATCATTAAAAAGCCTCACTCTTTTGTCAATGACTTATCTAGTATTCCTGATTTCCCAAGTATTTGGAAAGCATTAATTTAATTTCCCCCATTTTTTGGTTTCTTTTTCTTTCGTTCCCAGATAGATGGTACTACTTGTCCACTCACTCGTTTCATCTGCTTCTCTCTCATTGGTTGTTTTTGGCGCATTCGTTATCCGCATTGGGTATATCCGGCGCGTCTCTGTCATTTTGCTCCGCCTTGCTTTTTCTTGCACGCTGTGCCTTGCCCTAACTGAAGAATAACCTCGCTAGTAGATTCGAAAAAGCTGTTTGCTGCTTTTCATGTATTATTTGTGCATTCTTAAACGTTGGTTTTCTGCTTTTTAATATTGTTGCACAAATGCTTTATTTACTATTTTTATGTATGCTTCTATTTCGAGGAATAAAAGAAACTAATAATTAATTGCTTCCAAAACTATAGTTTCGTCTACTGATGTTTTTATGGAGGCCTAAAAAGAATTATAACTTCACACCATTTTATCCGTAAACTTTTATGTTAAAAATGCGATTAATTAATAACATTAATTAATAGTTTCATTCAATTGTTCATCTGCTTCATAATTAAAAGCATAAAGTATAAAATTCTTTCATTGTATATAATTTTTCCAATTTTAAAAGTGTAATTATATAACAATCGGGGAAGTTAAAAGAAGATTAAAATGAAACTGAATTATTTAAGAGAATACATAAAGCCATTTTTTTAATATTACAGGTAAAATAGACCAAAAACGAAGTAATATACAGCAACTGGTAATCATTCACGAAAATTTGGGGAAAACGTAGTTTTAGCACCAGAAATGAAAGTTTGATGAGTCTGAAGCTGCTTTACCAAGTTTTTTTAGTGGAGGGGATAAAAGGGGCACGTTTTAACTCAGGTGGGTGGCAGAGTTCAAAACTTTTTAAGTAGGTCAAGTGGGGTATCTTTTGTTATGTATTTTTTTAATTCGGTATCGAATGAAATCATCCGCAAGTCGATATGATCATTTGAAGTCAGGTTTTGTGAATACGAAGTCGAAAATTACACATTAGTGCAGGTAAAATAAGTTTTACAGCAACAACTGATGGACATTCACGAAAACTTGAGAAGGTCTTCGTCTTTATACTAGAAATGTTGATCGATGACTCCCCCGCAAAATAAAGTGGTTACGTTTAGGTGTAATACAATTGTAGGCTCTCATAAAGTTAATTTTCAACTTTGTATGCATAAAACTTACCGTAACTTTGTAACAAATGATCGTATCGACTTGTGGATACGTAGTCTGATTAAGAATTTTAAAAAATATCAAATTAACGATATCTAGACAAAAAAAATCTTCAAACAAAACCTCTCTTCAAACAAGAGAAAAACCTCCAATGGAAATTCTAGATAATAGCGGCCTGCGCTTTTTGCTTTTTTGAACAAATGCTCGTTGAGAGTATAGAATACTATTATACAATCCTTACAAAAGCATGTCAAAAAGTGTTTTAAAGATTAAAAAAAAATTAATTATTATGAAATAAATAATTGATAATCGACTTACAAATTTAAAGTTCTAAGAAAGATAATCACCACAAAAATGTAAAAAAATCTAGCATTTGATTGTAGAACAGTTTCCTGAAACAAATTCTATCTTGAAATGACTGATTCCAGTAGTAATAGCACTTTACTGTATAAAAAACTTATTTTGAAGATAGCGCAAATCAAAATTTGTCATAAAATATTATGTTTTTGCCCATAATTGAAGAGATTTATTATAAAAGACTGCATTTCTAAACAAATCATTTTTCCTTGCTTCGAAGAAGTGCGATGTCAATGAATTTTTCCTTTGTTCTGTTGATGCAACAAAGTCTGCGATAACACATGATAATCTGTATGATATGATTTATCATTCCATTAATTAAAGTCATTGAGATGAATGCTCGTTGAGCAGAATAATACAGATTGAAGATATCTGCAGACAGATTTTATTGATGATAATTCTATAGAAATCCGATATTCCTTATTATAAACAATTAAATGGGCGGCCATTTCATTTATGATTATTTAAGCATGGACGCCTGCAGAACGAAAATTAGCAAAGGGAAAATATTTTGAAATAGAATGCGCCTACGATACACAGCCTTAGCAGCATACACTGGCCTCCAAAAGTTAAGGTACAGGGACTGGATGTTTTCGATTGTACACGGTTTGTCGAATATCTACCTACATTATTGACGAATTGTTCTTAAACTTCTGGGATGTAGAGAACATGTTTGATTTCACATTTCTCGATGAAGATTTAACGGGGGTACAGTTAGTGGGCTAATAATAAATTTAATAATAAAATAATATTTGCGATCAGCTATGTAACAGAAAAGGCTAGAAATGGTTTGTCACTGTGGTAAATGACTATTTTTGTTCAACATGTGTATGTATTTCTGTAAGCATAGCACTAATATTCGTGAAGATGTTAACGTTTTTGTGAAAAATTCAAAAGTTTTTTGTTTATAGCATACATAGTTTTCAACCAAATTTAACACAACTTACCAAAACCTTACAAAGAACAGTAGCAACAGTATACTGCAATTAAAACATGAATATATTGAATATTTGATGAGGTATGGGCACTTGTATGAAATAATTTTTAACTGCGCATGCGTGTAAGATTTCAAAATTTTTATTTCATAATTTGGTAACCAGCTATTTTGGGTAACTTCTGTAAAAAGTCCTGTTAAATATTGTGAAAACTCAGAAAGATATAGTGAGTTGATTGAAAAGTTGTTGGAAAACCCTTATAATAAAGCTACTTTTAGAGAGCAGTTCACTATATCGCCCCTATCTTTGTGAAATTTCTCGATATTTGGCTGGACATTTTAGATACGTTGCCCTAAATAGCTGACTACCAAATTATGAAATCATTCATGCATGCGCAGTTAAAAATTATTTCATACAAGTGCCTATATCTCATCAAATATTCAATATATTCATGTTTTAATTGAGGTGTACTGTTGCTACTGTTCTTTGTCAGGTTTTCGGAAAGTTGTGTTAAATTTGGTTGAAAACTCTGTATGCTATAAACAAAACACTTTTGAATTTTTCACAAAAACGTTAACATCTTTACGAATATGAGTGATATGCTTGCTCAAATGAACACAAACGTTGAACAGGACCCAAATAGTCATTTAACACAGTGACAAACCGTTTCCAGCATTTTCTGTTGCATAGCTGATCGCAAATATTATTTTATTATTAAATTTATTATTAGCCTCCTAATTGTTGGCCCGATTAAATCTTCAATGAGAAATATGAAATCAAACATGTTTTTTACATCCCGTTCAAGAACAATTCGTCAACAATGTTGGTAAACCATGTGCAATCAAAAGCATCCAGTCCCAGTACCTTAACTTTTGGAGGACAGTGTATTTTAAAATGGATAATATAGATATGGAATAAGTTCAACTTAGATTTTATTTGGTCACACATCCACGTGCGAGGCAATTTCAGCATATCAACATCAAATGGCATACAAAAATTTAATAAATAAAAACATTAAATATACAAAAATATTTTTCTACAAACCTTTTTGAAAAATAAGAATTGAAACTATAACTTCTTTTAGGTAGCTTTCATTACAAAAAGCTACCTATTGCAGCCGTTCAGAGGAAAGCGATTTCAAAAAATTTTGATATATTTTCATCGATCATGACCCCCAGACCCCGAAACCACCCTCCGTTCAAAATTGATATATATATATATATATATATATATATATATATCTGACCTTTGTCACACTGTAACTCTCGTATTTATGAACCGATTTAGATGTAATTCGGTGTGTACATAGTACATACCATTGTCTCCACCGAGTTCGTTGGCCAGCTTCATCCGCCATTTTGTTTCAAAATAGCGGCCATTTAAAAAAAAATTAAAAATTTAAAATTTGAAATGTGGTACCAATAAATTAAAAATGGAAAAATATATTTTTCTTATGTATTTCACCTTTATACAAAGATTCCGGAGTAGTTTTTGTTTTGTATATATCTTAAAAAATGGCTGAGTTATAGCATTTTGAATTTCTAGCGTGGCTGACATTTTGAAACCTCCTGAAATTTGTCACACGATAAAAGGCGTATTTATGAACCGATTTCGATGTAACTTCGTTTATACATAGTACATACCAATGTCTCGACCGAGTTCGTTGGCCAGCTTCATCCGCCATCTTGTTTGAAAATGGCGGCCATTTAAATTTTTAAGAAAAATTTTAATTTGAAATGTGGTACCAAAAAATTGAAAATTGAAAAAATATTTTTTTCTTATGTATTTGACCTTGATAAAAAGATTCGGGAGCAGTTTTTGTTTCGTCTATATCTTAGAAAATGGCTGAGTTATAACATTTTAAAATTTCTAGCGTGGCTGACATTTTGAAACGTCCTGATTTTTGTCAAGTGATAACGGGCGTATTTATAAATCGATTTGAATGTACCTTAGTGTGTACATAGTACATACAAATATCTCGACCGAGTTCGTTGTCCAGCTTCATCCGCCATCTTGTTTCAAAATGGCGACCATTTAAAAAACTAAAAAAAATTTAAAATTTAAAATGAGATACCAAAACATTGGAAAATGAAAAAGATTTTTTTCGTATGTGTTTACCTTAATACAAAGATCCGGAACAGTTTTTGTTTCGTATATATCTAAAAAAATGGCTGAGTTATAGCATTTTGAATTTCTATTGTGGCTGACATTTTAAAACGACCTGATTTTTGTCACGCGATAACAGGCGTATTTATGAACCGATTTGGATGTAACTTGGTCTGTACATAGTACATACCAATGTCTCGACCGAGTTCGTTGGCCAGCTTATGTTCGCCATCTTGTTTCAAAGTGTTGTCATTTAAAACAAAAATAAATTTAAAATTTAAATTGAGATATTAAAAAATTGGAAAATGAAAAAGATTTTTTTTATGCGTTTGGCCTTGATACAAAGATTCCGGAGCAGTTTTTGTTTCTGAAAATTTGTTCTTTTGTTTATATCTTAAAAAATGGTTGAATTATAGCACATTGAATTTCTAGCATGGCTAACATTTTGAAACGATCTTGTATTTGTCACGCGATAACACACGTTTTCGCCTATTTCGATGTAAGAAGGCATGTGGATAGCAAACATCAATATCTTGACCAAGTTCGCTGGCCAGCTTCATCAGCCATCTTGTTTCAAAATGGCGGCCATTAAATTAAAAAAATATATATTTAAAGTGAGGTGCAAAAAATTAGAAATTGAAAAAGTTTTCTTTCTTAAGTATTTGACCTTGATATAAGGATTCGGGAGCATTTTTTGTTTCTCTTTATCTTAAAAAATGGCTCAGATATAGCAATTTCAATATCTAATGTGGGTGACATTTTGAAAAATCTGATTTTTTGCCTGCGACAGCACTCGTATATATCAATCGATTCCGATGTGAGTCAGCATGTGCACAGCAGTTAGTAAGGTCTTGACCAAGTTCACTGGTTAGCCTCATCCACCATGTTGTCTCAAAATGGCAGGCACTTTAAGAAATCGCCGAATTTGGCAGCCAAATATAAGTTACTTTAAATAAAAGCAGCTTGGATAAAGCTGACTAATTTCGCGAAATTCTCATGCATAATGATTTAGTATTGATAAAAATTAGTATTGGATCTCCTATATTTGGTTTCCACTAAATTGAGATTCGTGTGTTTGAATAATATAAGTTGGCTTTTTTAAAATAAGGAATATGAAAGCTACCTCTTCCTCCCGGCACTGTCCGGAAGGACTTTTTTCGTAATTAATTAGCCTTTTATGATAAATTTTAACACGTGATAGTAATGAAAAAAAGTCCTTTCGGCTTGTGCCCGGAGGAAGAGGCAGCTTTCATATACCTTGGTTTTAAAATTTTGCAGTTTAACTCGAAGCTAATTTTACTCAAATTTTAAGAAGCTAAATTCCGATTAATCCGATAAGAGAATATTCGTCAATAGTGAATTTGAATGAGAATTGCGTCAAATTATTAAGCCATAGCCAAGTTGGCATCTTTTATGGTACCTTTTTTTTATCGCCATATTTGGCTATATTTCGCCAAGCGTTGCCAAGTTTGGCGAGAATTTGAAGGTAACGCGTATTAATAATATTTAAGCATTGCGCGGCAGTGCACAGTTCGAATAGCCGCCATTTTGAAACAAGACGACGGAAGCTGGCCAACAAACTCGGTCCAGACATTGGTATGTGCTATGCATACAATCTATCTCATCCAAATCAGTTTATAAATACGAGAGTTACAGCATGACGAAAATCAGATTGTTTCAAAATGACAGCCACCCTAGAAATTCAAACTGCTATATCTCAGCCATTTTTTAAGATAAAGACAATACCAAATATGCTCTGGAATCCTTGTATTAAGGTCAAATTCTTAAGAAAAAATATTTTTCAGTTTTTAATTTATTTCACCGTTTTTTAATGTTTAAAATTTGTAATTTTTTTAAATGTCCGCCATTTTTAAACAAGATGGCGGATGCAGCTGGCCAACGAACTCGGTCGAGACATTGGTATGTACTATGCATACAATTAATTTCATATAAATCGGTTAATAAATACGAGAGTTATCGCATGACAAAAATCAGACATATATATGTTGCATTATTGCAACATTCGATTATTTTTCTAGTTGGAAGGAAGTAACTGTCTGTCACGATATCAGTAGTGGATCACGTCCTGCAGTAATAGAGTAGTAGAAGTTGTCAGAACAGGTAAATTCAATCTTGTTGTACTAGTGTAACGAAGATTGGAATCCTGTCGTGCTAAGACTACGACATTGACGTTATAGGATGATTATCAGTCGACGAGTGAAGGCCATGGAAAACATTTTTCCGTGAAAGTTTCCCCAGAAATAATTGAGACAAACGTAAAGTCAGCTCATCATTTTATTAAAACATCATTCGGCGTCGCAGTTTCCACCAAGAATATTAGCCATCGCTTCATAGTAATAATTTAGGGAGTAAGCAAGTTGTAGATAATCGAAAACGTTTACGGTGCCCAGGGGTTGGTATGAAAAATGGAAATATGACTAGAATCTGCTGAAACACAACGAGCATCGGCTTTTTGTGCGTCAAGTGTAGGAATACAAATATGATGCAGGTCGCGTTCTCAACCAATTAATAATTAAGAATACCACGCCATAGAAATAGGGCTGACAGAGCGAGTGGATGAATTTGAAGGTAAAAAGGATAACACCGGAATACGCGCGGGGAAATAAAATGGAAGCTAAAAGAACATTCTAAAAGAAAGAAAGAGCGAACATGGAACATTTAATTTATGAATACTAAAAGCGTAATATTTAAGTAATTTAGACAAGTGAAACATTAAATTAAACGGAATTTAACAGGATTAACGATAGAGGTTATTTAAGAATAACGATTTAGTGAATATAAAGTAGTAATTTAGAATAAGATAACGAAATCGCAGAATTAGATCTAATAATGTAACATATATACATATATATATATATATATATGTATGTGTGCGTGTGTGTGTGTGTGTGATGTAACGGCAGTAGAAGTTGGCGACACTCATGTTTTCCTGCACTGTAAAAAAGATTTCCCTTACTTTACACCAAAAAGGGTTAGCAACTAAGTTGCCACCCCAAGTGGTGTAATGAAATTCCACTTGTAAATTGGTATAATGAGTCACCAGCTATCAAATTATGTAAACAAACACCACTTTTAGTGGCAACTTAGTTGCCACCATTTTTGGTGTAAAGTCACGCTACTGCTTATATGGTATAAAGTCACCCTACTGCTTATTTGGTTTGCACATTTACAGTAAAATAAAAAACAATTTAAAGATTACATTTTAAATCTAATGCAACCATAATTTACAATAAATAGTTTCACGCAAAGAGGCTGCTAAACATTGTTTTAACTGTATATATTTCTCAAGTTTTTCAGGAAGAATAGTATCTTAAGGAAAATGTTTTTCATGTTAAGTGAGATATCAATTTTCAAATGTCACTCTTAAAAAACATTTAATGCAAAAGCAGATAAAATAAATAACAAAACTTTTCATATTATTCCATCCCTTACCATATTTATCTCATTATTATGCGTATCTAGTACTGAAACTATATTTATTAATACTGACATTAGAGCTTTTGCAGGTGTTTTAATCCACTCCCCCCACACCTCCTTTTTTTTCACTGATGTATTTTAACAAAGTTTTAGATTTAACTTTTATTGATTAAAAAGAAAAATGAGAGAAAAAGAACCTGAATTTATCAGCGTTATATGTCACAAATTGATTTCTCACCTATTATTAGCCGTATACTTCAAATTTTAAACTCTTGCCATTGCAATGTGGTCTAGCGAAAATGTTCTTGTTTATGATAAAGTAAAACAGATTTTCCATGCAAATAGAAAATTTTCGGCACTCTCAGAAAGGAAACCTTGGCTACGCGACTGATTGTTATTGCAAGCAATATTATTATTATTGCCAAATAGTACACGAAAATACAATTAATTAGCATTAATTATCCTTACAACATAAGTATTGAATTTAAAAAAAACTACACATTTACGATGATAAATATATATAATAATAAAAATTTTCACCCTTTTATCTTAGTAAAATTATTCCAAATTCTTAACATCTTTCCTTTTTTACCTATCTTTAATAATATCTTAATATTTTTTGTCTTTTATTTCATTCATTTAAAACTGCGTATTATTTTACTAGTCTCAAAAACCTTAATCCATTCGCCTCATCTCATAAAACCCATTAAATTACTTTTCCATTTTATTCTAAAAATAAATTATTTTTCTTCCGAACGTTTTTTTTTAATAGAATTGTTCGATGATGTTCTTTTTTCCCATAGTTCTTTGCCTCCCGCTAGCCGTTGTTTGCGCAATAATTCTGACGCCGAAGCGAAAGAGATCACATCGTTGTTATGCGCGTTTCCCCCTCCCCCCGGAGCTATGTCTTATCGTATTCCGCTATTATCGCGTCCTTCCGGCTACTTTTTATGTGATTTGTCAGTTAACGTGTATAGTATTCATACGCATGAAGCTTTCGCAAGTACATAACCAGTTGCATGGGCTAGTTGAGACAGAATTTGACAATATTTGAGTTGCCTAATAAAACCACGCCACCTGCAGTGTGTGTTTTTCCTGAATCTTCATCATTTGTTCTATTCGTAACATCTAGTGGTACAATTTATTACTTAACGACTGCCCGCACATGGATCATCTATAACTAGTGGAATTGGTGCATTATAAGATCGATTAATAAACGTTTTGATGCATCTATCGGCTTTGATTATTTATGCTTATGGAAACATTCCAGTGGACGATAGCCTGACCTTCCACTCTTCTATCACGATTGTTCGACTGCATAAAACAATGATTTCTTCATTGAGTAAATAATGTGGGTATGCTGGTGCTTAAGATCTACATATTTATGTGATACGAATGAAATCGTACCAATAAGTCGACAGGATTTAACGTTCGTGTGAAAATTAAATAATAATTCGAGCCGATGACGTTCTCAGAATAAAACCAAAGAAATTCTGAGTGAATGGAATTACGCAGTGATATTTTCGACTATAATGTGCTTCTATAATTTCATATACGTAAGGTCGACTACTATCATCTACTATAATGAGTCAAATAACCAACATCGCCTCCCGGTGGCATATTAGAACACTTGATGAAGTCAACTATCAGTGAGGAATGTGCAAGTGAGTGTTCGAGGAGAGACAGAACTTGACGATATTTGAGTTGCCTAATAAAAGCCACGCCACCTGGAGTGTGTGTTTTCCTGAATCTTCATCATTTGTTCTATTCGTAACATCTAGTGGAACAATTTATTACGTAGCGACTGCCCGCACATGGATCACCTATAACTAGTGGAATTGGTGCATTATATGATCGATTAATAAACGTTTTGATGCATCTATCGGCTTTGATTATTTATGCTTCGGGAAACATTCCAGTGGACGACAGCCTGACCTTCCACTCTTCTATCACGATTGTTCGACTGCATAAAACAATGATTTCTTCATTGAGTAAATAATGTGGGTATGCTGGTGCTTAAGAAAACCTCAGATAAACTTAAATAATAGAAAAAAATACAAATATGAATTGAAAGAATGTATTGTTAACACATGAACTTATAACACCATGTTTATTTGTAATACTACTTTAAAGTAGTTCAAGCTAATGGGATTTAAATCATATAAAACACTATAAAATCAAAACTAATTGTGTTTCAAAGCTCTATAAGAAAGTGACATTTTTACATGTTTACATTATATTTCAAAGTGTAGCATTTCAAAGGTCTATACGAAAGTGACATTTTTACATGTTTACATTATAAGTAAATTTGATTTAAAAAATATCGAAATAACTAGTCTACTAAGTCATATTTTACAAGTATTATGTATCAGTTTAATATATATATATATGTAAAGCAAATATATATACACAAAATCAACAGTTTAAAAAGAGTTTCAAGTGCAAGGAAAACATATTTGGTTACTTAGACATTCCGGTGTATATTATCAAACGAACCATAAGTACGATCAAGTGAAAGGCTATATTGTTAAAACTTGGACATATGACACAATAGATACACATAACATATACTTTAAAGCTGTTTTTAGCTTTAAAATTGTTAAACACGATTAAAATTGCTAAATACGATAAAACCCAAACTAATTATACACAGTTAGATATTTATTTTAGAGTTTGTAACAAAATAATCAATAAGTAACTGACTATTTCCTGAGTTTTCTTAACAGTTATAAAATTTATTCCAAGGAAATACAGCGTAGCAGATTTTTCCTTTCACAAATCTTTCGTTCAGTACATCTGGACTTACGTCACGTATACTTGACTCTCTATTTTTGTAAATTCAGTGCCAGCCTGACTGGTTTCGACTAATTAGCCCAAGCATATTAAAATAAACACAGCTGCAGCTCGGGGTAAAACTGCAACAGGGGCTATGTTAACTGTTTTTAATCAGTAATCATTAGTCAGAAATATATCGAAAATCGGACAAAATCCTTACCCGGGAACATCACTATAAATGAATTTCAAAGTGGCGCTCTGAGTCATATGTCGTTTAAAATTTTTACTCCTGAATTAGTGTAAGGCTTCCATAATTTCTTTAAAAGAGTAAAATTACACCATTTTTAATCTATTATAACACTTAAAAGTGTGTTGATGCCAGAAATAGCGCATATTTAAACTTCACTCGGCATTTTAGAAACCCAAATTAAGTGTAATAATACTTCCTTTTTTTACAGTGTGTGGTTCCATTCGCACAAGCGTTGGCGATTGGGTAATAATGACGAAAATAGATGAAATAAATGAGGGGCTCACAACCATACTAGACCCAGTTCATTTTTCTTTATTTTGAATAATAATGCTTTAAAGTTCTTAAAAAATAATTAATTCAGGCCAAGTGATTTATAAGAATTATATGCGGTAATATTTATTTTAGAGAACCATTTTTATAGCGCGCTACTTTTACAAATGACAAATTAATATTTCAATTGAAAATCTATACTTAAAAAAAAAAAAAAAATAAGGACTTGGTCTAGTATGGTTTTGAAATTTCCATGTGTACATAAAGACTTGTTTATTATGATTACAAAAACTCTTGATTTTGATTTATATTTACTTATTCTATTTTTTACTCAAAGGGGGAAAGATATTACCAGTTATCGTAAATCATTCACTGTGCACAAAACACTATCATCTTTATGGTCACATTATGGGTCATTAAAAACAATATTACTTTCCATTCATAGTTTATACATCTGATTCACGAACGTTTAGTTTTCATCAGAAGTTTTGAAATCGCTACTTATTTAAAATACAACTTTTTGATAGCAATGAGGCAAGATTTAGACAACAATGGGTCACAGATAAAAAAGTAGTGATGGAGTAGTACGCTGATGAATGGACTTGATTCAGTATGGTTGTGAAGGTTTCTTGTATTACTTCACCAACTCTGGACACAGGTGCAATCTATGAGAATGTATGTGAACTACAGACTTGGTGTACTATGGCAGAAGATAAAACCTAGTTTACTGCACCTTCTACATGAGCTATCTCATTTTTTTTTTTAAAGTGGACTTGATCTACTATGGTTGTGAGCCCCTCGAATAATGCAGAACAGTCAACTGAGCTAAATTCCACTTTTATTTAGCATATTAAAGAACAGCATTTGTAGGGAAATGCTCATTTCACTCGATGCTAAACATATGATTTAATGCCAACTGGTAATAGCAATTTGTGAAGAAAAGGGAATTTCACGTTCTCTTTCGAAGTATAACAACATCTTCCATACGAATTCTCACCCCCACCTCATTCTCTCTGTAGTTTACAATACATCGTTTTACATACGTCGATACTTATATCTCGATAATTTCCGCATACACTCTGCACGCTGCCCGGTACGCATTTCAGTACACGATCGGTAAACCATCAGCACACTATATGCGCTTCTAAACTTCTGAATAGAACTACAATAAATGAAACTGTTCCGAACTCCACTCCATTCCACTATCTATCTGAACTGCCTTCTAACAGACTGACTTCTAACATTCTACTACTACAGTCAACCTCTTTTTCCTACTACGTATCTGGCTGCCGCCATGGGTATATACTTTACGGGCGCAAAGTTACAAAAACATCACTGATTCTTCTCCTCCAATCATATTTGCTTTCTGGACGGATTATTCATACTTCCGGTCGGATTAATTTTGAGGTGAACCAGTTTCCTGGCGCTAAAGATTGTTCCAGAATATTCCATTGCTCTGCAACGAGAAGTGCAAGGTGTAAACAAACTTTAGTTTCTGCTGTCGAGATGACTTCTAAAAATAGCTTTTTCCCACTAGCCAGACGATTTTTAACAAAAAGAAAAAATAATTTATTTCTGCATAAGTTTAAAAGCATCGAAATATTCTAGTTGGCACTTGGATATTTTCAAATAAAATAATGAATTTAAAAGAAATAGGTTTTCTAGACGGGATAATTTATGAGTTATAATGTTTTATCAATTAAATAAAGAATTTAGAGGAATATGATATACAGGGATTTAATAGAGGATTTTAATAGGAATTTAAATATTAAAAGGTTTATTAAAGAAATATAAATAGAGCCATTTTTAGATTTACGCAATTTGGAAGAAATATTATTAAATGGATTAAGATCTTAAGGAGATTAATAGACTAGGGTTTTAACTTAATAAACTGGTATTATATACGGAATATTACTAAAAAGGGAAATTTATATAGAATACTTTAAACTTGACGAAAAAATTAAATTTTGTAATATATATATTATATATGTCAAATTTTAACTAAGTGTGGTTTTGGGGTCTGGGTGTTACAATCGGTGAGAATATACCAAAATTTTCCGGAAGTGCTTTCCTCCGGACGGCTGTAATAGCCGTAATTTTACTTTTTGTAATGATAGCTACCTAAAAGAATTAAAGATTGCCTTCCGCGGAGAGTAGTTTTTCGTTCCTCTTACTTTTAATGCTGCTATTAAATCACTTCCGAAGGCTAAATTTATAATTCTCTCAAAATCATAAAAAAATTTGTTAATTTAATCAGAAAATTAAGTGAAGGGAAAGGGCTCTTCACATCCTCACGCCACTAATGACCTATGCATTCAAGACTATTTGGATAAAACCTCCATGTAATCTTTAATTAACTCTGAAAAATCATATCTGTAGTTCTTTGAATAGTAAAGAATCAATCTGCTTGGTTGATATTTAAAAAAATTATCTTTATGAAATAAAAACTTTATATTTTACAGGAAAAATATTTTGTCTTGCTTATGATAAAATATGTGATCTTTCATCACTTTAAATAAAGTTTATAAGATGAATTCCCGTTAATCAGAATTATGAAGCTTGAAGGAAAATTTGATTGATTATTATTCTAATGAAATCCGGTATTCCTAATTCATAAACGATTAAATGAGAGGACATTTACAGTTGTGCTCTCCCAAGCGTATAGTAATAAAATCGCTATGTAATCATTATTTGACACTAAAAAAAATCATATCTGCAGTCCTTAAATCAGTAATGAATTTAATGGCTTAGTTGGTATGAAAAGTGTATGCTTTATTAGATTTTATGATAAGTTATTATTTCTGTAATTTCATTTCGTTGTTTTCTCAAAGCAATTCATTTATTATGCAAAAATCTGGAACAGCGTATGATGATATGCATGGTTTCTCATTCCATTAAATAAAGATAACGAAATGAATGCTATCTGAGCAGAATTATACAGATTAAAGATATCTCCAGGCAAAATTTGAATGATGATTATTCCATTGAAATCCAATAATTCTTATTCATAAATGATTAAAAGAGCAGACATTAAAGACATGTGCTCGCTGAAGCGTATTGTGATAAAATCGCCATGCAATCTTTATTCAATGTTAAAATATCATTTCTGTAGGCCATAGAATATCAATAACTCTGACTGCTTTGTTGGTATGAAAATTGTGTGTTTTAATAGGTTTTAAGATATTGTTACTTAATTTAAATATTTTTTCAAAGTATTTCTTTTATTTTCTTCATTATAGCATGCGAAATTAAATAAAATGTGTCACATAAAAAAAGGAATTTGTTTCCCGAACATCTCTTAAATAGTTGCTGGATGCTCTGTTATTATTTCAGAGAAACAAGCTAATAATTTCCTGACTGTACGTTTTAAAGACGACCGGTCACTTTAAAAAAAGTTATAAAGACCGTTCTAACATGATGCATTTTTTCTCCTTTGATTATAAGGAAACGTGTTAACCCTTTATGGTCGAAGTTCTCCTGCTAGACGAATGAACAATAAATGCACTAGAAGGTCGGTGAGCGATGATTTTGACCTGTACAAAATGAGTATAGTTCCCTTCGAACCAGAAATTTCTTTTTAAAATGAATTTAAATGATACAAATTAAAAAAAAGAGTTAAATAAACAAGTTTAACACTTCTTCTTAAAAATTTTGGTGTGAAATATTTTTATAAAACTTGAGAAAAGTTTCCCGTTTTTCTAATATTTACGTAATTTCTATATCTGAAAAAAAAAAAAATTCGACCTTGTGGTCGATCATCGAGTACAAAATTTCGACCGTAAAGGCTTAAGAATATTTTTCAGTATGTTCCAAAGGGACATAGAAAAATTCTACTACATACTGTACAACAAAATTTTTTAGAAATAATAACTTACTGGAACAGTTCTTTTGAGATTCGTCTTATTCGTGTGCGACAGATGCTGCCTTTAAGGGCCTCTCCCCTAATAAAGTCTGTAAACATTACTATACACTATTCTTGGGGTACCAGGCGCAGGAGAAGACTGGACTGGCGCAGTGCTAAATATGAATTGTTAAGAGATCTGCGACGTTAATTATTAATTAGTACTTTATTGATTATTTGTGACATATTATTTATTTATTTTCTATTAAAAAGTATTTTACCATTAAAATGTATATTTTGTTGATACATCAAGATTTTCTTTTTTAATGAACGAATATCCCTGATACTGTTCACAGGCGTTTATATTGCGCGTTTTTCTGAAAAGTGGTTCCGCTAAGGATTGGTAGAGGATTAACTACACTGGTGTCCAAAATTAAGGACCAGTCACAAAATTCTGATTTTTAAGTAAGCGAATACTCAAAAAGAAATAATATAATTCAAATAATTACTATATCTACAGCACAGCTAGTCCATATAACATATCATTCATGTCACACATGGTCACAAGTGTCACAGTCACTGCGGTGAAGCAAAAAAAATAGGAAATTCTACACGTCTCATTATGAGTCTCAAATGATCATTATATGTGGCTCCACAGAGACGTGAATGTGACTGCTGTTTTGTGACGAGTCACCAGGTGACTTTACAATGTAGGTACATTATGACTCTCATGTGACTCTCATTTTTAGACTCAATTTCAAAGTCATCATGAACGTTGCATTATGATACGTATGCATTATGAAGTCCCCAAATAATATCACATTGTAGTCACATGGTAACTTTTCACAAAAGAACACAATTGTGACTTCACAGTAGTCTCTGAAAGTCATCATGTGACTTTAATGTGACATTAATTGGTAACCTATCACAATGCAGTGTTCACGATGACTTTGAAATTGAGTCTGCAGATGACAGTCACATGAGAGTCACAATGTAACTACATTGTAAAGTCACATGGTGACTCGTGACAAAGCAGTAGTCACAGTGACGTCTCAGTGGAGTCACATATAGTGATCATTTGAGACTCATAATGAGATGTATGGAATTTCCTATTTTTTGCTTCACCGCAGTGACTGTGACACTTGTGACCATGTGTGGCATGAATGAGATGTTATATGAACTAGCTGTGCTGTAGAGATAGTGATTATTCGAATTATAATATTTCCTTTTGAGTATTCGCGCACTTGAAAATTAGCATTTTGTGATTGGTCCTTAATTTTGGACATCAGTGTAGTTTAGAAGTAATGTGTCTACTAAAAGTTCTTGCAACCGGCCTCGCTTTTGTTAGTGTGTTTCTTGTTGATTTTTGAGGTACCAGGCGCAGAAAAAGCCTGGGTGGACGCAGGGCTAAATATGAATTGTTAAGAGATCTGTGACGATAATTATTAATTAGTACTTTATTCATTATTTGTGATATAATATTTATTTATTTTCTATTAAAAAGTATTTTACCATTAAGTTGTATATTTTGTTGATACATCAAGATTTTCTTTTTTAACGTACGAATATCCCTGATACTGTTCACAGGCGTTTATATTGCGCGTTTTTCTGAAAAGTGGTTGCACTAAGGATTGATGGAGGATTAACTAGTTTAGAAGTAAAGTGTCTACTAAAAGACCCTTTATTTCTTTAGCGCACATATGGATATAAAAACATTAGATTTATATCCATATATTATTATGTTTTTTTAGTTAATTGAACTCGTTCGTTTTATTAAAAAATATGTAATTTTATCACAATATAGTTTTAGATTCTTGCAACCGGCCTCGTTTTTGTTAGTGTGATATCGAAATCACATATTAGTATAATTTCCCCTTTCCTTTTGTTTGCCATCTTAAAAAAGTTCTTTCTCACTTAATTGTACTCCTTCGTTTTATTAAAAAACATAAAATTTTATCGCAATATAGATTTATATTCTTACAACCGGCCTCGATTTTGTTAGTGTGGTTCTTGCTCATTCTTCACTTTCTTGAAATGTGCAGCAGACAACTTTAAATTCGATAAAGTCACTAGAATAATTTTAGGAGCTATTAATTGCTCGCTCATTTCACCTGGTAGAGTAAAGTGCGTATAATAAGAAATTCAATTTTACATTTGATGCAAATATATTTTGGTATACTTGCTGAAAGTATACCAAAGTATACTGCTTGTTCAATACTTTTCATTGAAACTAGCTTGTGAAGAAGGTGGGAATTTTGATATATAATATTAACAATTGATTTATTCTGTACTGAGATTTATATCCATACATTATTATGTTTTTTTAGTTCGTAGTGAAACTTGTCATAAAGGTCGTATAAAATACGTTGCCTTTAAGTATGGATATTTTGGTGATGTGCTTTCTAAGTATAAATTTACCGGATATAAAATGTAAACCTGAAAGCAGTTCAGTTTTAAAAGTTTTCGCGCAGTCTTAAGTTGATAAGACTCAAACAAACTAGTAGTAGCTTTTAAATAAAGCACAATCTTGCTTAATGGTATACAAAACACGAACTTTAATAAGCTAAAAGTTAACTTCTACGTTTCGAGCTATTTCTACAGCCATCTTCAGGAGAATATGATGGTAAAAAATGCTCAAAGTTCAGAGATGAAAGTTTCCTGTGGAAGAGATAATTACTCGAAACTTGACCAATGATTTTAATACAAAAATGTAGTAAGTAAGTAAGTAAGCAAGCACCCACCCTGGGAACCCGCTTTTGGCTTATGGTTAGGTGAAACCCCCAAAGACCAGGGCAGGGAAAAGTTTTACTACCTGCGGAACTCCTTCAATGATTTTTTTTTTTTTTTTTTTACAGTTTAGGAGAAATAGCAATGTTAGATATATGACAATTATTAATGAACTGAGATCAAATGAATCAAAAAGGTCAATTTAAGAAACCACAAGTGCCGCCATCTACACATGACGGACAAAACCACGTTCAACTGAGTTTTCATTCAAGTTTTGGCAACATAATACAAGTTTAAGCTAAAATATTGTAATTATTAAGTATTGTAATTTCTTAAATAGACATTTTTGATTCATTTGATCTCAGTTCATTAATAATTATTTATTTTCACTAGATGGCAACACTACATTTTTGTATTCAAATCATTGGTCAAGTTTCGACTAATTATTTCTTACACAGGAAGAGATACATCTGTTCATCACAGTTCTGTTCAAGCATCAAAGTTCACATCTGTGAACTTTGAGCCTTTTTACCATCAAATTTTCCTGAAGACGGCTGTAGAAACAGCTCGAAACGTAGAAGTTAACTTTTAGCTTATTAAAGTTTGTGTTTTGTGTACCATTAAGTAAGATTTTGTCTTTATGTATTATATTTTATGGTGCAATTGTCCAGTATGTGTTATAGTAACTTATAAAACATAATTATTCGTTTACTATAGGTATGATATCGAAATCACGTATTAGAATAATTTCCCCTTTTCTTTTGTTTTCTATCTTAAAAAAGTTCTTTCTCACTTAATTGAACTCTTTCGTTTTATTGAAAAACATGTAATTTTATCGCTATATATTTTTATGATAAGTAATTTTCTTTTACATGCATCCCCCTGTTTCTTGGATTTTAATATGAACATATTTCTCTTTTCCAGCTACCCGCTGTATTAAAAAAGTAGAGGCAATGTTGAAACTTAAATTAGCTGCGTTGTGCAATCATCAAATGATCAAGCCGAATCCTTATTTGGTCATGTCTGTCTGCAATTCCGCCTAACGATTTTTTCTTCATATGTAAAATTTCACTTGTGTCTGCTCCTTTCTGGCCTGCTATCCTCAACGTACCTATGAGACGCAAGATGTCGCTATCATGTATTTTTTTCTGACCTCTGAAGAAATACAAAGATTACCAAGTATGTTTTATCTGAGAGCCCGTATAAAATCTTGATGTAACTTCACGAGCCTTTTTACTCCCCAGAGAAGTTAAAATGGTTCCTTCTTTACATATATTAATTCAGGGTTGTGGCGATATATGAACCAAAATAAATCCGCTCATAGAATGGTTCTTTCAGAGAAATATGTGCCAAGAGGCAACCTTATGGCGAATATATTGGCGATACTGTACTCACTGAAATCAAGGGTGATTTTTCACACACTCACTCACTTTTACGCTGTTTCTGTTATCTCCGGATGTTAGCTCCATGGACCCCCGGATCACGGTTGTCTTAAATAAAACTTTTACATGACATTGAATCTGGACATCGTTATTTTCAAAGGTATTAAACGTCAAATTAATATTATTTGCCTTATTTTCTCGACTCGAATCTGAAGCTATACAACAATAGGTTAATTACATAAGAACATTTTTACAAGTTAAGTAAATGATACACCAGAACGATGGGATGAAATGTCAAATATTATTGTTTTATATAGATAAATAAATGTTTATGTGTCCTTCATGTATGACAATTCATGTGTTACAATTTAGTTTACCTATGTTGCTAATGCATGTCTAACAGCGTAATCCGGAATATTAAACGGAATATGGAAAGTTTCCTTTGTCACAGATTTCAACACACAATATTATTAAAATAACTTCGTTTTCTGAAGAATTGATAAGCCATTTACAATTTAAAGTGACATATTCGTTGAAACAATATTTTTGAAAGCTATCAAAACTAATTATAAAAATACGCGTATATAGTGTCAAATTATAAATGTTACATTTTTATGAGTATGCAGTCATATGTAGCCACTTGACTTTATTTTCAGAGTGTTCATGTTTGGAATAATTAAATGACAGTAATATTTAATAACACTATAATTTACAATGTAAATTGATTTTAGGCATAAAAATCATATTATTTATACAGATCGATATTAAAACAAATTAAATTGCACAATTTTATTCAATTTATAGAAATCCTTATCATGAAAAAAAAGTGTATCACTTTATAATTAAAAGTGTTGTTTTGTTCAAGCCAAATTCATAAATTTGAAGCTGTCGCATGTTTTTGAAAGCGTGTGCAAAAAATTGTGCATTGCTATATAACCTCATTGCTACTGAGTATTGATTTAATATTTTTATTTATTACTGAATTATGTCTTCTAAAATTTTATTTCAAAGTAAGAATTTTAATCTACTATTTCGAACCTTACACATAGAAGCATATCATTTTGTGATTGGTGTTGCAATCATGCTAAAGTAACATTTTTAAAATGGCAAAAAATGAAAGTACACATATACAACCTACGGAGTAAAGAAGAGATTAAAAAATAATAAACATATCAAAAACGTTTTAGATATTGAATGCGTTTTGCAACATTTTCTAATTTTACAGGTGTGTCTCATACCATTTACACGACACATTTTTATACGAAAAATCTTCCGTTTTACGAAAATACTTCCGTTTAACTCGTGGCATCATTTTCGGATTTGAGGATTATTTCCAAAGTATCATGATTAAGATATTTTTATTTGTATGTGGAGATTATTTTAAAATTCTTGTGAAATTTTAATTGCTCCAGGAATTACATGCAGTTTTGCTATTGGGTTGAGAATGATTCATGATCGTTTTTTAAAAAAAATGTTTAGCATTACAATCAATCATATACTCTCCATTGTTGTTTACGTTTTCAATAACTTTTCCCTTTCTATTCCTTTTCTGAACCCATTCAATAACTTTTTTAATTCCGCGGTAACAGAAATAATTTGGATTTTCCCGATTTTGACTTAAGCAATTCATAGACCAAGCTCTCGGATGTACGTCATTATAGAACAATACACCGTGCAAAACTTTCAAAGGCGAATGAAGTGAATAAAAATGTGATGGCGCCGTGAAAGTATGGATAATGCAAAAAGCAAATGGTGAAGAAAATACTCATTTTTTTTGCCCGCTGTACACTCTATTTTAACGATATTTAAAAATAAAAATAGTCGATACAGTTAAAAATAAAAATAAACCCAGCATTAGGACAAAATATGCTCTTTTAAAGAATATGAAATATTTTTCCGATGTGTTTTATTTCTGCGTTTTTTTAAAATTAAAAATCGTTTTTTTAAATTAAAAAACACTCATGAAATATCTTTAAACCGATATGTATTTTGCGACGAAGTGTTTGCTTACTTTTCTCATTCTTTTTTTTTATAATACCCTAATCATGCACGTCTATGGTTTTGAGAGATTTTTCAAAATCTTTTATTTTCTAATACCAACTTACAGAAATTTAAGATTTTCCTAAAATTTGATTTTTTTTTTTGAAAAACACCTATCAGGACTTTTTGTTTGCTAGCCAGATTAATTTATTTTTCTACCTATATTATTTAATTTATATAAAAAATAGCCACAATTGAAACAAATATTTTTAAATTGTTTTGATTAAAATGAAATATCAACTCTTAACCAACTATGAAACATGAAAGTCAGTGCACCTGTAAAATTTGAAATTATACATTATGAAGAAAAGATCAAATAAATGTTAATTCACACCAATCACATATCCATTAAATCTTGGTGAAATATTAACAATCTGCAAAAGAAAAAAAACAAATAAAACAAATGAATTTACAAGCCTTGCCATATTGATAAACTTATAAGTAATTAATATTTGGAAATTTTTCCAGAGAGAAACATTTGCCTTGCATACAATATTTCAAATGAAAATCAAATTTCAAATTATTTTTGCTTAAAAGGCGCAAAGGCTAACCTAGTGAAAAAGATTCCATGCCGGGATTCGAACCCGGGCCATCAGTATAGCGCACTGACGTTCTACCGACTAAACCACATGGAACGATACCCAGCCTGAAATTTCCCACTATTACAGGTTGGCAAGGCTACAAACGCAGCACAAGATGGAATATTTTCCGTGAGCCACCGACATGGGGCAAACACAGACCCTTAATTAAATCCAGCATCGATTGAATCTATATTAATATTTGGAAATTTTTCCAGAGAGAAACATTCGCCTTGCATACAATATTTCAAATGAAAATCAAATTTCAAATTATTTTTGCTTAGAAGGCGCAAAGGCTAACCTAGTGAAAAAGATTCCATGACGGGAATCGAACACGGGCCATCAGTATAGCGCACTGACGTTCTACCGACTAAACCACATGGAACGATACCCAGCCTGGAATTTCCCACTATTACAGATTGGCAAGGCTACAAACGCAGCACAAGATGGAATATTTTATATGAGCCACCGACACGGGGCAAACACAGACCCTTAATTAAATCCAGCATCGACTGAATCTATATTAATATTTGGAAATTTTTCCAGAGAGAAACATTCGCCTTGCATACAATATTTCAAATGAAAATCAAACTTCAAATTATTTTTGCTTAGAAGGCGCAAAGGCTAACCTAGTGAAAAAGATTCCATGACGGGAATCGAACCCGGGCCATCAGTATAGCGCACTGACGTTCTACCGACTAAACCACATGGAACGATACCCAGCCTGGAATTTCCCACTATTACAGATTGACAAGGCTACAAACGCAGCACAAGATGCAATATTTTCTATGAGCCACCGACATGGGGCAAACACAGACCCTTAATTAAATCCAGCATCGATTGAATCTATATTAATATTGGGAAAATTTTCCAGAGAGAAACATTCGCCTTGCATACAATATTTCAAATGAAAATCAAATTTCAAATTATTTTTGCTTAAAAGGCGCAAAGGCTAACCTAGTGAAAAAGATTCCCTGCCGGGAATCGAACCCGGGCCATCAGTATAGCGCACTGACTTTCTACCGATTAAACCACATGGAACGATACCCAGCCTGGAATTTCCCACTATTACAGGTTGGTAAGGCTACAAACGCAACACGATGCTGGATTTAATTAAGGGTCTGTGTTTGCCCCATGTCGGTGGCTCACGGAAAATATTCCATCTTGTGCTGCGTTTGTAGCCTTGCCAACCTGTAATAGTGGGAAATTCCAGGCTGGTATCGTTCCATGTGGTTTAGTCGGTAGAACGTCAGTGCGCTATACTGATGGCCCGGGTTTGATACCCGGCATGGAATCTTTTTCACTAGGTTACCTTTTGCGCCTTTTAAGCAAAAATAATTTGAAATTTGATTTTCATTTGAAATATTGTATGCAAGGCGAATGTTTCTCTCTGGAAAAATTTCCAAATATTAATATAGATTCAATCGATGCTGGATTTAATTAAGGGTCTGTTTTTGCCCCATGTCGGTGGCTCACGGAAAATATTCCATCTTGTGCTGCGTTTGTAGCCTTGCCAACCTGTAATAGTGGGAAATTCCAGGCTGGGTATCGTTCCATGTGGTTTAGTCGGTAGAACGTCAGTGCGCTATACTGATGGCCCGGGTTCGATACCCGGCATGAAATATTTTTCACTAGGTTTCCTTTTGCGCCTTTTAAGGAAAAATAATTTGAAATTTGATTTTCATTTGAAATATTGTATGCAAGGCGAATGTTTCTCTCTGGAAAAATTTCCAAATATTAATATAGATTCAATCGATGCTGGATTTAATTAAGGGTCTGTTTTTGCCCCATGTCGGTGGCTCACGGAAAATATTCCATCTTGTGCTGCGTTTGTCCTTGCCAACCTGTAATAGTGGGAAATTCCAGGCTGGGTATCGTTCCATGTGGTTTAGTCGGTAGAACGTCAGTGCGCTATACTGATGGCCCGGGTTCGATACCCGGCATGGAATCTTTTTCACTAGGTTACCTTTTGCGCCTTTTAAGCAAAAATAATTTGAAATTTGATTTTCATTTGAAATATTGTATGCAAGGCGAATGTTTCTCTCTGGAAAAATTTCCAAATATTAATATAGATTCAATCGATGCTGGATTTAATTAAGGGTCTGTTTTTGCCCCATGTCGGTGGCTCACATAAAATATTCCATCTTGCGTTGAGTTTGTAGCCTTGCCAACCTGTAATAGTGGGAAATTCCAGGCTGGGTATCGTTCCATGTGGTTTAGTCGGTAGAACGTCAGTGCGCTATACTGATGGCCCGGGTTCGATACCCGGCATGGAATCTTTTTCACTAGGTTACCTTTTGCGCCTTTTAAGCAAAAGTAATTTGAAATTTGATTTTCATTTGAAATATTGTATGCAAGGCGAATGTTTCTCTCTGGAAAAATTTCCAAATATTAATATAGATTCAATCGATGCTGGATTTAATTAAGGGTCTGTTTTTGCCCCATGACGGTGGCTCACGGAAAATATTCCATCTTGTGCTGCGTTTGTAGACTTGCCAACCTGTAATAGTGGGAAATTTCAGGCTGGGTATCGTTCCATGTAGTTTAATCGGTAGAAAGTCAGTGCGATATACTGATGGTCCGGATTCGATTCCCGGTATGGAATCTTTTTCACTAGGTTAGCCTTTGCGCCTTTTAAGCAAAAATAATTTGAAATTTGATTTTCATTTGATATATTATAAATAATTGTTTGAGAAATGAATGCACTAAACTGCTAGAAATTAATCACATAAATCTCCAAGACTGGCCGCTATCAACTGTCTTTGCATTTGTCAAGCAATCAAGTTCCACGTATTCTAAATGAGATACTAAACTGTGTAATGTAAACATACGTGGCATGCTATGACAGTCAAGTGCTTGCATATTCTTAACAATAACCCATGAAGGAATACTTTTTTTTGGTATCATGTTGAAAGCTCTAACAAAATATTTCCGATAATAATGCATTCAAAATATTTTGAATTGTTCTTTATTATAGCTGTAGATTTTGCTCACATCACATAAGATTAATTTATTTCATATCAAAAAGCGATGACATCATTAAACTACACTATCAATAATCACTGCACTTAGACGCCATAAAACCCCATATAACCAACCACTGCACTTAGATGGTACAGTACTATATTTTTATGTGAAATAAAAAGTATAAAAAATATAAATTTTAATCTATGACTTATACATTGCAAATGTTTAGTATGTTCCAACTGGTTAGTACCTCCTCAAAACTTTCTATACATTGGAAAAAAATATTTCAAACAATTATCGCCTTTTATGTGGCATCGTAAACAAACTATAAATATCGCACGTACAATATTCCGCAAGGAACATGTTACAGTATACATCTCAATTTTGCTATGTTTGAAGCAGTTCAACGCAAATGAAATGTTCTAAAACTAGTACTGCTTATAAAAGTAATGTGTAACATGTCTGTAGCCGTTTATGACTTACAATTATAAATGCCACTCTCAACCTTTTCAATAATGAACGAAGAAAAAAGTATTTCATGGCTTTCCAAAAATATTCACGAAAGTTAAAGCGAACAGACAGGCAAACTAAAGTAATAAACTATTTTTTCTGCATAATTAATTTTATTAATTTACCTCACGCTTTTACTGATCAAAATTTCCATTACGGGTTTCTTCTAAAAAAGAGATTTTTGTTTATATCAGATTAAAATATACTTTCTTTCTAAATAAACCTGAATATATATATATATATATATTGCTTTAATAAAATACGCAAGAAATATTAAAGTTTAATTTGAAACCGACAAATCATTCCGAAAATTGTCTCACATCATTTGATTAAGACTTTTTTTATTTTTTTTTTTTTTAAATGAAAACAGTTTTAAATATTCTTTAAGTGACAATCCACCTTCCCTAAGATTTAAGGATTTTTGAAGCCTATTGATGAACATCCATTTATACTAATTAATATCCATATCTTAAAGTAAAATATCATATTCTTTTATTTACTTGATATATTATAAAGTAGTAACTTAACTGAGGAGCGGTACCACACAAGAACGAAAAATCATGCGTCCGTCATAGATTTGGCAACACTTTCCAACAAATTCAGAATACTGTAACAATACCTCACAGTTTATTAAGGTAAAAGATGTCTAAAGCAACAATTAAAAAAAAAAAAAACCGCATAACGCATTTGAATATCAAATTTGTACTTTTACCGTAAAAAGTAGGGAAAATAGCCGTTTTATTTGTGTGTGTGCAGCCATGTACATGATCTGTAGATTTCTATGTTTACTGCATAGTGTGCTAAAAGCTTGTTCAGTTAAACGAGTAGCACAGTTGAGAATTTCCAATCAACAATTTCCGCAAATAAACTGAAATGTACTCGAGAACATTTTGTGCAGCCCTGTATATGATCTATAGAATTTTTACACACCAAATAATATTTAAAAAACTAGTTCAATTTAAAACGCGCACCAGAACTGAAAATGCAATTCCAGCAATTATTGTTCATAGCTTCAATTTCTTCCGTAGATAAATTCTTTTCTGTGTCCCTGTAAATGAATGATAAATTATATGCACGCTAAATTCTACAGTCAGCGTCTTATTATAAGCCTCAGTGACATATATATAAATTTCAATGCGTATAAAATAATGTAATATTATTAAAATATACCACAGACGAGAATTTCCCCATAGGCCATAATGTAACGGAATTCTTGTGAGTATACCTGTAGATGAACCGTAAAGGCAGTATATCTCATTTTCAATATTGAACATGCCATAGTAAACACAAATAACATATACCAAGTTCTTGACAATCTGACTATATTTAAGGGAGTCAGAGAACAGACAGAGGGTATACAGGCAAATCGAAGTCATAAACATTTTCCAGCTATGTTGGAAAGTATTAAACAAGTTGGAAATTGCTCGTCAAACGTGGCAAATGAGGTGCGCTCGTACTATAACTACTTTATAATTATTTTTTGCACCCCATATTGTACTGAATGTATAATTTTTTGAACTTCATAAAGCGCGTAGTCTGATACATCATTAAAATGCACTTCCAATATTTTTTCCCATTCCCCGTAATGTAACGGAACACTTTTGACTGTCCCTGTAATTAAACTATACATGCGATTTTCCTAAAATTTGAAATAGCTCAACACAATTTTGCAACAATTATATCTTTAAAATTTCAGACCATTCGGAAGGCTGTAATATCATTAAAATGCACTTGCAATAATTTTTCCCATTGGCCGTAATGTATAGAAAAACTTTTGACTGTCCCTGTAATTAAACTATACATCCGATTTTCGTAAAATTTGAAATAGCTCGACAAAATTTTACAAAAATCATATATTTGAAATTTCAGACCATTCGGTTGGGTAGTTTTTGCTCTGTTACATGCGGACAGACAGACGGACAGACGGACGGACTGAACGACGACTATAGGTGCTACGTATTTATATAATTACGAACGCACCTAAAAAACGATCAAGCATGTAAGATATGGAGACCTAAACTCATCGTAGACTTACCTTTAACAATATAACTAAATAATTCGTTTTCTTATACCAAAAACTAGTAAAAGACGTAGTCGTTAAAAAAATATAATAATTAAAAAAGGCATTTTTACGGAAGTAGGATTAACTCAAAGTTTTCCACCACAAATTTCATTACTTAAATTTACACAGAACAGTGAGATATCAATATTTCGTAACATTCCTACGTGTTTCTCAAGAATGACTAGAATTCCCCCTTGGATCAAAACTTTATATTTAATTTATTTCATAAAAACGTTCCGACATGTAAGAAGTTACCCTATTTTTTTCCTGTTACATTTCTAATTACTTCTTCCGAAGAGTCTGCTTAATAGTAATCCATATGTCATCCTAAATAAACGATGAGGAGATTTTGAGGTTCCTTTATTAAATGCTCCTCATGCAATCAATTTCCTTCGTATTCTTACTTTCGTCTCTGTTTATATTCTATTGAAAGAATAGGACGTCAAACAGTGACATCATTTTCTGTTTCCTGCGACAACTTCTGATTGCTTTCACGGGAGGTGACATTTCGTTGGAGAATGGAATTCTGAAGTGGAATTTGGCATTTCCATTTAAGAATCCAGATTGTTCGAACAACTTCTCGTATTTTGTCGTTATTAAATTGTTCCATTTGTGACAACAGATAACAAAATAGTTTCTAGACCAGAAATAGATTTCAGAAAACAGGAATGGTTTTATTAAGATATAATCCAATGAAGCATGAAATGAGATATTGTTTCATATTATTTTTGTTTTTCGATTTAAATATTTCTTGTTCATTGTGGAAAGGCTTAACCGTTATACTCTCATTTATTTATTGCTTGATAGACAAAGTAACTTTAAAATTTTATCCGTGGTAGGTAAATAAGTGTTATAAATTCATTTTAAATGTGGTTTTAAATACAATAAAAATATTTTTTAGTTTTTAAAGTTCATTTTTAGGGTTTCGTTCATCTGACGAAACCCTATTCGTCTCGCTCCTCTGTCTGTCTGTCCGTCTGTCCGCCTGTCCGTCACAGAGCCCGTTCTCAGAAACTATACATGCTAGAGACTTGAAATTTTGCATACTTATAGCTCAACACCTCACATCAAACGACAAATAATAAAATTTTGAAAAAGTCTTACATTTAACCCTTTGGGTACCCACATGTGTATTTTAAACAATTCTTTCTAAGTGAGCCCCTAATTAGGTTGGAGGCAGGAAATTCTGTGTATTTATAGCTGGATACCTGAGACAACACGACAAATCATAAAATTTTGAAAAAGTTTTATATTTAACCCTTTGGACTCCAACTTGTGTATTTTAACCAATTTTTTCTAACGAGCCCCTAATTAAGTTGGAGACATGGAATTTTGCATTTTAATAGTTAAACACCTGAGCCCAAACAACAAATCATAAAATTTTGAAAAAGTTTTATATTTAACCCTTTGGGCTCCAACTTGTGTACATTCAGCAATCCTTTATAACAGAATTCCTAATTAAATTGGAGACATGGAATTTTGTGTTCTTATAGCTGAACACATTAGATCACACGACAAATAATAATTTTCGAAAAAGTTTTATATTTAAACCTTTGGACTCCAGCTTGTGAATTTTAAGCAATTCTTTTTAAAAGAGTCCCTAAGTGAATTGGAGACTGGAAATTTTGCATAGTTATAGCTGAATACCTGAGACCACACGAAAAATAATAAAATTTTGAAAAAGTCTTGCATTTAACCCTTTGGGCTCCCACATGAGTATTTTAAACTGTTGGAGACTTGAAATTTTGCATACTTATAGCTGAACACCTCACATTAAACGACAAATAATAAAATTTTGAAAAAGTCTTATATTTAACCATCTGGGCTCTGACTTGTGCTTTTTAAGCTTTGTTTTCTAACTGAGCCCCTAATTAGGTTGGATATATGAAATTTTGCATACTTATAGCAGAACACTTTCGATCACACGAAAAAACATAAAAGTTTTCAAAAAGTCTTATATTACTTACCCCTCCGGGCTCTAACTTACGTATTTTAAGCCTAGAATAGAGTGCGCCCCTGGTTTCGAAATGTGGAACTAACAGATTTTGCAAAAGGATAAAGTGTTTTGAAAGGAATATTAAACGAAACCCTTTGTGCGATCTGTGATCACACTTACCCACTTGTTTGTATTTTTATTTTGCTAAAGTTTTTTACATATAATGCAAAAAGTATAAAACTGATAAGTATTTTTCGAACGGCATTGGTTAAATCTTGGGGTATACTGAACCCCAGAGTGGTGTTATCGATACATTTGAATGTATTATTGAATTCCATGATTAATTATAAGCTTACGTTTTTGATTTAATATGACTTCTTTGTTCTTTCAAAGTCTATGAACATCGCACATAAATATTTCATATTTATGTTTTTTAAACAGTTCCAAACAACAATTCACTCCCTACGCCATGTATTACATTTTATATCTAAAACTTTTTGTTTTAAATGTATATAAAAATCTTAAACTTAACCCCTTAGTTGCCGCGCCCGATGCCTTCACGAGAAAATTTCCCGGGAAATTATTTTCTCGGGATTTAAGGGGCTAAAATAAACTTTAATCTTCTGAACTTATTAAATAAATGTATATAAGTACTATACCAGAAGTTTGAGTTTTGAAAGTAGACAGTCGATTACTTACTTTAAGACTTTTTACCAGTTTTCTAATTCAAGAAAAATATCATGTTGCGTAATTTGAAAACACACACACACACAAGTACATAGATATTATTATGGAATTTTAATTTATTTCTTAGATATATTAATATATTTAACAAATCCTGGGTTTTTAGGATCTGTTATAAGGAGCTTAGTATTGTCGTTTTTAATGCTTATACAATAATAGTCGACGAAATAGCATATCTTTTGGAAAGCGCATAGTACATTTAAACACATAATTTCGGTAATTATTATCTTCAGTAGTGATGGAATTTTAATTTACTTTTTGGAGATATTAATATATTTTTTAAATCCTGGGCTTTTACGATCTGTTATAAGGAGCTTAATATTATCATTTTTAAAGCTTATACAATAATATTCGACGAAACAACATATCTTTTGGAAAGCGCATAATACATTTAACACATGATTTCGGTAATTATTGTCTACAGTAGTGATGGAATTTTAATTTATTTCTTGGATATATTAATATATTTAAAAAATCCTGGTTCTTACGATCTGTTTTAAGGAGCTTAATATTGTCGTTTTTAAAGCTTATGCAATAATATTAGCCGAAATAACATATTTTTTGGAAAGCGCATAATACATTTAAAGACATAATTTCGGTAATTATTATCTACAGTAGTGATGGAATTTTAATTTATTTCTTGGATATATTAATATATTTAAAAAATCCTGGATTCTTGCGATCTGTTATAAGGAGCATCTGTTATATTGTCGTTTTTAAAGCTTATACAATAATATTCGACGAAATAACATATCTTATGGAAAGCGCATAATACATTTAAACACAATTTCTGTAATTATTATCGAATTCTTTAGTATAGACATGTCACTGAGTTATAGAACTATACATACGCAACATAGTATACTAATTTTTCTTTAGATTGGAAACGCGTAACACAGTTGAAATATCCCTATCAGCAAGATCTGTCAATAAATAAAAATGCATTCGAATTCTTTGGTACTTAACATTTTACGAAGCCCAATTTGGTATCTATTAAATTTATACACACCAAATAACATGCATAAAATTAGTTAAATTTAAAAAGTATATCACAACAGGAAAACGCATTTCGAGTAATTATCGTTCATAAAATTCTTTTTGTGTGTCCTGTAAATTAAAGATAACAGTTATGCATTACATCGTATACAGAGCATATGTTGTTGTGCACTAATTGATGTACCGGGTGTCCTAAAAAGGACTGACTGATTTTAAAATTCAATAACTTGCAAACGGTGACAGATATTTAAAAAATTCTTGCAAGAGCGTTATGCATAAGGTCAAAAGTTTTTTTTACAGTTATTTTCGATTTTAGTTCGAATTACAAACAATAGATGGCGCTGCGACCAATATGCGCTAAAAACAGGCTCGATATTTTGGTCGATCTCTTCTTCCATGCGGAAAAAGGAGATGGAAATGTATTAAGTGAGTCTCGATGGACCAAAAATCGAGCCTGAATTTAGCGTCTATTGATTGCAGTGCCATCTATTGTTTGTAATTCGAACTAAAATCGAAAATCACTGTACAAAAAACTTTTGACCTCATGCATAACGCTCCTGCAAGATTTTTTTAAATATCTGTCACCGTTTGCAAGTTATTGAATTTTAAAATCAGTCAGTCCTTTTTAGGATACCCGGTATATAAATTTCAACATGTTTGAATTAATATAACGCCATAGAAAAAACATTCTAAACGATTTTTCTCTTTAAAACCTTAATTGCAACGGAATTTTCTTGAGTGCCCCTGTAAACGAACTATAAAAGCTACACACTTCATTTCCAATACTGGACATACCATAGAATATATCAAAAACATAGAAATTGCATAGAAATACGATTATATTTACGTAAGTTAGAGCACGGCCAGACAGACAGTCAGCAGAAAAACTTCAATCATAAACACTTTTCAACTATATTGGACCCTATGTTAAAAAATAATACTGTTGTCTCTAAACCTTCATCGGAGGGCTTAGCAACTATCACTCGCCATTCGCCAAGTGGTGAGTAGAAATCTATTATATGGCCGGCAAAATATTACGAATACCATCGACTATGGCGAGTAACCTATTCGTGGAAGAATTTTAAATATCCGGAAGTTGTGAAACAAAAACAGTTTTCCGCTTTTAAATTTTATCTACCATTACTAGGAAGGCAAAAAGAAATGTTTATTGAAATTGTATTTCGTTAAATAAAATTTTGGAAATGGAGAATAATCAAGGTTTGTTGACATATGAAGAGCTAAGTGGAAGAACATGTTAAATAACAAAAATTACATTTGAAGAAATTTGAAGTGAAAGTTTTTGCTGTAAATTTTAATGATTTATTTTCTGTTTGATACCACGTATTTAAAATATTAACAGGTATGGCACTAAACTCTCTCAGAAAAATTTATTCATAATTCTCAAATTTTCAAATATTAAAAATTATTAATATTATTGACATTATTAAATATTAAAATATTAAATATTAATGAATAATCTCTTAAATCTTCGAGACTAAATAGAATCTTAGTATTTTAGCTTCGCCATGTGATAGGATACCTCATAACGCTTTCATCCAAAAGATTAAAATTTTTTTTAGAAAATGTAGTATAACATGTTCATCCACTCAGCTCTTCATATATCAATCGATACATATCTTGATATATATCATGATACAAATCCGATATTTATTTTAAAAATATCAAGAATTTTGATATTTTCGATATTTTCATATTGCACGATATTTATTTTCAAAATATCGAAATGTGTGATATTTTCAATATTTTTCTATATTTGATATTTATTTTTAAAATATCACTGTGCAAGATATTTTTAGTCAAAACAAGTGCAAATAAAATTTCCAACTGTTATTGACTGTAATGTTCTGTAAATAAAGAATTTTCGTCTCTAATAGTGACTTTTTTAGCCGAAAAAGAAAACAGATATCTTTTCCAAGCTTTATGTTTGAATTTTTTACTTTTAACTATAGATTATGAGGCACATAATTAATTCAGAATAGACACTGAAAGATAAACAGTCGAATTTAGATACCCAGTTATGTATACAGGCTTCATTAGAAAATAATCTGTTCAGGTATTGATTTAGTTCAGTTGTTTAAACTGTACAGGATGTTAGAGAATAAAAAATAAGATAGGCTTACATTTATGTTAAAAATTTTCAATTAAAATAATATTTTGTATTTAAAATTTTGTTTTACAAATTTCTGATTTCTTTACAGTTGATACTGAATCACATGGCATTTTCATTTCTTTTCTTTTTATGTAAGTGCATAAAGCAAATTGTTTTTACTTTCAATTAGTTGATCTTCAGTTTTGTTCTAAGTAAAAAAAATAAGGGAAAAGATAAATGTGCTTTTAGTATATTGTTTTAGTTTTCATGTTAAGCGCAATAATATGTTTTAGTTTCCAATTTATATTATTCTTGAAAATATTTATTACCAGCAGTAAGTTGACTATTTTGAAAATATATAGAAAATATCGGATATTTTTGATATTTTCGAAAATATTATGATATTTACGAACCCTGAGAATAACGCATCGGAAGCATTTAAGATTAAAATATATGTGAATTTCCTTATAGTGCGCAACATATTTTTTATGGTTATTTTCTTCTTTAATACCAAAGCGGATTTAGAATGCTACCAGAATATTATGAAACTGATGCAGTCTATATATACTATCTGCATTAGTACAACTTCATGTGAACATAGATTTTGATCCACAAATCAAATTCTGCTAGATGTATTAGATGATCTTATGCTGATTATGATATCATTTGATATCATATATTTTTGTTTTATGGATAGTTAATATTAGATTATAAAGTCAAAAATTTATAACTATTTTTTAAAAGAATCTGACTCATTTTATCTATCGAATATCTAGTTACTAAATTAATCAATTTCTTTTTTTTTTTACATATTCGTTTTAATTGTTCCCCAAAACTTATTTTTTATAAGAAAAGAAAATAATCTAATTCACAGCTACTTGAGCCTAAATCGTTTTCACTTATTTTCATATGCTAACTAAAATTCTACCCACACAATTAACTTTTAACTTATGCGTTTTCTAAAAGAGATAACATTCTTTATTCGAGCGATTAATTGTAAAATCTAGATGTTTGGTTCCGGCTTATTTTAAGATATCTTTCGCTATTAAATCTCTTTATTTTTATCTGCGGTATAATTTACATTACTGTTCGTTAAACGATTCTCCACGCAAAATCTTTCTCATTTTTTCCGAACTAGAGTTTGGCTATTTATCTTTAGACTTCAATTTAAATTCCCCAATGTAACGGTCATCCATTGGCAAAACCTGTCGCTTAACCAATATACTTATCTAGCCAAAAACTTCAGTAATATCAAATGTGAAATCACTCATTAAGGATAAAGTAAGAGGAGGAAAGAAATGATAAAATTTTCGTGCATTTTCGTGGCCCACTCTTATGATTCTTCTTTTCTTTTTTTAGTTCAATTAAAAATACACTTTCAAAACGCCACAGTGGAATCGCATTTATGAATCTTCCCGAAACTCGAGGTTTTTTTTCTCGCAATGTACTTTCAACATCGAAAGAACAAGTTATAATAGAACTGAAATAAACTTTCAATTATCTATAATAACCGAAGCAAAAAACTCTTTGATATTGATAATTAGATCGGCTTATGATGCAGACTGTATTCATCATTTTGAGTAAGATAATGCTATGAAATAATAGTGACGCTAAAGACAGGCATTCTACACAGAAAAAAATGATTCTACGGAATAATACTGACAGTTGGGGTGCTAATTTATAACCATAAAATAAGCATCAATATAACGTCTTATAATTGAACTAAACCACATATTACTGCTTAACAACGTATTATTTGCTTATTTTAATGTTCATTAGTGTTAATTTTACGGTTTTAAACTGGCACACCAGCTGCCAGTATTATATCTTAAAATCAATAGTTTTTTTTCTGTGTACCTATAAAAGATCATTTCATTTCAAACAACTACAAATAAAATTTGGAATGTATTATAGAAAAAGTATGCTTTGATACGCTTTAAAAAATGTTTACCATGAAAACTATTTTATAAAACACATTCTCCCTATTTGAGTTATTGCTCGTAGGATTTTTCGAGTGAATAGCACAAAATCAGACGTAACAGACACATTTGGCTCAAAGAATATTTTTATTTTCGCTAGGCGTATTCTTGAGATATACGTTTTCAAAATCCTGCATTTTGACTAATATTTCAGTATACTTTTATGTACTCATTAAAAAAAAAAAAATACAGATAATTCCACGACAATTACATGACTTAATAGAAAATTGTGCAGACTTTAGATTTTTTAAATTTATTTTTCTTCTAGTTCAGAAAACATAAAAAAAAAACCTATGGATTTTGTAAGATCGCAGTTTTCGAAATCCCCAATTAAAAATGTTTTTAAAACAGAATTTCTTTGCAAATGGATTTTAACCTCTTTTATAGTTTCCACATAAAAAAATTGTGGAAAATCAAAAATATGTAGCAACTCATGTTTTTTGAAATTCATCCGTATGACCTTTATGTCATCACATTTCATACAAAACAAAGCTAATATGTTGAAAATTTTACTAAAATACCTTCATAATTCTTGAAGTTATTAACGAAAATCTGGGTTAAGGTTGGAATGAAACAACCTGTATTTTTGACGGAATAAGATCTAATTTACTGTACAAAAATTCATTATATTAATGGCTAGATCATTTGTTCATTTTTTTTTTTGGTAAAAGTAGTTTAAAACTCTACGTACCTAAGCTAGAATGAATTTAATTAATTATATAGTTGAGCTGTCTTGTATTTAATATTACTGATTTGTCATTGTTTAAATGAATGGGATTGGCTTAGACTTTAATCGTTAACAATAAATATACAATATTTATATCAATGTATAGATTAGATGTTATTAAAAAATATATAACTTTTGCAAATTAAAGTATTATGTCGTGCAGATATTTCAAAAAATGAATTCTATATATTATTTTTTTTAATATTAGGTTTCGCTGAAACAAATCAGTTGAAAGAGTATTTGATATGTCATGCTATGAATATATATCTATCTTTATTTTTATAGTTTTAAAAGAAATACACGTTACAAAATGTATCATAATCTCGAGAAAGAAATCTGAAAAAAGACGTTTTCAACTGAAAATATAATACCGTTGTAAAAGTATATGTTAGAGGTTATCAGAACAAAAGATACTTTTAATCCTATTGTTGTCATGGACACAGAGAGATTTTATTTGCATTTTAAAATTCCCTTTGTTCTTAGTAATTCTCTTATTTCCACAGAAAATTAGGCAAACAATTTCTGAATACAAGTTTCATTATTTTGGACATAAACTACTTTCTATAAGAGTTTAAGCGTTGGAATCCGTATATATTTGAACATATTTTTGGAAAAAAACGTTTTCTACAAATTCAAGTATTTTCATTGTTTCAAAGAATATGCATAAAAGAAAATTTAAATTACGAATTCTTATGTAAGAAATAAGAACGAAAATAATACTTACGAGTTAAAACAAAGATTTTTTTTTTAAATCTCGCAAATTATGATATCGTAAAGTACTTACTATATTATTGATCTAGATAAGTACCAAGTTTAAAAAAAATTCAGTTTATTAAAAATTGTGTTTTTTTAATAAACAAACAGTCATATATAACTTAAAATAATGGTTATTTCTTGACGAATATGGAAGAAAATGTTAGATATAATATCATTGCGGCTAAATAAGACATGATTCCGTATAGTTTTCTCACATTTACGATATATTTAGCATTTTATTAAAAATAGTATATATATTGTTAAGAAAAACAAGAATTAATACCCTATTTTTAATTAAAACTATATTATTTTATATAAATTTAACAATTGTCTGTAATCTAAGCAAAAAGTATATAATAATGAAAATTAGATAATTTTTGTCACATTTACAGTAGTTAAATTCTAAATGAGACGCACTTAATCATGACACTGCTGCATCTTATGCATGTCAATTCATCTTAAATCATTCATTAATTTGCTAACAGTTTTTGAAATGAGTAATAAAGTGTTGAGATAGATAAAATTTAAACTCGAAGTGTTATTATAACTTTATTTAATAACTTAATAAAAAATTAATTTTGAGATTTGTAATATTGAAAATATTATAATTTAATAAGGAATACTTCAACGTTCACCTTTAAACACCTTTAAATTTGAGAATATAAAAAAACAAGATGTAACAAACAACTATCCAATACAACATAAAGTTTATCAAAACAATATTTGCTACTGTATATTTTAAACAAATATTTTGCTTTTGAGCTTCCTTTACCTCATTTTTGCTTTTAATATTCTGCGTAAACCTCAATATTTTGTTTGTTTGTTTGCTTAGGGAGCGATATGAATTTAGATAACTTAAAGGTTTAAGCTTCTTCATATCTTCTGTTACTTCTGTACCTTTACTTCCAGATTGTTTTAGAGGCAGTAATTGCTGAATTCTGTTTTTGTAAAAATAAAAAGGAAATGAAATCACATTAAATTAAAACAAAACTAAAGCAAAATTAAAATAAGTTAAATTTTCCATTCAAAACATAGCAATTTATTTTATATTTTCTGAATGTGCCAATAAGAATTTGCCAAAAATAAAACGGCGCCAAATTAAACTGCAAATTTTTACTATTTACACAACTACATACAAAGTGGTTTTACTTACAACTGTTGCATACTTAGAACAATGCACTCATATCCAGAGGTGTTCCTACTAATATTATTCTCAAAAGAAATGATCATAAGTATTAAACAAATATATTTTTATATAATTACTTAACACCTTTAATAATTATTTGAACATAATGTGCTCACTTCATACTGGTTCACCAATTTAATTTTTTTTTTTAACATGTTGAATTCAGACGTTTTTCTCCGGGAGGGATTTCTGCGGCTCCGAAGGGATATTTCAGAAATCCGGTGGGAAATTGCACTTTTGTCCATTAAAAAGCATAAAATCCCAAATCTTCCGGGCGGACATTTCAATGTTCTGGGGAGGGGGATCCCCCTCCCTCCTGTCAGCCCCTGAATTCAACACTGTGTGTCATTCTACTGTAAATATAAAATGCAAATGCGAAATTCGTTCTGTCCGCTTTTAACTTCAGTTCTGTTGAATGGATATTGATGGGGCTTCGGCTGTTAGATAATTGTTCAGGAAATGTTTTAGTACATTGCATATCGTTCTACGTTGCTTAATTATTGAATTAGGGAGGAAAGTTTTATAAATGCGTGAACTCGATTGTGAAAGATTATACTTTAAATAAAATTCTACTGGCCGGATTTTGATGGGACTCGTGTTGTCAATTAGATATTTTTAAAGTGTGATTTTAGTATATCGTATATAATTCTACCGTTATTTACCAATTCCTACTGTAAATAATCTACTAAAATAATTGGTCCTTAACACTCAAAATTTTGTCTGAGACAGTAGAAAATATAATAGCGCAATGCCGTTCGTATTGTTTTTAAAAATGCAGAAGGACATCTCAGGTATATTTTCATATTGATTTAAAACCCAACGTCATATTCACCAATGAATTTCGCTTGATTTAAGGTTAATTTGGAGAAACTGGCCAGAGTATAAGGTGAAACCTGGGAGCTAAAAAAAAAAAAAATCCAGGATTGTTTTTGAGAATTTTTCAAAACATAAAAGTAATATTTTAAATCATTAATGATATTTTGTAAAATAACTGCGAAACTGGATCCAGTATTTATTAAAAGAAAAAAAATTCCTTATATAAATAATAAATAAAAAATAACAAACTTTTAATAAAACTGCTTGAATCGAAACAAATTCTTCAGGACACTCACACACACGCACAAAAATACCTTAAAAGCTCATAAAACAAAACAGAACAAAAAAGATTATGGGATTTCAGTGATGACGAATTTTGTCAAAAGTTTGAATTTCAACAAAATTCAAGTGATACTTAAATTTCTTTCAAATTTATATCAAATAAGAACTCAACACTATCAGCAGTAATGCAGAACGTAATATATTAAATAGTTAGTTCCCCCTAATTCGGAAGAACTTTGATTTAAATAACTTTGATTGTTTTCAAAATTTAAAACCAAACTCTAAACACAATGAATAGTAGAGATTTATTAAAAAGTTTTAATTCCGGTCATCTTGAAACACTAGATATTAACAAACACGCAGGAATTCTTGCCAATAAGGTAAGAGTGTTATAAGTGAGATGGGGATCTCCCCTCGCCAATGCTAAACCTATAGGCGTTGAATGTATTCGTATTTTTAAAATATTTCCCCTGGAAATTAATATTTTAAACTTATTTTTTTTGTTGGATATTTAAAGGATATCACCTCTTTGTTAATTTCCAAATTATTTCTAAAATATATGTTTAATTTAATATTTCTTGTGTAATTGCTGACGATTTGTGGGCAAGTTCTCAACAATGGAAATAAAATTAAGTATATAATTTAAAAATATTTTGACAACTAAAATAAAATAAGACATCCTTTAAGAATAGTGCACAGAAAAAAGAACTGAAAAACATCAATTTTCTGAAGAAATATTTTAAAAATTGAAAAAAAAATTCCCCGCCCATAAGTTTAACATTAGTTATGGGATTACACTGACCAACAACCTAAAGCACAAAAATTTGTGTTATCATCATCCACCATATCGTATTTTGAGAAAATTCTCTCGGATTAACTTTTTACCCGACTTCCAAGAAGGGTTATATGTTTCACGCGTATCTGGGTATGTGGATTTCTTTATACCCTCTAAACATCCGAACGGCTGGATGGATTTTAATAAATAAGTGCTCTATCGATTCGTCTTAACCGTCCAATGGTTTTGTTTTTATAAATTCAAAATGGCGGCCGTAAAATACAAAATGACGGTAGAGAGGAAAAAAAAATTACGCACCATATTGAGTGGCATATCATTGGATAGGTCTTTCAAAATGAAGACGATGCTTTATTGACTATTTTACAGTCAGAAGCCCCGTTTAAATATTGCAGTTATGTAGCTAGGATCTCTTCCTTTACTGGAACTCTAACCTTCATAGACATCTATAGGCCTCATCAAAACAGTGTTTATAGATAGGAACTAACAATTAAACATAACTTAAAAGTCATCAATACAAATAAATAAAAAAAAACTAGGTAAGTAATATGAAAAATAGTATCACATTGATGAGAAATGATTAATTAGTTCGCTTTTTACGCAGTCGGGACTTTGATATTGTATATTTAATTTTTACTTGTCAAATTAATTGATCACTCTCCAGAAATCGATTCACGAGAGTCACTTTTCATTTTCTTTTATTCGCGAAACAAACAAAATAATAACACCATGTATAACTTATTTAAATTTTGTTGTGTGTTTTTCTTAGAATAATGAAAGCATTTTAACTTTCATAAAATGTATTTTCGGAAAAGATGTTCAAATATTTAACTGTACAAATGTTTAAATTCTTGCTGAACTAATATTATATATATATAGATATATATATATCCATAATAATACAACTTGCTTTCAAAAATTGTTTTTTCAATTTTCATTGCAAATAAAAGAATCACCAAGAACAAAGATAATTTTAAAATGCAAATTTATTCCCTGGGTATCCATGGCAACTTGCGTTAGTACGGATTAAAGTCTTTTTTGATTTTATAACCTCTCCCATATTCCGTTAGAAGGGTATGATATTTCGTGTTCAAAACCTCCTTACTAGTTATTTCTTGAGGTCATAATAACGTTTTAGAAAATGCATGGGTGTACAAATCCTTAACATGATGAAAGGTATATAAATTGTAAGTTTCAATAATCAATATCAATATTTAAAATATATTAATGTTCATATCATACAAATTAAAATATTTTGTAGATTTGGCAACGTTGCCAAAAACTTGAATGAAAACTTTGTTGAATATGGTTCTGGCCCTCATGCGTAGATGGCGATACTCGTGGTTTCTTTAATCGAACTTTTGATTTATTTGGACTCATTTCATTAATAAGTATTTAATTTTACTGGAAGACACCACTACATTTTTGTTTTCGTATCTTTAGCCAATGTTCGACAAGGAATCTCACGCACAAGAAGTCTTCATCTCTGAGCTTTTAGCCATTTAACCATCATATTTCCCTGAAGACGACTGTAGAAACAGCTCGAAACGTAGAATTTAACTTTTAGCTTATTAAAGTTCGTGTTTTGTGTACAATTAAGCAAGGGTTGTGTGTTTATTTATTATATTTTAGGATGCAATTGCCGAGTATGCGTTAATATTTCTATCTTTTTTTTATATAAAGTAACACTGAGATCTCTAAATCCATTTTTTTTTTCAAAGAAATGAGATTTGACAAAAATGAAAAAGCGATTTCACAGTTTTCGCTTTGCTGAGGAATGATTAGGGGTTGAAATGATACCATAATATGAGTTCAGCTAATACTTTATTAGAACATCATTTACAAATATAACGAAAATATATAAATCTGCTGATAAATATAATTCTTTGCTCTTAATAAAGCTTAAGTAATTCCATGCTAAAATGAAACATTTCAGGATAATAACATAAAATCGTCGATTATCCAGTGGTTTTATTTAAGTATTCTTAAACTATAGAAGAAAGTGAGACAGATGTTTTATATAATATTTAGTTTTAATATTTCTGACTTGTTCCGAAATAGTAGAAGCTGACTCTCAAAGTTAATTCATATTAATAAAAATAAGAATTTTACTGTTTAACTCTCAATTTTGCAGGTATTTGAAAGTTTCAGTATTTCTTGGGTTTGGTAAAATTTACACATGTGGTTTAAAATTTTTATTGAGCCTAAAATGTTTGTTCTAAACTAAATAATAAGGCACACTTATTAGAATAAATCATAATACATTAGGAAATTTACAAATTTAAAGATATAAAATATATATTTAAATAAAATAACCGGCTTAAAATGTAGAGCAAAGCAAGCTCTTAAGTCAAAAGCGAATTTTTTAAACTAGTAACGAACTGTAATGTTTCACATTAGATAATTTACAGTTGCAGTTATATTTTGGGCATTGGCAAACAGTGATTTGAGAAATAAAAGTTTTAGTAAATTTTTAAATCGTTTATTGTAATATATAATGCACAGTAAACTCTCTGTAAGGCGGACTCTGTGTAAGATGGAAATCTGCCTAACTCGGAAAGATTTTAAAGCAACTGCGAATCCATAGACATAGATTAAAATTTGTCTAACGTGGAATATACGTTAGATAGTGTTTACTGTATTTATACTGTATCCACGATCAATTAGTGCGATTCCACCATAAAACTCAAAACTCCACTGTGATTGCAATTCACCTGTCCCACTTTGCTCATTTACAATTATAACTTACTAGCCGCCCTTGGAGACCAGTTTGGCCTCCCTTAAAGTTTATGTTTGGGAAAGCAATCTAAGAATTGTATCACGTTACTTTTATTCATAATTTAATTTGCTTGGACTCCCTTAAATATAATTAATATAATCCCTTAAGGTAATATTAGTTTTTGTTGCATTAAAATATCTCAATTTGTTGATTTTCTGTAAGCAAGTAAACCATATTGGTTTACAATGGAAGTCAATGGGAATTTCACGAAATATTAGAGATATCGCCAAGTTGGCGTCACTTTTGGCGACTAATTTTGCTTGCCAAATTTGGCGATATATCGCCAAGTTGGCGACAAACTTGGCGGTATTCGGCGATAGAACAGAGTCCCCTTTATGGTACCCCCCCCCCCCCCCTACAGGTATGCAGATGCATTAAATGCTGTTCAATAACCAATGAGATGCGTTTCATTCTCGGGTTGTCATTAAACAATTAACAAATAATCGCGATTTCTGTGCCACGTACGATAGCGTAATATATATACAGATTTTGATTACATTTTATTCTCGGAAAAGTTAATCAAATAATTTCAAATATTTTGTTTCTTTGTCTTTCATATCGTCTGAGAGAGAATTCGCAATTTAGGTTATTTTAGTTTTTAAATAACAAACTTGTGAGAAAATAAATAAAATATTTTTCAGAAATGTTAGTTAATTTCAGTAACAGACATTCTTGATTTAGAGTCAATATCCGATTCTTCCTCTGAGAATTATCTAAATGTTTCGGCTCAATACAGCACAATATTTATAATTTTTTATTACTTTTATTGGAGGGGGTAGCGCCATGTTGCAAAGTAAAAAAAAAAAAAAAAAAAAAATATATATATATATATATCAATGCAAAAACCCTTGACGGGTTAAAAGTTTCTGACGCAGCACTTTATCTTATGCTCTAAGAATTTTAAATATGGAACTTAAAAATACTGATATCAAATTTTGAGTGACGTTATGCTATTTCTTAAAAAATATATTTGTATTTATTTCACCATTTTATTTTTGTTTTATTTATAATCGCATGTGCAAAAGTTATGTTCAACATGAAAAGCTGCATAAAATTTTATTCGCTGTTGCTTTATCATTTACATCTCTCATAAATTCAAAATATGTGTTTTAAAAGATATGATATAAAATTTAAGTGACGCCTTGATGTGACTTTAAAAGGTTTGTTTTTTTAAAATTCAATTTAAATTATTTTTGACTTGGTTAAAATATTTTTTTTACATCTACACAATACTTTTAATTTTCCAATTCACTGTTAAATATATCACTTTCATTGAATCTATACTATGCATTGAAATGCATTTTTATTTCAATAAATTGATTTATCTTTTGTGTCACGCTATTCAAAATTGTGAGTAAGATTTATGTAAATGGTTTATTTGCGTCAAACTATCCTTTTTCATACATTTCATGTAGTTTGGACACAATGACGCAAAGAAACCATTTACATAAATCTTACTCACAATTTTGAATAGCGTGACACAAAAGATAAATCAATTTATTGAAATAAATACATTTCAATGCATAGTATAGATTCAATGAAAGTGATATATTTAACAGTGAATTGGAAAATTAAAAGTATTGTGTAGATGTAAAAAAAATATTTTAACCAAGTCAAAAATAATTTAAATTGAATTTAAAAAAACAAACCTTTTAAAGTCACATCAAGGCGTCTCTTAAATTTTATATCATATCTTTTAAAACACATATTTTGAATTTATGAGAGATGTAAATGATAAAGCAACAGCGAATAAAATTTTATGCAGCTTTTCATGTTGAACATAACTTTTGCACATGCGATTATAAATAAAACAAAAATAAAATGGTGAAATAAATACAAATATATTTTTTAAGAAATAGCATAACGTCACTCAAAATTTGATATCAGTATTTTTAAGTTCCATATTTAAAATTCTTAGAGCATAAGATAAAGTGCTGCGTCAGAAACTTTTAACCCGTCAAGGGTTTTTGCATTGATATCATTACTTTTTTGAGGTTAATGATAAAATGATTAAAAAAAAGATACTTATGGAATTTAATGCAGATTTAATTTTTACTATTTTATTACAATTTTCCTTTTAGCAGTTTGTATATAAAAACAACTGGGTAAGTATAATCGCAGATCGCACAGAGGGTTTCATTTGATATTCCTTTAAAAACACTTTATCCTTAAATTAATAAATCCAAAATGTTAATTTATAATTATTAAATCCTTACATAGATGTAGCACCAATAGTTCCAATTTTCATGGGGCAGGGAACGCACTCTTTTAAACAAACCACCTTCCAATTGAAGTCATCAAAAAACAAGTTGAATAAGCCAGATCCCGTTGTGTTGTTTGACAAACAGCAGTCTCATGTCCCCTCCTTCCCCCCTTTTTCAAAATTTTTCAGACCAGTACCTAAGAATGGAACCGAAATAATTTTTTCTCGTCAGAAATTACGATAAAAAAATAGTATGCAGTACTCATAAATTTACTTTAATGCTATATAGGGTGATTATTAAGTTAATTATAACGTTTGGAATCTGTTGCATTGATGTCCGAAAGGTAGTTTCTGAGTTATGGAAGCTGGACCCATAAGGCGCCATAGAGGGGCGAAACCCGCTAGTGTCTATCATAATTATATCTGCCATGTAGACTAATTGCGATATTTAATCAAAATAGCCCCCCCCCTCCTCATCCCCGGAAATATAACAAATACAAAATGTGTCTTTATAAACCTATCGTCAAATAGGTTTTTATTTCTTTTTCCCTAAAAAAAAACATAATTTTTATATCCGTAACGTAAATAGCGGACGAAGCCCGCTAGTTCCTATCATAATATATATTTTTAATAATTTTATATAGTCTATAATAAAAATCAGACTTAAAATAGTCTAGTTCCATGAGTACTTGTAGTGTCAGTTACATGCTACGATTTTTGGATACCAGTATTTTAGAACGGGAAAATGTGACTTATTTTATCGGAGATATCTCATTAATTGAATAAGGTGAAGCAAACTTTTTGAAAAAAAGGTGGCTAACAAGCATGGCAGTTATCAGCTATGTGACTTTGTGCTAAAGTCCATTAATTTGATCTGCTTTAAAAAAATTACGGAAGATTGAATTATAGTATAACCTGGATTAACCGAGCTTCGATTAATCGAGGTTTCTGTTAACCGAGCCGATAACAAAGTCTGATTTTTTTTCCTTTTGAATGAGCCTTAAAAATAACCACACTCTTTAGCTCACTGTCCGTGCTATACAGGCCCTTCTGCCCCCAAAAGCCCTCAACTCGAAAGAAACATTGGACCCTGAGAAGTCAATAGCGAACAATGCTTTGTTTCCAGTGGCTGTGTGAACTTTCGTAAATTTTTCAATTTGCATTTTAAAATTTACTACTGGTAGTTGATTTTCTTTTTAAATTTGTTAAGCTGTGAAACAGAACTTTACATATATTTACTTTTATTATTTAAAAAACGTTCTATATATTTTTTTAAAAGAGATGTTAAATTCGCAAGCACGGCGAGTTTTTACACACAGTTTCTATTAACTAAGATTTCCGATTCCGATTTACTAACAGTCCAAATTAGCTCGGATAATCGAGGCTGCTCTGTATAATTAAAAAATCAATGGCGATCTTACTGTAAACGGGTTTCCCTTTTACTGAGGGATTTCAAAACCGAATCAGCTGATGTTAGTTGCTGTTTCCCTGCTTGATTAAATAAGATTAGTTAAACATTTGAAAATTACCAAATATAAAAGGAACTAAGTCAACAGAGTCTTTCCTTTATGGTATTTTTTAACAACGCTATAAGAAAATGATTTTAAATAAGAGATTTTAAATGTAACGTTTTAAATCTGACATAATTTTCACCAAACTTTCCTTTCTCTTTGTAACATTCAACTGAAAATATTTTTATTATTAGAAAGATAATATTATTATTTGCGCTACCTTAAAATTAGCAACTATAGTTAAAAATATCATCTCGAAATTTGAAATAAATCTCTCATATAAATATATTTTTTAATTTACACTGTTTTGCAATGTGTTTTGTAAACTGTTTTGGCCACTTTGGCCAATATGACGTAATTTCCTCCATTTACGACTTTTAACACATATCAATGAATTTATTATTTAAAAATTTTCTTTTTCTTTTAATATTCACGTGTAAATATAATTTTTATGACGTAATTTTCAATGTTTTCATTCTTTTAATGCGTAATCATTTAATTCTAATTTGAAAATAATTGATTATTTTATAATTTTCTTTCATTTTAAGTAAGCATGTGTAAAAACAATTTTTATGACGTAATGTTTAATATTTTCCTGCTTTTAACACGTTATCATTTAATTCTAATTTAAAAGGATTTTTTTCTGTTTATAATAGTCACGTGTGAATAAATTTTTAATTTAAAGGATATATTATTCTTTGCGCTGTTTTAACATTTGGCAACAATTTAAAAGAACCTTTTCTAAAATATGTAAAAAATATCTCTGGAAATTCTGAAAATTTTAATTTAAAATTGAAATAAACCGTCAAAATATTAGGCAAGTTAAGAATAATAAATGCACTCTGGAAACTTCGAGTTTCTATTGAATGATTAAATTGAATGAAAATGATTAAATTCCCATGTATATTTTTTTTTCCTATGAGACTTTTTTAATGAGACAATTTTATCCAGATTTAACATTAAATATCTCTTAAAATAATTCTTCGATTTAAAAACTGTCTACTTCAACATTTTTATCAAACATTTCTCTATAATACTACGCAATTGCGTCAAAAGATGGCGACACCAGAATTCTGATATCCTTATTATGTAAACTGTAAATATTGCAAAGAATTGTCTCGGGGTTATCAAACTTCATTGATATTTATAAATAAAACATTTCAACTAAATTATTTATTATAAAAGAATTATTACATCACAATAGCTTTTATGCAAGGAAAATAATAATTATAATAATAATAATAATATTATGGATGTCAGTGATTATATATTGATTGACCGTCATAATAATAAAAAATGATATTATAAAAAGAAGAGCTGAAATGAATTATTTTTTTACGTTTCTGATCGTGTGATTTATATTCAAATAATAATTATTAATGTATATTTTTTGTAAAGTGATTGAAATTAAATATATTTATAAAATTTATGGTAATATTTTTATTGTTGAAAAATTGCCAAGAAATAATCATCATCAAATTGGCGTCATTATAATTGTAATTTTATTTAACTTAATAGCAATTAAAAAAATTACAAAGTAACTGAGAATAATGGTCAACTAGCAGACTTAAAAAAAAAAAAAAAAAAAACATTCACATGTGAAAACACGTACCACAGAGTATCGAACTGCCTATCTTAAGGTCAGTAAACGATGGCCGTTAGCCACTCAGCCAGTGGGAAGACAAAATTTTTCTCCCCAAAAGTGGTTAAAAAGAAAGCATGTGTATGAATACAGTGTCATGCATTTTCGGTGAAATTTCCATAGAATGGCGAAGAAATATAGTCCGATTTTTCATGCGCATTATAAAACGAACAAGAGTCTTGCTGGAAAGAAGTAAATTGTTATTTGGTTCATCTGAAACATATTTATTTGATTTTTAAAAAATCGCCCGTGTCATTTTCGAGAGAAAAAAAAATCGAATTATTTAACGAACGAGAGTTTTCCCAGAAAAAAGAAAAGTGTTATTCACCTCGCCTTAATCACATTTATATTATGTATCAATTTAAAAATAATCGTTAGAACCGTTTTCGAGATTTTCAAATTAGGAACTTCCTCGATATTATACCAACGTTTTCACTTTAAAAATGGCTATTTAGATCTCAAAATATACTGCACGTAGAAATGCAAAAATTTCAGTATACGATTAGACTGCAGATATAAGACTGTTCTAGAAAATTCAGAACAATAAGACATATATCTGCTGAGTTATTAAAAGGCGGCTTTTCGCGTTTTCTTTGATGTCGAGTTAGCTGTATATATGAGTTCCGCCATCTACGAATTCTATGATACGATACGATACGATTTTAACGATACGATACGATTTTAGGCTTAAGGCTGCGTCACTCGAAATACTACCGTCTTCCATGATATATGAAATGTTGAAATGTTCTTGCAGCAAAATTTTGTAATATATAGTTCAAATATATTTTTAATATAATGATGCTAAGACAAATTAAGAAAGAAAAATAGTTTTCCTTCTCTTTCAATTGCCCGCCTTTCAATTTTTTTTAAAGCATGTAATCATAAAATCAGAGATTTACGTTGACATATTGTGTATATTTGTTTATTTGTTCATAATAGATAAATAATAATATGTTAAGTCTGTTCTCAAATCCAAAGGAGCTATTTTTTGACACATTATTAATTAACTTTTTTTCGTAAACGCATGAAATTGGCAGTTGTTTTTATTCAAGAACTATGTAATCAGAAGACGCTTTCGCTTTTTCGTAAATGCAGAGAATATTACAGAATATACCGTCAATGATGGCGTTTTATACTAAATTTCCCGACGCAATATCGCAAGAGATGAGAATAAAAGGTCGTCACATGATCAAAATTGCTTATAACTCGATAAGTAATTTGTTTATCAAGAAATGTAAACTCATTGCGATTCCTAATCCCTTCAATAGTCAAGCCTGCCAATTTTATGCCTTCACTTTTAAAAATGGGTCAGAAAAATTGTCAGAAAGCTTTACGTTGTAGGGCAGGGGATTTGATAATCGCCTAAATATAGTACAATAAATATATTGAACTATGTACATGTTAACTCTTATGTATAGGTGAAGCTTTACGGTCGCCATTCGCAACGTGGCGAATAAATCTTTTGCTGTGGCGACTAACTTTCAGTGTCTTAGTCACCAGAGATCAACTTCCAGTGATTCTAATCCCCGTCACGGATTTTTATTTTTTTTCTTTTGCAAATAGAAAAGCACCTGCTCTTTTCACTGGCCGAGATCATGTGATAAAAATCATGATAAAAAGTCAGGGAATTTTTGCGATCCTAGCTACTGTCGTGAACGTTGTTCCTATGATGTACTGCTTCTAGCCGAACATTATGTTCGAATATAATTCTGCGCATGTCCGCTCCACTACAAAGTTTAGCAGCTGCGATGCTCGGCACATGAGCGCTAATGGTAAAGCTTCTCCTTTGGACACCATCGAAAGTAAGCATTTTTTCGAAGGTTTCGTACAAAATCCAGAGTTGAAATTAATATTCCTTTACTGTAGATCGGCTCACGAGACAGTCCAAAGTTCCCGGAGATTATTTAAGGGCTTTGGATTATAGAATCGCGAGGTTATAGTGGATTCCAAACTCTGAAGAAAAAAGAACAAAAAGAAAAAGAAACTCGCACGAAAAAATACTTAACGCGAGGTATATTCTTGCTCTGTAAATGAACTTTTCTGCAAGTGCGAGATTTTTATAGTGCAAAATATTCTTACACATTCCTAAATTGTTTTATGTGCATACTTTCATATGAAAAAACCAAAATAAGAAATAAAGTTTTCCTAATATTTCCCATTATCATGCCTGCTTAGCTTGTACATTTTTTGTTATTCAATTGTGTCTTGTCCAACTTTATCTTCTGATTATTTCAGATTTATATTATACTTTTTTAATATGAAAATTTGAAAAATTTTAGGACTAAAATAAATATACACATTTGTTGTAATTAGTCTGTGTTTTGTTGTACATGTGTATTTATTAATTAAACTGTTTTTAATTTTGAATTCCTGAGTTTTTTTCCATATAAACACTATTGTTTTATGAGTTTGTTTCGCAATGTGGCCAATAGATTTTGGTTAGGAGCCAAAGTGGCGACTGGATTTTTGCGGTTTAATAGCCACTGGCACCTTAAAAATTTTGGGAATCTGCACCTATACTCTTATGCAATTATTTTTATTTCAAAGAAGCTTTTTTTCTGACAATTTCATGATAATTGACGCACTACGTTAAAGACACTCAGATCGTCTTCTAAAAAATTTAAAAAATGAACTTTTTAAAAGAAATTCTCTGGTAATAATTTACACTGAAGGAAAAAATATACCGCCTTCATCTAGAGCGAACAGGTAGTCATTTTCTAAATCCCTAAACTAGAATAAAGATTTCCGAGTCATGCGAATAATGTAAACAAATAAATCGAATAGACGAAATGATCGAGAATTTCTAGTCTATAATTTTCAAAGTGATGAAATGATACATTATATTATGAATCGTTTGAATTGCGAAAAATTATCACTTGATTTCAAAAATTAATTCTTAAACTAGAATTATAGTTACTAAAACTCACTTCTTGCGTTCGCACTTTTTTGCAGATATTTTAAAATAAGTTTGATCACGATAATATAGGAAAACGCCCTTGAATTTTATTAGGGATAACTAGAACCCTCTAGCAAAGGGAACTAGAATTTATAAGGATGACATGGAACTATTTTTTCTAGAGCCACAATGTATTTTCTAGATGCCAGTGGCAGAATTTTTGTTCAATGTACATACAAATAAAAAAGTCTGTCATCTCTTATTTTCTGCTACCGTGCTTGCAGTTTTATTCAAGATATATTCTTTGAATCGATAATCAGTTCTTTTATAAATAAAAAAAAATCATTAGAAATTATGAAGATGTTTTCATTTTACCAATACCGTATATACTTGTGAATAAGTCGATCCCCCCCCCCCCCCCAATTCTTAAGCAAAATTTTGGAAAAAAAAAATGAAATTTTCGTGTATAAGTCGAACCACATTTCCAGCAGTATGTTGGAAAATGATTTGTAATCTAGGATGAAAAAAAGGTAATAATTTTCATTAAATTAGTAAACTTTTTCTTTTTTTACGTTTCTAATGAGACTTTTTTTTTTTATATTCATCATTTTAAAACTGTATAATTATGTAAAACCGAATAAGCTTAATTTATTTTGAAACCTATTCACGTCAATTTATTGATATTTAAAAAGAAAAAAATCTGTTCAAGCCTCATTTACAAGGGTAAACAACTTCTTATAGACTGCTAAAATATGATATTCTTTGTATTGTAGGACTTTTAGGAAAGGTATCTAGAAGCATTCTCAGGTTGAACTCTTTATAAAAAAGGGATTAAAATGTTGAAATGAATGCTCCTGTATTGAAGGGAATTCTATCCCTAAAGAAAATGGGTGCAAAACAATTACAGGGACATTATTTTTAAGCTTTTTTTATGTCCATCTCAGGGAAATGACCATTGTCCGTTTTTATCTCTCTCTCCAATGTAGATCCATATGTGATTACTCAAAAGACTTGCCCATTCGCTGATTACCTGCGATTTTGTTTTTTTAACGAACTCGTGTATAAGTCGACCCCCATTTTTAACTCCCAAATTTTGTCTAAAATTCTTCAACTTGTACACGTGTAAATACGATACTTATTTACATTTATTCTAGTTATTACTGCTATCCGAATAAGAATTTTTTTTATTAAACGTGTAGTTTTAAGGACGAAAATATTGCTACATTTAAGGGAATATATGTATTCTTAATTTATCAAATTGCTGTTGTCATAAGAATGTATCTGTAACGCAAAATTTTGTGAATATATTTCAATCTTACGGAAGCAGGACGTTTCGGTCCCGACACTTCGGTCCCGCCATTTCGGTCCCGCCGTTTCGGTCCCAAGACATTTCGGTTCGGAGACATTTCGGTCCCAAGACATTTCGGTCACGAGACATTTCGGTCCCACGACATTTCGGTCCCGAGACATTTCGGTCCCAAGACATTTCGGTCCCGAGACATTTCGGTCCCAAGACAGTTCGGTCCCGAGACATTTCGGTCCCAAGACAGTTCGGTCCTGAGACATTTCGGTCCCAAGACATTTCGGTCCCGAGACATTTCGGTCCCCAGACATTTCGGTCCCGAGACATTTCGGTCCCTTGCCATTTCGGTCCCGAGACATTTCGGTCCCAAGACATTTCGGTCCCGAGACGTTTCGGTCCCGAGACATTTCGGCCCCTTGCCATTTCGGTCCCTGGCCATTTCGGTCCCTTGCAATTTCGGTCCCTTCTCCAGCAAGCTGAAATTTTGTGCACTTGAAATAGGTGACAATTTTATAGGGGACATTGTTGAGTTTTTTTAAATAAAGGCCTTAAAATTTTAGTAACAGCTCACACAAATTTCGTATGGTAATCATTTTAAAAAACAAGGGGAGGGGATTGACATTTTCTATATTTTAGTGTATCATAAGCATAAGGTCCTGGTAAATTAAAACATTTATAACTGGATCTATAATTATCACAAGACACTCATATTTTGTATGATAATCACAGTCGTTTTAAAAAGCAGGGGGCGGGGCTCTGTTGACTTTTTCTATATTTTAGCGTATCATAAGTATAAGGTCCTGATAAATTTAAACATTTATAACTCGATCTATAATTATCGCAAAACACTCATATTTTGTATGGTAAACGAAATCTTTATAAAAGGAGGGACATTATCGGATTTTTTTAACTTAACTCCCTAAATTTTAGTATAACCCGAATATAAGGACTCGAAAACGCAAACACTTATAACACAGATCAAAATTGTCGCAGCCCACACAAATTTCCTATTATAATCATAAACGTTTTATAAAGCAGGGGGGGGTCTCTGTTGAATTTTTCTATATTTTAGTCTATTATAAGTATAATGTCCTGATAAATTAAATCATTTATAACTCTCTCTATAATTATCGCAAAACACTCATATTTTGTATGGCAAACGTAATCTTTATAAAAGGAGGGACATTATAGGATTTTTTAACTGAACCCTTGAAATTTTAGTATAACCCGAATATAAAGGCCCGAAAACCGCAAATACTTATAACTCGCAATCAAATTGTAGCACCCCATGCAAATTTCATATGTTAGAAGAAATCGTTTTCAGGAGTGGGGAAAGGGAGAATTCTGTGGATTCTTTATAGAAGCTCCTCATATTTTAGTCTATCATAAATATAAAGACCAGACAATTTAAAAACATTTATAAGTCGAGCTTAAATTTTCATATGCAAATGCCCATGCCAAAATGCACATATTCAGTTGTATATAATTTGTACACTATGTGATTAATAATGAAAATATCTGCAAATATTTTTATAAATCTTTATTTTATCCTATTATTTAACGGCGCATCAATTTTAGATGTATTGCATTTTACACATTTTTTTAAAAGGGGGTTCTTAACATGGAATTGTGATAAAGACACATTATTTTTTTAATTCTGCACCGGAACAGACTAGAACTTTTAATTTTATTTTAATAATTATTTTAATTTACTATTTTTTTTTTAACTATTTAAAAGTTTGCATTAATCTTTTTACATGTAACAATAATATTACCGCTATTTTTACCAGTGTCGAATGACAAGTTTAAAAAGATTTTTAATTTTTAAATTACAACAATTACAAATCATTTTTAATACATTTAAGACTTTTATATGCTTATTACATTCAAAAACTACGAGCACAATAAACATAAATCAAAATTTTAAAAAGGTGTCATGTGACACCGCTAGAAACAGTGTTAAAGAAATGACTTTTCTGTAAAGTTGGATACAAAGGTTAAAATTTCTAATGTCATAAAATATTCTTTTCGTATTTAAAATTATTTCTGTACTTCAAATATTTCTTTGTTATTTATTTGACTTATATACTTTAAATTAAAGCAACCTACATGTTTTAATATGACAATAAAAAATGAAAATGAAAATATAAAAAAATAACATAGAATATCAAAATAGAAATGTATAGTGAATCACTTTTACATAAAATTTCATTTTAAATTAAGAAATTTTATAATTATGTCACAATGAAGAAATTTGGAAATTTAGAAAACATATTTGGCTTTTCTTGATATCTATATGTTATTCATTCAAAAGAATATTATATATATTTATATATATATATATATTTCTCTTTGTTCTAGTCAGCCGGCGCTTTTTTGTGGCCACACGGCATTTTTCATCTTTAATGGCTTAAAAAACGGGGCAAATTGCAAGAGGACGATCTTTCCTTCAAGTTGAGATCAAATTTTCTTACCTCATAGCATTGCTCTATCTCCCCTAATGGCTGATCCAAGAGGGAGGTGGTCACGGAGGTCATGACCCTCCCTCTTGTCCCCTGTCTTGAACAAAACAATGCTAAAAATCATTTTTAAAATGAAATATATATTAAACTCTTTCAATTTTTCTCCCGCTCAACAGTATGAATCTTTCTAACTCTTTAAAGTCTCAAATCGAAATTAGGTAATTTCTAACACATTCGTGAAATTATTTTTAATCTCAAGAAATTTGCAAGTGCACTTATTTAGAAAGTGTTTTCCATTTTTCAATAAAAACAAGGAGTCTTTCGAAAAATTCCATAAAACTTGGCATTTTAAACTGAATTTCCGGACGCGGCTGCTAATTGCTCCCCCATGACGACATTTCTGTGGCTATCAAGTCCTAAAAATTGGCTTAAAAGGCTAACTTTGACAACATTTCTGAATCATTCTTTGCCTGTATACGAAAACGGGAAACGTTTTAATTTCTTGGTATCTGAATGAAATCTATAATTTATATATTTTTGCGAATACTAATGCAATTTTTTTGCATTTACAAATGGAAATAAATTTGCGAAAGTATCAGAAAAATCGTCAATTGTAATTTGGGAATAGCCTTCCATATACAAACTGATCCTGAAGTGATGTAGACCTCCCTCCTACAAAAAATAAGAGCCATGCCCCCTCCCCCGCCCTAACTGGAAGGCTGGATCCGCCCTTGATCTCTCAGTCCTATTGTGAATAAACGGTGAAAGGGTTAACAAGTTGGAAATTGCTCGTCAAACGTGGCAAATGAGGTGCGTTCGTACTATAACTAGTTTTATAATTATTTTTTGCACCCCATATTGTACTGAATGTGTATTTATTTGCAATTCATAAGTGCATAGTCTGTAACATCATTAAAATGCACTTGCAATAATTTTTTCCCATTCCCCTTAATGTAACGGAAAACTTTTGACTGTCCCTGTAATTAAGCTATACATCCGATTTTCATGAAATTTGAAATGGCTCGATAAAATTTTGCAGCAATTATATATTTAAAATTTCAGCCCATCCGGAAAGCTGTAACATCATTAAAATGCACTTGCAATAATTTTTCCCTTTGGCTTTAATGTAAAGAAAAACTTTTGACTGTCCCTGTAATTAAACTATGCATCCGATTTTCATAAAATTTGAAATGGCTCGACAAAATGTCGCAATAATTATATGTTTAAAATTTGAGACCATTCGGAAAGCTTTAACATAATTAAAATGCACGTGCAATAATTTTTCCCATTGACCGTAATGTAAAGAAAAACTTTTGACTGTCCCTGTAATTTAACTATACATCCGATTTTCATAAAATTTGAAATGGCTCGACAAAATTTTACAACAATCATATATTTAAAATTTCAGACCATTCGGTTGGGTAGTTTTTGATCTATTATATGCGGACGGACGGACGGACAGACGGACGGACAGACAGACGGACTGAACGACGACTATAGGTGCTACGTATTTATATAATTACGAACGCACCTAAAAAGGATGGGTTTCCTTGCCGTAAAGATGGGCGTTGACAATTGATTGGCATGCAGAATTTTCCCTAAGAAGGGGATAATAGTATTTAGCTGCTTTCAAATTATGTACCAACACTAACATAAAAAAGTTTTAAAAAATCCCGGCCCGGGTTTTGATTTGTTATTTGTTTAATATCATACTGTATTTTATTAATTGATTAATATCATCTTAGAAAAATTGAAAACACTGATAGTTATATTGTTAAGTAAAAAAATTCTCATAAATTAAATTGTTTTTATTAAACGTATTTATCAATTCAAAATTATTTTAATTATTTATTGTTTAGATAACTAATTTATCAATTGCTTGTTTAAAAACTATTACATGAGCTATATAATAGTTTTTATAGGATAAATGCAAATATATTTTTTTTAATTTTCGGTTACTATAACGTTATTAACTTCATTAGGATGTATAAAACTGATAAAGGTTCTGAAGATAAACATGTTGTTTATTTATTTATTAGTTGGATTATAATATTATTTTTGCTCTTTAATTATAATTAATTAATAATATCTTGCTTTTTGCGAATTGTAAATTATAACTGTACTTAAAAAATTAAAATCTGCATAATGCCACCTAACACAATTAAAAGTTATTTTTACGTATTTGTACAATGTTGCATTATTATTATTATTATTATTATTATTATTATTATTATAGTTAATTAATTAATTAATTATTACTTAGACTTTATGTTTTTGACTGATTTTTCAAAAAATTCCCATTTTAATTTTTTGTAAATAATAAATTAAAAATTTTGAATAAAAACTTTAAGTGCAATTAATAATTGCTACTAATAATTGCTATTAATTAATTCTCAAAAAAGTTAGGAATTTTAGTATAAAAATTAAATCAATATTTTATTAAATATATTTTTTATTTAATGTATCCTTAATTTATTAAATTAATAACATTATTAATATACATTACATTTTTTTACTTTAAAATAAACTCAATACATAATATATTTTATATTCAATTTATCATGTAGTAGTTATAAACTGAAATTTATCTTTTACATGTTTATTTACTTTATATTTAAAGTCACCAAAATTTAAAACTATTAATATAATTAATAATAAAACTAAAATAAAAAATTATTAAATTTTTTTCTAGGAAAGTGGGAGGAAAAGGGTAGTATTAAAAATCAATAAATAAACGACAAATACAAAAAAGCTTTGTTTTGTCAGTTAAAAATTGAAAATAAAGTTTTAAAATAATACTTACACTATTACATAAAATTAAAAATAATCATCTTATTACAAAGAAATAAGCCCAGTTTCAATAAAATTAGCTCACAAAAATCGTCTTCATTGGGTGAGAAGACTCTTAAAAAAAAATGCAACCAATAATTATTTTTAAAAAAATGAAGCGGCTGGTGGGGTTTTCCGACAACAAAATATTTTTCCTAGCACACCTAATTACTAAATCACTATTGCTTTCCCAATGCTTATAATGGTAAAGTAACTTATGAAAACAAAATTATAACTTTGTATTATAAAAATAATAAGAAAAATTAAATGTTTGTGCTTCAATAAATGTATCTCATATCTGAATTATTAAAGGAGAGGATGTAGAAGGATGATTTGAGGAAATATTTACCTATAATAGCTTATAAGTGTCCAATTGAATTATTGAAGACATTTATTATTAATCTAATTGGAAGAAGGAGAAAAAATAAGCACAGTTCTTTAAATTATTTAATTAATGATGATAATTTAAAGGTTCTATAAAATGTATGAAAACAACCAAAAAATCATCTATGGCAGTTTATAGTATATATAAAATACCTAACATTAATAACAAATAATAAAGCTTGAAAAATCCATTTTGTTAAATAATAATAATAATAAAAAGGCAATAACTCCTGTAAAATTATATCACATTGTTCAATCAAACAAATTTTCAGCTCTCTGTGATTTCATTATCACGAGTTATAAAAGTTAAAATTTATCGGACTGTTATATTCAGCTTTTTTAGGTGCGTCCGTAATTATATAAATACGTAGCACCTATAGTCGTCGTTCAGTCCGTCTGTCTGTCTGTCCGTCCATCCGCATATAACAGAGCAAAAACTACCCAACCGAATGGTCTGAAATTTTAACTATATGATTGTTGCAAAAATTTGTCGAGCCATTTCAAATTTTATGAAAATCGGATGTATAGTTTAATTACAGGGACATTCAAAATTTTCTTTGCATTACGGCCAATGGGAAAAATTATTGCAAATGCATTTTAATGATGTTACAGTCTTCCGAATGGTCTGAAATTTTTAATATATAATTGATGCAAAATTTTGTCGAGCCATTTCAGATTTTTATAAAATTGGATGTATAGTTTAATTACAGGGACAGTCAAAAGTTTTCCACTACATTACGGGCAATGGGAAAAATAATTATTGCAAGTGCATTTTAATGATGTTACAGACTATGCACTTATGAAATGCAAAAAAATATACATTCAGTACAATATGGGGTGCAAAAAATAGTTATAAAACTAGTTATAGTACGAACGCACCTCATTTGCCACGTTTGACGAGCAATTTCCTACTTGTTTTTATTTGGGGGTGGGGGGGGGGGTGATAAAAAATTTTAAAAGGGCCCAAATAATGTTTAAATTACAGCGTTTCGCGGTCCACGACAATTAAAATCCGAGTTATAAGATGGTGGGCACCGAAACGACAAGGGACCGAAGTGGCTAAGGACCGAAATGGCCAGGGACCGAAACGTCTCGGGACCGAAATGGCCAGGGACCGAAATGTCTCGGGACCGAAATGGCCAGAGACCGAAATGGCCAGGGACCGAAATGTATCGGGACCGAAATGGCCAGGGACCGAAACGTCTCGGGACCGAAATGGCCAGGGACCGAAACGTCTCGGGACCGATATGTCTTGGGACCGAAATGGCCAGGGACCGAAATGTCTCGGGACCGAAACGGCGGGACCAAAATGGCGGGACCGAAGTGTCGGGACCGAAATGTCGTGTACCCCAATTTTACAACTGTATCAGTACATGCAATTTTCGGGTCTAATTTTATGAAAGAACAAAGTCATAAAATAAAACTGGATTTTTCAAATAATATCAACTTTACGTTATTAAGCAAATTTAATATATTTCAATTTAAATATAATCCTTGTATTTTATTTGTAATATTTATTTATAATAAAAATAAACATGACAAGTATGTATTTTAATAATCGCTTTAGTTTAATCGTTGCCAAGAAAAATATCAAAGTGGCAATAGGAGAGGACAAGATTCCTATGAGGCGATTAATAGTGATGACATAGAGAAATCAGCTGTATATTTTAAACCTTACGTTCACTAACTTCAGGTCCAGTAATCATGGATCTCAATTAAACAAATAATACTAAGTTTTAATTCGCGGTTAAAACACCTTGAGGGGCGGTGGGATATATTATACCCCACCTAAGTTTAACTAAGATTTACACCAGAAACATTTAACTAAGATTTAGTTTTATAATTTTGAGGGAAAATAGTTGAAAAATTACTTTGCCCTATTTAGAAATAATTTTTATTTTAAATTTTCCTGTGGAAATTCAGCATTTGACAAACGCAATTGCTTGCCCCTCAAAGGGTTAAATTTGCGAACTTAAGGTTTCTGATCGAAGAGTTGAAACAGCCAGTTTATGTTGACGTATTAATTGCCCGCTAACTGTTACAAAACGTATCAAATCCAAAGTAACGGTGTGGCATATACAACATCTGAATCTCAAGATATCATATTATTCAACTCGGCTTTTAGTCTTCATCGTTACCTAGAAGCGTTGAAGGAGACTGCTTTTCATTCCTTGTTCACAAAATACGACAGTTTCCCTAATTATTAAGGGTCCACCAAAACAGGTTTTTAAGACCGAAGCCGAAACAAAATTTCAGTACTTCATCCTATTTTTGGCCGAAAACGAAAACGAAAATGTCCCAAAAATTTTTTAAAATATTTAATACAGGCATAAATATGCATAATTAAAAATTAATTATATTCGTGGCCCAAATTGACTTTCTTTGTCACTGGCCAAAACTTCTTATTTTCATATAAAATAAAATATAGAAATTCATATAAAATAAAGTCATCTACGACACAAAATTATTTTCTAATTACATGAATTTCATCTAATCAAAAAATGTTTTAGGTATACATACCTCGATTTATCCTTCATAATGATTTTCTAAATGATCATCTGTTATTCTAGAACTTTCTCAAAGAGTATTCAAAACACTTCTGCGGTTTCAAATTAAAATTTTCTATTGGTTTTAAGTCTGCATCTATACATGAGCACGTGAAAAGCGTCTTCAAAGTTTAGTCATATATGCATGTCTTGTTTTATAATTTGAACTCACTTGTTAGATCAGTCATGAATGATAATTATAAGCAGTAAATTTCATAGCAGTAACTAAAGAATGTCTCATTTGAGCCGATACAGCTCAAATCAATGGGTAATTTAAAAATATTCCGAAGGAAAAAACAATATTTTTGGAATACAGATATTGTCAGCCCAGTCACACTTTAAGCAGACCTTTCACCGAAAATGATTTTTGGCGAAACTCAGATTTTGAGCCGAAAAAGAAACCAAATTTTCGGTCGATATCTACTAATTATTATCGGTAGGATTGTGGTTTCTCCTCATTACGTAATCTAGCATGGTTCCATGTTAAATTTAGCATGATTCCATGTCATTTTATAGGCCAGCGTTTTCCGTGGAATAGCTACACATGTGATCTGATCTCAGATTTTCCTTTCGACTTTTTTCTCTGGGTTCCTTCGAAACAACTATGTTGTTATAAGCATGACGACAGTTAAGAAATCGCATATAAATTTACTGAAATTATTATACTCTTTTTTTTCGGGAATTACTGAAGCTATATTTGAGTACTTTTTACAATTTTTGGATGCAGATAAACAATAAATTTATCGCGCGATAAGAAAAAAAAAAATACAAGTAAACAAACAAATAGTTGTTTGAATGTTTAAAGTAATTCTTTTAAAATCATTTTTATTGGTCACTTAATTTTAATCCTTTACTTCATAAAGCGCTTTACCAATAAATGCAAGACATTTACTTATGCGTCATATATTTACTCAAAGAAATGAATGTCCCATTTCAAGAGTTATTAAACATATCAAATAATATCAGATGTGTAACCCGCCGGAACGCTTGTGATAAATATATCAGTCTGTTTTGCTAAAATATTCTTCCGAATTTTGTAATATTAGTTTTTGTTACATTGTTATATCTCAATTCGTTGTTTTTCTGCGAGCAAGTAAACCCTAAAGGGAATCAATGGGAATTCGGCAAAATACTGAAAATAGAGCCAAGTTGGCGACTAATATTGATCGCCGAATTTGGCGACAAACTTGGCGCTATTTGGCGGCAGAGCCGAGTCCCCCTCCACCCTCCCCTTAGGTACGGAGATGCATTAATGCTGTTCTGGGTTTTTCCGAGAGGATTCCAGAAACTTTCACCTTAGAAAGCTGTGGAATGGTACGGAATATTCCCTCGCTCTTATTAGGTTGAGGAAAAAGTTCCGGAAATTTTTTAATCTAATAGTTACTAGAATTTTTATCGTATACAAGTATCTTTGTAAATATTAGACAAAATATCTAAAATTGAAAGCTGACAGTCATTAATGGCCATATAGTGTATATGTGTGTATGATTAATAAATAGGATAAATTTTAAAGAAATAAAACAGTCTCAGTGTGTTTTAAATCTGTCAATAAAACTTGTAAGCAAAAGACGAAATCTATTTTCATTCAAGTATAAGAATTGTGTTTTTTAACCTTAATTTTTGGTCAATAGATGGCGCTATAAGTCTTGTTAACTCCATTTTTCACAAATGGTGCTGGGTTCAATCCCAATCGCGCCCGTCGGCCTAATCGTTCGGAGTTTTCGTGGTTTTCTTACAACCTTGGATTTTCCAAGCTTTAATACGGGTTAAGTTCCCTTAGAAAGACCCCCACGTAGGACACTCCCTCCCCCTAGGGCCTATATCCCTCATATTGATAATTATCCGTCATAAACACAACCAGCCATTTTTCACAAAATCATGAGTTGGTATGAAAAAGTGAAAATGTGTTTCAAAATATTTAAAAGCATTAATATGATTTTAAGAGCAAAATATTACAATATATACAAATATTTTAGGAGCAAAATTTATTGTTCTTCTACTTCTTCTTCTTATTATTATTATTTGTAGAACGCTGTAAGAGCCGCTCATTTATTTCTAGATTTGGAATTTTCAGTTCTAAATGGCAACAGTCTCGTTTGATTATATCTGGTTATCCGTTATTTTTAATATAGAAATTAAAACATTAAAATTGGTAGTTTTGAAGGTTTTAGAGGAAATAAAGAAGAATAGATATGATACAAAGCGGATTATGTGTATATTTCCATAAGTTGAATAATCGGCACACTTACGGTCTCTTGAATACTTGTGCCTAACATGGCCGCGATATGTTGCTTTTCTCAGGGATGTGTATGAGCCGGAATCGTTACACTGTGTTTTATTATATAGCAAATGGATCGCGTCTACGACAAATTGGTGCAGAAGTGTGCAAGATTGGACCGCCGAAAGCGCGTTTTGTTTCAGCAGGACAATGCCAAACGGCACGTGGCCCAGAGGAACAAGGACAAGTTTGCACAGTTGGGCAGCGTCGAAATTCTCCCATACCCGCCTATATTCCAGACGTGGCTCCATCCGATTATGGCCTCTTTCGATCAATGTAATACTTTTTCAAGGGCCATAAATTTTTATCTTTTAATGAAGTTGGAGAAGCATGTCAAGAATTTTTGGATTCCAAAAAGCCGCCATGGTACTTTCAGCAAACCGGAATCTGGCAGAATGATGACAATAAGTCGTGGACTATGATGGTCTCTACTTCGAAGAATATTTATTGTTGCTTTTGTTGTTAATTTGAGCATAACAACGCAACTTTTACAATTTTCCCAGTTGTGTGGAGAGTCTCTGTGAGTTATTTCGGCTTTATATTTTCAGTTATTCCCAAGTTTTAGTGTTATTTGGTGAGTTTCAAGGACTCTGTTGCTGTAAATAGTTGTGAATAAATTACTTCAATCTTTAAAGACTGTGGTTCATTTGAGCTAATACACCTTAATATTGGAAGAAACCTATAAACGCAACAATATAATTAGTGCGATTCAAATGATACATAAAAATTAAAGGTATATATAAATATTATACAGACATACATACAATAAATACAATAAACCCAACTGGAGTGAAAAATTAGCCAGAGCCAGGAATAGAACCCGGGACCACAGTATACAAGACTGCTGCTCTAACCACTGAGCTACTCCGGCCGATGCCTGAGTCTGCAATTTCTCACTAATAAACCATTTTGGGGAAGTCACCAGCCATCTATGCGACAGCCTTGGATGACAGGACAACGATGAATAGATTTTACTATTACATCGATTTACGATAATTATAATAAAACACTCATACTACAATATATATTAAAACACACATACACACATAAATAACGACTGCATTCAACGGTTAAAGGTATATATAAATATTATACAGACATACATAAAATAAATACAATAAACCCAACTGGAGTGTCATCCAAGGCTGTCGTATAGATGGCTGGTGACTTCCCCAGCATGGTTTATTAGTGAGAAATTGCAGACTCAGGCATCGGCCGGAGTAGTTCAGTGGTTAGAGCAGCAGTCTTGTATACTGTGGTCCCGGGTTCGATTCCTGGCTCTGGCTAATTTTTCACTCCAGTTGGGTTTATTGTATTTATTGTATGTATGCCTGTATAATATTTATATATACCTTTAACCGTTGAATGCAGGCGTTATTTATGTGTGTATGTGTGTTTTAATATATATTGTAGTATGAGTGTTTTATTATGATACATAAAAATATTTATTTTCTATTCTTATTTATAAATAATCAAAAATAGCTTTAATATACAGCTGGTTAATATAAGATCTGTTAATTTGAATGCCCTTTGTGGTCTGTCTATGAAATTGCATTAAATAAATAAAGTGCATTTTGTGCAACAGATTGACAAGAAAGACAAAGTCCAAAATTTAGACTCAAAAATTAAAAAAATGTTTTTAAATTACTTTTTCCTTTTTTTTTCTACTACAAAAAATATTTTTATAACAAAGCCTTTAAATAACTTTTTTTTTTTTTTTTTTTTTTTTTTTTTTTTGTTGCCCTAGTACTTAAATTCTTCTTATCAATATTATTATATAAAGCAAAATTATGAGCGCATGAGAAAGTTTAAAACAATTTCCGTCTAAAATGTTCAAAATCTAACAAACAAAAAGCGTTTTACAATTTCTGATTCAGTGCCAAATGTCTATTTTCTGTTTTATTGCTTCAAAAGACTCATGTTGCTGTAAGTTTATAATTTTACTATTTGTCAAGCATACGAGGGAGGGAATGATTGTCCATTTGTATAACTGCTAAGGGCGCCTAATACTCTTTCTGCCCATTCCTTCATTGAACATCTGCTGATATTATGACAGAAAGAAATTATATTGATAAATCTACGCTTTAGCTGATAATAAATCTTTCGTTATTGCGAGATATAGAATATATTACGAAAAAAATACTCATATTAAGAAGATAAGTTTGATTTTGATTCTTTTTTGTATGATACATTTTAAGTATGAAAGAATGGCAAAAATGTTATTGGCCCACTATGTTATTTGTGATGTATTTATAAAAGAAATAAAAATATACTTCTTAATTTGCTTATTAACACATACATTAGTTTGCAAGCAATGTTTCCAGGTCTGCCATGCTACACAGAGATGTGTGCCGTCAATATTTTTATTGAGGACATTTTATTACTATGATACGGGGCTAGTTATATAATTATTACCATATACTTAAAAAAAGAACACCTTGGTGCCATAGGAAATTACCTTGGAAATTACTTTCAGTATTCAAGTACATAATTCAAGCTAAATTAGTTGTTTTGATTACTGATCTACATTTTATGATACAAAGACAGTAATTTTATGTGAATCTAGCGAAGCAATATCTGTTTATAATTTTATTGGAACACAGTTGAATATTTTAGAAAATTTTTATTTTAAATTTGCTTATCATATGATAGTTTGTTACTATTCGCATTTCATAAATTAAATGATACATATAATGTATTGATAGCATTGCTAGATATTGCAAAGTATTGCTAGGTATTTAAATTAGAACCCAGTATGATATTAGGTTGAGCAAAAAATTCTGGGAAATTTTTAATCTAATAGTTACCAGAATTTTTATTGTATATGATGGTCGTGCCATCAGCGCCGACCCAGTGTGCAAAGTTTGCGGCGGACACAGGCGCCGAACTAATAAAGGAGCCAAAGTTTTCAGTTGAAGAGCAAAAAAAGACATCTTAATTATATTTTGTAGATTTAGCAGAGACAAACTTTTCTATAGATATTTAATTATTATTATTATTATTTAATTATTTCCTTTATTCTACTTCTGAGTTTCCTGTGATTTAGACGTAGACCTGTCCAACCTTTCAATGAACAGAGGCGCACCTCATGTAGATGCAAACAATGTAAGGCGCCATAAATCAAATGGCTGAAAACATGCAACTCTATTATCTCACTGTAGTAGTGGTAAAGCATAGTGCAGTGTTATTACCATAGGGGGTCAGTTCCACTGGTTTCTTTTTTATTTTTAAATAGCAATCTTTTCCTTATTGCAGAATTTCTGCACAGTTACCATGTTGCCAAGTTTCCGACTTTTTATCTTAGAGAAAATCTGGTTCTTTTAAATCGACCAAATGTTCCAATTAAATAAAACAACATTTTCTTTATTAAAATATTGGTATCCAAAAAGCCGGATACTTGGCAACTCTGTTTCTATCATAAATATGATGACAATTAGTATTCGGAAATACTGGTAAAAATGTCCCCTTCGATAATCAGGCCACGAATAGTGGTACACTTATGCCTCACAAGCGTCTTATATGATGCATATACATCTCACGGTGATAGCCATAAGTCTCCTACGACTCAGAAACTGCATTCAAAAATATTTTTTAGAAATAATATAAAACATCGAAAATTTAAAATTACATTTTTCAGAAGGCCAACCTATCTCAAAAGGTTTGTAAGAAAGTTTAAAAACAGCTACTAATAGAAAGATTTGAATGGGCGCCAAGAAAACCTTCAAAGGGCGCCACCATAGCGACTGCGGGAGACGCGTTGGACAGACCTGGATTAGAGACCGGAATTTCCAGACCAGGGCCCGGCCCGTTTATATTTTTGCAGTTCGTGACCTGGCCTGTACAAAAATTAGTGAAATCAGGCCCGACCCAGCCCGTTCAAAAATAAATTAAATCAGTCCAAAAATTCTGATTTTTCTTAACAATTAAAATTCTTTTAAAGAATACTGCATATATATTTACGAAGAAATTTTAGATTGCTATGTGTTCCCAAGACAGGAATTACACAAAAGCAACATTAATGAATACTTAGGCTCTTAGACTTTTCAACATTCAAATAAAGATTCATTGAAAATATTAATGCAGTTTAGAATAAAAGAAAAAAAAGAGGGTTAAAAGCATCATAACTTTTGAAACTGTTTCTCTGTAATTTATTAAGGTATATTTACAATGATTTTGTTAACGGAAGTTTAAGATAGCCAATACTATTTTTACAAAATATATTGCTTGCCCGACACGTCCTGGAAACAATTAAATCCAATTACGGCCCGGCTCGACCATGTAGAAGAAAAATGTAAGCCTCAACCCGACCGGCCCAAGTCTGCTGTAAAAATTAAGCCCGGTGTCAGGCACGATATAGCTGTTCGATGCCGATCTCTGCGCTGGATACGGCTTAAATTTCCTATCAGCTCGGCTGCGACAGCGATGACAGCGATGACCACCTCGGGAACTCAGCTTTCGCTTTAGAGTGTTACTGCAATCCCGAGGGGTAGACCACATCCACTCCTCCCGACTCTCAACCAGAGTCTGAGAGGGAGCGTCGGGTCTCTGATCAAGCTGCTGAGATTTATTTCGGTTACTATGAGATTTACAATTACAATCACAATTGGTTACCCAATTTTTCTGGGCGAACCGAAGATTTCACATCGAGATTTATGACTGTATGTAGTGATTACATGAGGATCATTTCACCTAATGTGATTGCATAATTGTTTACAATTTTCTTGGATATATATACGTCACAGTACATTTAACACACAATATTTAACATGACAATTAGAAACACATTTCAACACAATATCAAACACCTACTATTTGCATGACTGTGTGTAGTGATTACATGAGGATCATTTGAATGTGATTGCGTAATTATTTACATTTTTCATGGATTTACAGGGATTTCACAGTACATTAAACACACAATATTGAACATCACAATTAGAAACACCTTACAACACACCTACTATTTACAATTTGCGCATACAAGAGTTTGGAGAGATGCACAAGATAAAAATTCAAAAGTGATAGAAGTTTCTGGCACCCGCTAATAACCCGTTTTCCCTCCATGCTACACCCTAGTGATGGAGTCGGACTAGAATGGCTCTGGATTTGAAAAGATGTACTCGTTTGTTTCTATAAACCTCATGCATTGTATGATCTTGTTGAGTAGTTGTGGTTTCTCTTTTACATCCCGCCACCAACTTGCTAAATTCATACGTGTGTGTTTTTTGAGATGATAATGCGATGTTAATGTACAGTATAATACATAGTGTAACGATGTTGACGGCAAGCCACAAATGCATAGTGGGGAGTCTCTTTTGTTAATTTTGTATAAGTGTTCCTGAAAGGGGCCGTGATTTGTTAAAAATATGTGCAAGTATCTGTTGTTTACGAAATACTTGTGGTCAACCAATGGCAAGAATTCCTTCGTATATCGGCCTGTGTCTGAATCCGTCCAGCGTTTTTGCCAATTTTTTAACAGATTCTGCTTTGTCTATGATTTTAGTGAAGAAGCTGGATATGGTAAAAATGTATGTATTAGTGTTTCATCCGTTACTGCCGATTTTGCCAGTTGGTCAGCTGCTTCATTGCCCTCAACACCTGAATGTCCTTTTGTCCAACTGAAGTATATGTCTTTTACTGTTGTTTGTAATTGTTGAAGAATTTTTAGTATTAAATAGTTTGTATTGTCAAAATTGTTTAATGCTTTTAAACTTGATAGGCTATCCGTTATGATTAAGTATTGAGAATGTTTGTCCGATTCTATCCACTCTAATGTTGAAGAGATCGCGAAGAGTTCTGACTGGAAGACGGAGTTATCCTGGGACAGTTTCGATCTCCAAGTGTAGATTTGCTCGTTTTTTTCGTACACACAAAATGCCGAGGCTGTGCCTTCGGACATTTTGGAACCGTCCGTGTATATTGTAATTTTGCCTACATAGTCGTTTATTTCAGAAATTTGTATTTCACTTGTTAGTGGTGATGTTTTGTATTTTGAGCATTTTGGATAGTATAGTGGAGCAAAAACCTTTTCTGTTGACTTGTCGAGACGAATCGTCCCCGAATACTCCGCCTCCGCCTCCAACTGAAAATCCAGTGGGGGGAGACCTGTGAGGACCTGCAGGGCGTTTGTTGACGTATTGCGATATGCTCTCGTTATCAGCAACAAAGCTTTCCTTTGTGCCGAGAGCAAATGTCGACGACCTTGATATTGCGCCATACGCGGAAACCAGACAGCACACGCGTAGGCCAGTTTCCTTTGTAAGATCACCGGGTACCAAATCTTAAAAAATTCCGGAGGGAGTCGACCTGAGATTGATGAAAATTTATAAAGATTTTGAGTTATTTTTCCGATTTCTACTCTCTTTTGTGCCACATGTGGGAGAAATGATAATTGTTTATCTAATATTACCCCCAGGTATTTTAGTGTTGTTTCTGATTTTATTGATTTACCTTGAAGTTTAAATGTGGGGCCCCGCTTAAGGTGTTTGGGTTTGCCAAAAGTTAATGATGAGGATTTTTCATGTGAAATTTCTATTTTGTCGGTTTCTGCCCAATTCTGAATAAATTTTAAAGCTTTCTGACCTTTTTGTTCAAGTTGCTGTCTCGACTGTGCCCAGATCAGTAATATCACGTCATCCGCGTATGCCACCAGTTCACAGTCCTGTACATCAAAAGTCCCCAACAGAGTCTCCAACAGAACCAACCAAAGAAAAGGACCCAGACATGATCCCTGCGGGCAACCCTTACTAAAGAAGTAGAACAAAAATGGTGCCGCTGGCCCGTTTAATTTTTTACCGGCCCGGGTGTTAAAAAATTGTCTTTGTTCTGCCGGCTCGGCTTGATTCGTTTGAAAGTTTGCCCTCATTTTTCCGGGCTAGGTAGACCTCTGTCTACCCTGAATAGAGAAATAATATAAAACCAGAACTTGTATGAGTGTGCTGTTCAATGTAGAGATTTTAGATTGAAGGGACTGACGTCAGCTTTGGAACAAATTTTAATTGGTAAAATGAAGCATCAACCGTTTGTGAAAGTTATGGCATTCCATGTCGTAAGTTTAACTCTGTAAGTTTTACGTTCCTAGATTAAAGTCTACTTTAGGTGGCCGAAGCAATATACATTTCAGCGACCCTACAAATGATCATTATTGTAGAAACTATTATGTATTGAGCAAAAATTGTGGGTTTTATTTTCGGACCATAGACCTCTGTGCAGAACAAATACTTTTTATCGATACTTATCTGATACTCTGTACCTATCATCATGGCGGAAATAAAATTTTTGTTAATGGGGAGGTTATGGTGAAAATAGGCTGAATTTGGTGATAAATTCTTACTTTTTCAAAGATTGAGAGTAGCGACCTTTCCCTGCACCCCCTTCGTACGCTCGTGTCTAATCAGATACTGAATAAATAATTGTGATGATTATAAGATTTGTTCCTTTTAATACATAATATGAAATTGAAAGTATTGAAATATGAGCACTTATTAGCTTTAGATATAACCTTAGACTCTTCGGAGGCTAGAATGGCAAAAAAAAGTTCAATTTAGACATAAATAAGTTAGGAACTACAATGGATAGCCGTATTATGAACGGAAAAATATAGATTTATATATATATATAAAAGAGTTTAATTTCCCGTGCTTATGCCCTACTAACTGACCCACCCGGCATTGCAAATTATAATAACCTTAAATAGTCTAAAATCAAACGTTGAATGATTTTATATTTTTAAACGAAATTTTTTCCAAACGAACCCAGAGATGGGGGAGGGGGGGGGGGGCAATGTCTTCAACAGCATATGCACCGGACGTTCAACGCGCTGTCCGGTTTGTTTTGATTTTATATTTTTAAACGAAAATCTTTCCAAACGAGCTTAATGCTGTCAGCAGCACTGCCTTCGGCAGGCTACAAGCTCGAATTTGTATCATTTTTCATTTTTAAATGAAAATTTATCCAAACGTAGCTCGAGTTGAGGGCCACATTGCGTTCTGCAGCGTACACCGGGGATGATATCCAAGCTCCGGCCTGATTTTCCCAGTGAACTTCGAATTTGTATTTAATTTCTGGCATTTAGATATATAAAAGTTTCAATTCTAACCAAGAATTCGTGATAAAACATAAATAAAATAAAATGCTTACCATCCCCTCACTTTTTTAAACGCTAAATGATATTCAAAGAACAGGCACATATCGCTGAGACGGGAAACGATATCTTGAGAAAATTTGCACTGAGAGAAAAACATCTCAGGCAAATTCTTAAAATAACTTAAAGATTTTTTTTCTTTTTTGAAATTTCAGAAAAACGGAAAAACTTGAAAACTGACGCGAATCTCAGCAAAATAGGTTTTTTGAAAGAGTGACGAAAGATACCGTTTGAATTGGAAAGATAAGACGATTTTTTCACTCTACAGGGACCCGGCCATCGCGATTTCAAAATGCAATAAAAATCGAACGTTACGCTTTCGTCAGTCTGAAGAAATGTAAAGGCATGATTACTTTGAAGAAAGGAAGCTCGTCATTTTGCGATTATCCTTACGGCTTTTAATTATATTTCGGCTAATTATTAAAAAATGAAAAATCTTGTCCTGAGGTGCATTTGGACCTGCCATCGCTTATTCTTATCCAAATTTTCAGACCTCTATGTTCCGTAGATTTTCTTAGACATCGCTAACGCATGCAGAGTAAAGGCAAACGTCTTTCTTTTATATTAATATCGATATGCAAATTAGAGATGACAAACCACTTTATTTCATTAGTATGGATGCAATCTATTATTATTGTCTTGTATTATTTTGCCTGGTATAGTGAAATTTTACCATTTAATGCAGGATTCTGATACAGACAGGCTTTATTTTCACAGGCTTTATTGTGTTTCGAATTTTATTTACAAAGCTGCCAACTTTCCTTATTTTTCAAGTAATTTAAATGTTTGGAATTAGAAATTTTATTTAATAAATGAAATAAAATACGAACCTTGTAGAAACAAGATACATTTTATTAAATAATTTTCTGGTTCAAAAAACTTTATTTGATCTGGGATAAAATTCCATCAGGATATGGCAGTTATGCTATTATAGATACTTTTTTTATATAAAGATTTATTTTCGGAGGAGTGGGGGGAGAAGGGATATAGGGCGCCAACTGAAATTCTGCACACAGGCGCTGGATACTGCTGGTGCGCCCTGTCTCCACGGACATTTGTAAGTAAGCTGTGGTATATAAATACGGAAGATCTTGATAGCTTGTCATTTTCGAATTTCATATTCAATATGTACCAAACATTAATAGGTCTGACATTTTCACTTGTTGCAAAATTGTTACTTATACTTTGTACAACCGCACTAGATACTTTGTGTTCACATATAATATTAAAAGATATGTAAAATAATATATTAAGTGAAAAATATGCCAAGTGAATTTTAAAAACCGTGAGCAACTTGTTATGATTGTTATGTCAACGAGTATAAAAAAATTCTACTGATATTTAAAAAGTTTCTTAATATTTGATACATCCTTGTAAATATTTTGATTCTGTAACCTTTGAGGACATGTATATTGAATATCTACAATTTTAAATGATTTTTTTTTTATTTTATGAAGAATATAATCCACAATTGTTCCACAAACTAGAATTAAAGTAACATGGATTTTGATATTTTACTTGAATGCGTATTTTTTAAATTTTTATTTCTAATTTTAAAATGCAGAGAGAAATATTTTAGGCATGTAGCTAAAAAATAATAATAATTAATTTTCTTTTTTAGTTTCTTTTTATTTCTGGTCTTTTATAGAAATTTAAAATTAAATGGAAGACAAACAAAACGTAATTATAAAATTACTGTAAAAGAATTAAATAAAATAATAATCTGTAATTTAGAAAAAAAACTATCTTTATATTTGATACACTCTTTGAATTACTTTAATTATATAACTTTTGCTAGTATATATGCCTACAAATTTTTAATTATATTTCGTTTGACTGACATTATAATCCACAATTGTTCAACGAACTAGAATTCGAATAACATTTATTTTCATATTTTACTTTTTTCATATTTAATGCGTAGTTCTCAAAATTGTTATTTCTAATTTGAGATTACTATTGAGAAATACTTTAGGCAAGTAATTAAAATATATATTTTCTAAAGGTAGATTCTTGTTTAATTTTCGTCATTTAAGTAAATTTAAAATAGAAAAGTATGACAAAGCTATTTATAAAATTATTATAAAAGAATTTATTTAAAAAGTGATAAGTAAAATGAAAAAAAAAATTATCTTATATTTGATTGACCCTTCCAATTAATTTTATTTTGCAGCCCTTGAGTGTACGTGTACACAAGGTTGCATACACTCTAATACATAAAAACAAATTTGTTTTAGGTCGTTACACATTTGTTCTGACTATTCTGCTCTGAACGTTGAAATTAATTATCTCAAATGCCTTGCCCTTTCTCGTGGTTATAATCCTTCTTTGATTGATAAAGCTCTGAATAAATTTAATAGTCCTAAAGCCTCCTTTCTGACTCCAATAATCCTCCTAATTTTAACTCTATCCTTCTGCCCTTTTATTCTTCTCTCTGTTTGAAAATTTCTAAAATCCTTTCTCATTTAAATTTCAAATTTATTTTCAAACCTATCAATAAAATTAAATTATCTTCCTTCAAATATCTTATTCCTACTTAGAACCGGTGTAGCGTTTATTTTATTTCTTGTTCTTGAAATTTAGATTATATTGGTTAAACTAAGAGAGCTTTAAAGTTCAGACTAAGCGAGCTCCAGAGATATCTGTCAAATCAAGAAACCACTAAATATTCTATTGCCTCTCACTGTTGGATTTCCAGTCACTTTTTAAATTTCTTCATGGCCAGAATTATTTATTCTCCTGTCTCTCCTCCCTCACTTGGATTTTCACGAAGATTATTTTATTTTTAAAAAATCTGACAATCTTGTGAATGATCTCTCATCATGTCTTTTTATCTCTTCAGATTCTTGGAAATTTTTTGTAATTCTATCATCCTTTCTTATCTCTTTTCAGTTTTTTTATGGCTGAAAAAGAATCTTTTGTTTCTCTTTTGTTGTTTTATTGTTATCAATTATTTTTCTGTATTTTGTTATTATTATTATTATTATTATTATTATTATTTATTTTTGTATTTACTTCTTTATTTATTTTAATTTTGTTTATTATCTTTTCTCTTTTCTAAATGTTTTCTATCATTGTGTGAACAATTTTCAATTCTGCTTGCAATCCTCTGTGATTGGCTTTTACCTTACTGCTAGGGCCACCTGTCTCCCTATTTGTCATCTCTCCTCCTTCCTTTTTCTGTTTATTTGTGAACAGTAGCTGATGACGGGCCGTTAATTTTCAAGCTCGAAACGCGTCCTATGCATTGTTTTCATTTGATGGTGATTTTTACAAAGCTTTATTATTTTTATTGAGAGTTATCGCCAGTTTTCAGTACTCTGCCTACTCACCGTAACTTAATCCGACAGAGCACATTTGGGGTGTCATGGATAGGCAGCTAAGAGCTCAAAAACACCATGGCGAAATATCCCGTATTTACGTGACCGCTGTTTGAACTTCTAGCACAATCTGTCTCCGGCCATCCATAAAGGGGTCGTGGCATCGATGCCAACGCGGATTGCAGTTGTTTTGCGGGCCAAAGGTGGATCAACGTGTTTTTAATTTGGTGGTCACAATGTTTTGACTCTTTAGTGTATATATATATATATATATATATATATACAGTGGAACCCCGCTAATTCGGACCCCGTAAATTCGGATCTCCGGATAATCCGGATCGGTCTGGTCGATATTTTTTTCAAGTTTGAGACGCGATCGGCAAATTTCCATAACATTCCTTTATTTCACCCACGTATTCTAAATAAAAAAGTCTTTTCTGAAATCTTTAGAAGAATACCTTAAGCATTCTTATTTAAGCTCTTTGATGTTATCCTTCAAAGAAACAACAATGTATCACTTTAAGTTTGGTAATTTTATAGTTCCGGGTGTTACAAAATATTTAAAATCGTGCAACTTACCCATCAAAACTGTCCTCCTAATTGATAATGCCCCGACACAACCCGAAGAAAGTCAACTGATAAAAGGAAACATAACGGTAAAGTTTTTACCACCTAATTTGACAGCGCTGGTACAGCCAATGGATTAAGGGGTTCTTCAGAATATTAAGAAAGTTTATAAACGACAAATGCTGAATGAACTTTTAGAAGATGATGGAGAGCATGGAGTGGTAGAGATTCTCAAATCAATCAATATCAAGAAAGTAATCTATATGATTGCTGAATCTTGGGATCAGGATGCTGAGAGTACTTACTCTCCGAAAGTCGCGGAAGAATTTATAGCCTGCAAATTGTGATTTCTTGAATAATAAGCTTGAAACAGAAGGAGGAATAAGCAAGAATGAAAGAGAAATTACACCTGAAGATTTTGTGAGCATGTTAAAAAAAAAAGTGGTTGCTCAGATGTTGATATCAGCGACATTATCAATTGGTTAGAAGTATAAAATAATGAAGGTTACGCCCCACTTATAGAGGATGAAATAATCGCTTTGTGCACAACTGAAGAAAACGAAAATGAAGATGATACAGACGAAAGCACCATTATGAATGATGATCAACCAAAAGTTATTAGCCATAATGAAGCAATGTCTCATTTAGAACAATTAATGGTTTATTTTGAACGTCATGTGGAGACTACACACAACGAAGTACTTATGCTCAAGCGGATGCGTGACCGTGCGGCCCGAAAAGGTATACAAAACTGGCACAGCAGAAGCAGGGTTGGGTTTTTGACATGTCAGTGGTAAAAACCGTGTTCTTATCGGTTTATTCCGTCAAAAACCTATCATTTGCGATTTTCCTTCAATTTATAGTGAAAGTGTAGCATACAATACATTTCTAGATTCATTTTTCCTTGTTGTTCGTGTTCTATTATTCACAATTACTTTATTAAATTTATTTAAAAGAAATTAATTTTCCTTGTTGTTCGTGTTACTATTATTCACAATTACTTTATTAAATTTATTTAAAAGAAATTAATTTTTCCTTGTTGTTCTTGTTAATATTATTCACAATTACTTTATTAAATTTATTTAAAAGAAGAGCATTTCCTAAATGGGAAAAATTAAAAAATACAAGAGTAAAAGGAAAGAACAATATTTGTCACAATCCCCACTAATATAGATTCTACTAACTGCAATGAACATTAATATTATATGATAATAAAAGGTAATTATAATTATTAAATAGCATTCTACATACATTTTTAATAAAATCCATTAAAATTATTTTAGAGATGCAAAAATGCATGGTATGACAATAGATGTCAAGCATGGACTATGGCCATTAAATAAATTTGAATATCCTTAGATATAATATTTGCAAATGCATATCTTATGTATTTCATAAATGCAATTATTGTGATTTTCATTTTCACTTCAATAAGCAGAATCTAAAAATTTTAAATTAATAATTTTTTTATACAAACATGTAGGACCTGATTTCAGGTTAAAGCTCTTAGACTTAAAATTTAACACATAACAAAACAATATTTAAGAAAAATCAGAATATAATGTCCTGTTCCTGTATACATTTTACTTAAAATTATTTAGGCATTATTTAAAGTGAATTGAAAGAAATAACACACAGCATATTTTTATTACATTACATATCACTGTATGAGTAAAAATCTTTTACAGTTATAATTATTCTTAAATGGTTATTAAATTTAGAGAGATTCTTAAATGTTTTATTTATTTTTTAATGCAGTTAACTTTTTAATTAATGAATCTACATTTCTGCTTTAAAGTAATATTTAATTATTTATTTATTTTAAGGAAATAATTAAATTACTTAACAAAATAACAAATAATAAATTACTTAACAAAAATATATAGTTAAAAATTGAGTTTTCACATGGTTTAAAGTTTAATATGGATTTGCAATTTTAACCTCTACAAGATTTAACTTTGAAGAGCAAGTCTTATTCCTTTCTCCCAAAAGATGTATGTAATTCTCAACTATTAAAATATATTTTATTTCATTTATTTACATATTTATTTATATAAATCAAGTTTTGCTATATAGAAATAAAAATAATCAATGAACAATTTTGATTTAACACTTAAGAAATCTTACTTATGAGGAAATTTCTGAGAAAGCTATTTAGTTTTAAAGAGTGTAATAAATTCTGCCGAAATTATACACGTTTTTTAATATTACACAAGAATTTCTTTAAAAAATCTAATTTTTACAGAATATGTCAAATAGCTTAAGATTATTACAGAGATCTGTTAACAGAGATGTATATGTATTATTCTAATGCAATTCTTTTTTGTTTTTCTCGGATAGATATACTTCAGAGTCTTTCCGATATTGAATATTTCATGTAAAACAACTTAATACTAAAGACAGAATTAAAAAAAGATAACGTAAAAACAAACTACTACTAAAAAATGGGTTTTTGACAGTTTTCGACCTTTTTGACAAAGAGGTTTTTGACATGACGGTAAAAACCATGGTAAAATCCGGTAAAAACCGTCATGCGTCAAAAACTTGCCAACCCTGAGCAGAAGATTACAAACTTTATAATTACAAAGTAAACATTTTTACTGCCTGTAAATATTCAATATGTTTAATATAAAGGTGATTTTCTGTAAGTATGTTTTATTTTATTTCATTTTTTTTCCATTCTCCGTATAATCCGGATTTTCGATGATTCGGATCGGGTCTGGTCCCAATTAATCCGAATTATCGGGATTTTACTATATACAGGGTGATTCATAAAAGATGGGCAGAACTTTAAGGGGTTATAGTACACTTAAAGACAAATAATATTAAATAGGAGACTAAGGGTCCCAGACGTATTCCCAAGGAGATAGGGGGCATTAAAGTTTAGGGTCCGAAATTTCAAATGATTATAAAACATGGTAAAATTGGTCGATTCGTTTGCGGTTTTTGCAAAAAATTTTCTTTATGCCAGTATTTTCTTGAAATAAAATTTTAAAGTTCAATTTCAAAAAATGCCGATAGGGTGCGCTTTAGACTTTGGAGTAACAAACAACTATTTTTTAACGTTATTTTTTGTATTTCTTTAAATGATTTCGAAAGCTTAGACTTAAACTTAAATTTTGATCTAAAAATCTGAGTCCTAACGAGTAGTTAAGTAGCGTAAACTGAAATTTAAAATTTGAAACCCTTCTCCCCCCAGAACAAAAATCAGTTATTCCCGATCTTTGTGTCGTAGATTAGGCTCTAACTACTGCCGCGTTTTGCTAAAATTATTCTTTATGTCAGTATTTTCTTGAAAATAAATTTTAAAGGAAATTTTCAAAAAATTCCGATAGAGGGCGCTTTAGACTTTGGAGTAACGAACAACTATTTTATACCGTTATTTTTTGTGTCTCATTAAATGCTTTCTAAAGCTTAGACTTAAATTTTCAGCCCAAAATCTGAATCGTTAGACGTGGTTAAGTTTCTGGGGAGAGGGGTTTGAAATTTCTACTCCTGAGCACAGTTCAGTTTACCATGTCCACACATTGTGTGCTGTGATACGAGGTAAAAAGACACAAATTAGGATTATGTTACCAAAGCATATTTATTAACATGTAATTACAATAAATGTTCAAAATTGTGACCACCAGAGGTTATGCACGCAGAACAACGGCGAAGAATGGAACGGCGAACATTCGCGAAAACATCAGGCTTTTCGAGCACTTCCCCTACAGCGGCGGTAAGTCTGGCGACCAGTTCCTCGGGGGATTCAATGGGTGTCTCATACATAAGAGCCTTCAATCGTCCCCAAAAAAAGAAATCGAGGGGTAAAAGATCTGGCGAGCGAGCAGGCCAAGCAACAGAACCACCTCGACCAATCCATTTGTTCGGAAATGTGATGTCCAGATAGTTGCGGACGTCTCGTACGTAATGGGCTGGCGCTCCATCGTGCTGGAACCACATGACCCGCCGGATGCGTGGAGGAACAACGTTTAACAGGTCTGGCAGCACATGTTGCAGAAATGTGAGGTATGTTTTACCGTTGAGGCGTTCAGGAAGAAGGTACGGTCCGATTAGGTGGTCTCCGAGGATTCCTGCCCAAACATTGATGGAAAAGCGTCTCTGATGAGCATGTGGATACGTAGCATGTGGATTGACATCCGCCCATACATGTGCATTGTGTGTGTTAAATGTACCTTCACGTGTGAAGGTACATTCATCGGTGAAAAGCACAGTTCGTCCAAAATGTGGATTTAGCGCGTTCTGCTGCAGAAACCAGCGGACGAATTCAATACGATTTGGATAATCCCCTGGAGACAGTTTCTGGACTCGTTGCACATGAAACGGGAGCAAATGTTCATCCTTCAGTACCCTCCAAGTCATGGGCTGTGAGGTATCCACCTGCCTAGCCACTGTTCGTGTACTTGTACTTGGCTGCGCCGCTACTACATCCAGAATGGCTTCTGCAACAACTACTGATTCGTCCTTTTTTGCACGACCTGCATTCGACCGGGAAGCGAGAAATGATCCCGTCTCACACAACTGTCTGTGCAAGCGCTCGAAAGTTTTGCGGTTAGGCAACCGCCTGTTGGGAAATCGCTCTCCGTACATTCGTTGTGCCTCTGCACCATTTCCATCTGCCGCTCCGTAAATTAAATGCATCTCAGCCTTTTCCTTATTCGTGAAGGGCACCATCTTCCGATTCATTACTACAGCGACTTACACTTGACTCACCGTTCAGTGGTTTTTATGCCTGAATCGTGTCGAAATTTTGCATACGTGTTCTTCTTCTTCCCCATTTGACATTTGCATACTTTCTGTTTCCTTCTTCACCCGGTGACTAGCATCAGGAATGGAGCTTTAACGTTTGCATGAGCGACGTTTCCAACTGTGCCAGTGCCTTTATGAGTGAATTCCGACTATGCAGTCCTTGACGAAAGTTGTATTTTTGCCTCGTATCACAGCACAGAATCGTTGGGCATGGTTAAGTAGTGCAAACTGAACTATGTTCAGAAGTTGAAATTTGAACCCCCTCCCCTCGCTACTGAACCACGCTCAGCGATTCAGATTTTGAGCTGAAAATTTAAGTTTAAGTCTAAGCTTTAGAAAGCATTTAATGAGACACAAAAAATAACGGTATAAAATAGTTGTTCGTTACTCCAAAGTCTAAAGCGCCCTCTATCGGAATTTTTTGAAAATTTTCTTTAAAATTTATTTTCAAGAAAATACTGACATAAAGAATAATTTTAGCAAAACGCGGCAGTAGTTAGAGCCTAATCTACGACACAAAGATCGGGAATAACTGATTTTTGTTCTGGGGGGAGAAGGGTTTCAAATTTCAAATTTCAGTTTATGCTACTTAACTACTCGTTAGGACTCAGATTTTTAGATCAAAATTTAAGTTTAAGTCTAAGCTTTCGAAATCATTTAAAGAAATACAAAAAATAACGTTAAAAAATAGTTGTTTGTTACTCCAAAGTCTAAAGCGCCCCCTATCGGCATTTTTTGAAATTGAACTTTAAAATTTTATTTCAAGAAAATACTGGCATAAAGAAAATTTTTTGCAAAAACCGCAAACGAATCGACCAATTTTTCCATGTTTTATAATCATTTGAAATTTCGGACCCTAAACTTTAATGCCCCCTATCTCCTTGGGAATACGTCTGGGACCCTTAGTCTCCTATATAATATTATTTGTCTTTAAGTGTACTATAACCCCTTAAAGTTCTGCCCATCTTTTATGAATCACCCTGTATATATATATATATATATATATATATATATATATATATATATACGATCTGACTTATAGTTATATATTATTGCAGCATTTTTTAATATGAAGAAACATTTGATGTATTAAACCCGATGGTTATCTAGAAGGCAGCTTGAAAAACAAAGGCTAATTAAACATATTTTTCAAAATTGGGATTCAAGAACTGGAAAAGACTAACGATATTGACAAAATTATATATTGTACAGTTTCAACACAATATTATATAAATATTTTTCCATATCTATCTATCTATCTATCTATCTATATCTATATATATATATATATATATGTATTTGTGCGTAAACAGAATTGTTAGTAACTATTACTTTCTTAAAAATCATTGCTTACTTTTATTAGTAACATCCAGTTACGACAGGACGACATTTAAAACAAGATGATTCACCAGTTCGGGTAAATAATTAATTTTGTTCGCGGAAGGACGTGTTTGGAATGACATTTCCAAAGGGAGGCGAGTTACAACAAGAGTTCCAATCTGTCTTCTGAATATATTCAATACCGCATCATTGACAGACGCAGACAAATATTTTATCATTCATAATCTACGTCAGGAGCACTGCAGCTAAATATTTACGACTGCCTGTGTTATATACATCACTGAATGTCAGACGAAGTTAAAATATTACACTTATATTCTGTCAATGTTTTTGATTAATTACGAAATGTATCAGAATAAAGATGCTTGATAAAGGACTTTAAAATGAAAATTTTGCAGCTTCTTTTTATAAATCTGAAGGCTATATTTTTGAAAGAAAAAACAATGTGGTTAAAAATGCTTTGAATATTTTAAGGAAACAAATGCAAATATATAAAAAATCAACACCTTGTAATAATATAGTAATTTCAAATGCTAAAAGGTGTAAATTAAAACTTTGAAACCAGTAAGAATACGTTTATTTCGACTGTTTGCATGTTTCGACTCTCCCCGAGTCATTTTCAAAGGAAATAAATAAATCATAATGAAGGGAACGAATATTTTTTCCAACTGGATGGAGTAGCACAGTTGACGTTTTTTCCAACAGAGCGAAAAATGTCCAGACCAGGAATCAAACCTGGATACTTGGCGTGCCGTGCCAATGCCTTAGCTGTTAGGCTATCCGGACGATAACTTTCTGACATAATTCACTTTTATTTGTTGGACCTGTCTGCGAACTGCAGTGCTAGTTTCATTCATCCGAGCTATAACTATAGCTTTTACATGATGAAAGTGTGTTTTAACACGGAAACTCCTGTATACCATGCATTAGGTCATAATGAAACCTGTTAGGCTATCCGGACGATAACTGGCTGACATAATTCACTCTTATTTGTTGGACCTAGCTGCGAACTGCAGCGCTAGTTCATTATGACCTAATACATGGTATACAGGATTTTCCGTGTTAAAACACACTTTCATCATGTAAATGCTATAGTTATAGCTCGGATGAATGAAGCTAGTGCTGCAGTTTGCAGCCAGGTCCAACAAATAAGAGTGAATTATGTCAGCCAGTTATCGTCCGGATAGCCTAACAGGTTTCATTATGACCTAATACATGGTATACAGGAGTTTCCGTGTTAAAACACACTTTCATCATGTAAATGCTATAGTTATAGCTCGGATGAATGAAACTAGCACTGCAGTTCGCATCCAGGTCCAACAAATAAGAGTGAATTATGTCAGTCAGTTATCGTCCGGATAGCCTAACAGGTAAGGCATTGGCACGGCACGCCAAGTATCCAGGTTCGATTCCTGGTCTGGGCATTTTTCGTTCTGTTGGAAAAAACGTTAACTGTGCTTTCCCATCCTCGAATATGAAATGAATAAAACTATACTAAAATTATGAAACGCCATCATTCAAATTTCCAGATTTTTCGTAAGGTGGGCATTTCTAGTATGCACACAAAATAATTTGAATGATGAATTGTATAATATTCACAGAACTGCTAATAATTTTGTTTTAAATTTCCACATATTAACAAATTAATTGTGGATATTGCCAAGAATAAAAAGCCTGAATGTAAATTTTGATTCACAAAAATACAAACTTTATACTTTTCAATATATTCCAAGCTTTTTAGAAAAATTAAAATATATTCTTAAACGTTTGAATATCTGCTTAGAAGCCAAACCACCTCAAAAATTGATGAATATCATTCGCGCTAAAATTGACGCAATTAGTTTTTAGAATTACTCAGGAGTTCATGAAATACCATTTATTAGAGCAGACAGATCAAAGAATTACTATATTGGTATGACTAGCAGGAAATTTAAGTATAGAAAAAAGGAGCATATAGCTGATATTAAATATAATAGAAAAACAAAAGCCCTAGCAAGATTTTATCAAGAAGAAACCATCCAAATAAATTTCAGTGAAAGTAAAATAATTTTTCCCTTTCAGTCTATACTATCCATCCATTATAAGACAAAACATAGAGATTGTAACGCCCAAAAATTCAATATGTAACGATGCAACATCATTTCACTTACCGAAAATATGGCTCGAGCTACTCAATGGTTATAAAAATAAAAATAAATATCCAAGTAAAATGAAAAATAACATGCATATTACGAAAGAATACGTGGAAATTTGAATGATGGCGTTTTATAGACCGTGCAATTTTAGAATGGTTTAATTTATTTCTTTTAAAAATGACTCGGGGAGAGTCGAAACATATAAACAGTCGAAATAAACGTATTTTTACTGGTTTTAAAGTTCTAATTTACACCTTTTAGCATTTCAAATTAGTTTAGAAACATATATGTTTCATAAATTCGCATATGAAATCATTAAATATTTTTAATGTATGAGTACCGAAAGTTTAACAAACTTTGCGGCAGAATCAAAGTGACGGCATTGTTACAACCAGACTAATTCTATAACTTTACTTATAAACCTTACATTCAGGCGTATAACGCCACGCTTAAAGAAGGAAATTTGTCCAATTTTACATGTGAGCGTTATACACCTGGTGTGAAAATGAAAGCTTAAAAATAATGCATAGGAAGTGAGATTTTTATATTAATGAAAATGGGAAGACGTGATTATTTGAATGAATGAGAGTATGACTCTAAGCTATTTGTGGGATTTTAAGCAGATAGGCTTCGTAGTTGCATATGCCCTCTCTTTGCATTTGCTTATTTTGTTTATGTTTTTACAGGTTATTATACATTTGTCATCTACATATCCCATGCAGGTTTCATTCCAAAAAGAGGGTGTGCGTAATGCAGCAAATATATCTAAAAATGGAAAAATACTGTCTCAAATAAAACGTTCGCGTATTGCAGAGGAATTTACTGCATTTAATAATCAGCTTCGACTAATTATATAAAAATAATTTTTTAATCCTTTATGTTATATAATAAAATCTGTGAAAATGGATCTTGCTTTTGACAGAACCCTGTCTCAAACAGAAACAAATTGGTCTCGACGGACGGCAATTATATGTGCTAAGACGGAATCTTGTCTTAAACGGATATATTTTTACTGTCAGAGATATTCTTCTTTCACAGATTTTATTGTATTTGTAATTGTTTTTTTATTTAATATTTTTACATACAGATAAACGACGTTACAATTACTACACCTTTATTGCGGGGCAAAATATAAAACCTGTGAGAAGACAAATTTAGTTAAATAGTAATTAGTTTTGACAGTGGAAAGATGTATTTAGTTGAGTTACAAGAAAAAACTCCAAACATTTCACAAACATAAACTATATAGCTCATTTAACAAATGCAAATGTTTCCTGATATATTCCTCATAAATGTTTTCTCATATATTCCTCATAAATGTTTTCGCATATATTCCTCATAAATGTTTCCTCAGAAATTCTACTGATAAATATTTAGGAGTGTCTATATAATGCACATCCGTGATTGTCTACATAAAATATATCCATGAATGTCTACATAATGCATATCACTGACGTGTTTAGGTGTTTATATATACACTTTCAACTGGAGACGTTTTACTAGAAGAACCTCTGTTTTCAGAAAGTATTCGATACAGTTTCAATTTAAAACTAAAATATTTCCTCATGTAATAATCTAAGTCATTAATTTTGAAGCTAAATATTTAAGTGTGACTACAAGATACATATAAACGAATGTCAGATAAAATTTAAACATTATATTTTTGTTTCATGTTTATTGTTTTTAATTAAATGTGAAATTTATCAGAATAAAATTTGTGATGAATAAATTTAAAAAGATATGTTTGCAGTTCATTTTTGATAATTTGGATTGTATATTTTTTAAAGAATAATGCAGTTATATAGGCTTAAAAATATTAAAGAATATAATATGTTTTGTTCATAAATGTTTAAAATATTTAAAAGTTTTAATCATGCATACTGAAAAGTTCTTAAATTAAAATGTTAATGGTTGCATCGAAGTAATTGCAATGGTGATTACAAGTTAAATATGTGTCAGCAGTCTACAATAAATTCTAATGAGGAAGTAACTAAATCGTTTCTCCTCCAATTTTGTGTTTACAATATGAAATGAAAAAAGGTGTATTCCCAGTAAAAACGTAATTATCTAGATCTTATTTCAAGGATATTTAATGCTGGTGCTATATGAAACTAAAAGGATCATTTCAAAGAATTATGACTTTTTATGTGAACTGTTGACAAACTAAATAACTTTTTATCAGATTTTCCACATAGTTAATGAACTTAAAATATAAATTTTAATTGACCTTGGTTTTTCTATGTTTGGTTTTGTCGGTCTCTAATATGCTCTTAAAGCATTATGTTGTTGGAATATTTCTCTGTGATTAAAATTTTTAAAATATATATTAACTTTAATGTAACATCTTTGCATTTAGTTGAAATCCTTATTTTTTTCCAATTAAAATGTTAGATTAGACAAACTACTATTCGATTAATCAAGTTCGTTTATGTATCTAGACAAATAAAATTAAGTAATAATATTCCAAGATGAATAGGGGAGACTAGGGAGTGTTGACCATACGGGAGGCTTAACCCAACCATCAGTTTTCATATTTAAAAGAATTTCAGAGATTTATCAATAGGTGTCAACCAAAGCTACTGGAATGCTCAAACAACAGTCTCTGTTTCATAAAGATAATCGAAATAAGTGTGAAAAAAATCAATTGTGAGACGTTTTCAAGCTAAAAGTTGTGTTTTTTAGAAATAATTTGTAAGCTTTTTTTCAGATAAAATATATCATAGAAATTTAAGTAAGTAGATCTTAAGTAATGCAGAACTATCGAGTTTTCATTCCAGGCATAAAGATTATACATTAAGTTAGGCTTATCATAACAATGTGCTATTCTTTAGAAAAGGGCTATGTGGGGAGGCTTGACCAAGTCAATGTGAGGGAGGGTTGACCAGATGATCAAAGCTCCCTTAATACATTCAAGAAAGAAAAATTTTCGCTTTCAATCAAAAAACTTCATTGACTTAGGGCGTGGCTTCTACCTTACAGAAAATGCATTTATATCATGTTGTCCATATATTTTTAGATTGTAAGGCATTTTATATTAAATTCGTGCAAAGATAATTCGTTGAAAGGTATTTACCGATATATACACTTGCGAAACCTATCTAAAACAACGATTTACAAAAGTCTTTCAGAATAGGGAGGAGCTTCCACTTTTTTTAAAATTCAGATTCGATAAAAACTGCTCATCGGCAAATCTTTGGAAACCTTTTGGAAATCTTTTTATTATACACTGTACATAATGAAATATTAATGGTTATATTGGGTCGATCGGAAAGTCGTGTCGTGTTGAGAAAATCAATTTTTACCGGAAAATTCTGCCCGGTTATTATCAGACATTTGATATCGGAATCAATGTCTAATTATTAAATGATATAATTTTCCGGTACTTACTGATTTTCCCAACACGACACGACGTTCCGATCGACCCAATATATAAAAATGAATGTAAATTTATTCTGCAAACTTACAGTAAAATGGAGGGGATGGAAAAGAAAACGTTTAAAACTGATTAAAGGAAGATGTGAAAAATTGCTATGATATCCATTGCAAGAAAAAAAATGAAATATAAATGGCAAACTTGATAGAAACTTTTTTCCATTTAAATATTACTTACAATAGGTAAATATAAACAGTGAAAAAGACTAGAAAGGACTAGAAAGTACGAAAGCATCAGTCTTAAACGTTTCAGGGGCAGTGGTACGTTTATGAAACTACTTAATTTTAATTTCCAAACGCCACAATGGCAGCAGAATTTTGCTAAAATCTTTTTAATTTAATATGTATGCAAAATATAGCCTTTTCCATTTTCCCAAATAAATTTTTTCTTATATTCCAGTGCCAGTCATTTATTTTAACATTTTAGTAATAAAAGCCCCTGAAAAGGAGCTTATTTTGTATACTTTGCCCTTGAAAATGTTAAAATATGTTAATAATAAGTTAAGTACTCATGCAGCTGCAAAAGAACATAGCATTGATCGAAAAACGTTAGGAAAGTATGTAGACAAATTTCAACATGATGAATAGAGGGAGATGAATCCGAACTATGTGACAATTACAGTTGTCAGGAGCAAAAAGAAGCGGGACAGTAACTACTAAAACCGGGCATTATAACGCATAAAACCCTATGAAAACGGAACATGTATCTAGCGGAATACTGACTTAAATGTTAAAATTTCATTTTCCTTTTTGTGCAATTATACCTGCTCAGACAAAATCCTGTTTAAAACAAAAAATTTTCTCCTCTGACATGCGATTGTGCCTAAACAGGTTTGTTTAAGCATCATATTTTCAAAAATATATTTTTTAAATAATTAAGGCATGTAACATAAAGTTAGTTTGCTTTTTTTTTAAAGCTGATTTTATTTCTCTTCCCAAATATTTCAATTTAAACCAAAGTGTATCAACCCTCCCATATGTGGGGAGCCTTCACCCATTATTTTCTCATGATTAAAATCAATCATTTTTTGAGTTTCTTCTATATTGCACTTAAGTAGCAATTTTATTTTGATAACTGATTGTATAACGAATAAAATGCTATATAAAACTTTATTCTACGTTCAATATTTAAAAAATAAAAAATCATTTTGTAAAAAGTGGGTCAACCCTCCCTAGCCTCCCCTATAATAAAAATGGATACACACTTATTCGGGACACCGATACTATGATGGATTATTCAAGGTAAGAGAAATTTACCTATTTATTAAATCATTTATATATACTTAAAAGTGAAGCTGAGAAAAGTCATAGTGACCTTCTAACACGACATTTATTTCCAACGACATTTGTGGAATTCTTATTTTTCCATCAAATTCGAATTTATTCATTAGTTTAATTATTTTACTAACATATAATTATCATTTCTAAATGCTATGTTCTTATTGCAGGACAATACATAAAACGTGAGTAAAGATCAGTGTGAGCGAATAATTAATTTCGTTCATGGAAAGATGTGTATAACTAAACACTTGCAAAGACAGGCGAGTTGCAACACGAGCTCCAATCTGTCTTCCGAGAATATTCGATATAGTTTTATTGACAAATATTTTATTATTCATAATCTTACGTCAGGAACACTGCAGCTAAATATTTACGAGTGTCGGCATAATATATATCACTGGATGTCAGTCCAAGTTAAAATATATTACGCTCGTGTTCTATGTTTGCAGTTTCTCATTGATTGTGAAAGAAGAGTGTCAGAAGGATAATCAGAAGGATAATTTACAATATATAACTTAAAAAGAAATGTTTGTTTTCAGTTGTCATTTATTAATTTTTACTGCTATTTAATGTATAAAAGAGTGCAATTATGTATAATTAGAACATTATAAAAGGAAAGATCTATGTTTCATTAATAAAAGTTGCAAATATTAAATCATATATTATCTATACTACTATTATAAAGAGGTAAAAATTGTTTATTTGTAGGAGGTAAGCTCTGGAACTACCGAACCGATTCTAAAAGTTATGGTATCAAAATGATGGTGTTAGTCCAACTTAGAACATAGGCTATATCTTATGTCCGTGCCACTGTCCAAAAGAGGGTGCAGGAGCAAAAAACGTTCTAAAAATGCGATTTTTATGTTACTGAAGGGCCTAGAAACATGAAATTTGGAATGGTAGTTACTTATAAGATACTAATGTTCTCTAAGGACATTTCTTTAAATAAACGAAATTAAAAAGGGGTGAAAATGCGCAAAAAGCGTTCTAAAAACGTTCTAAATGGCGATTTTTACGCAATCTCAAGAAGTACCAAACCGATATAAAAAATAATGGTGGCAAAATGATGGTGACAACCCTTGCTCCAAAATAGGCAACATTTATGTCGGTGCCACTACCGCTAAAGGAGGTGAAGGAACAAAAAGAACGTTCGAAATTGCGATTTTTGTGTTACTGAAGTGCCCAGATACATGGAATTTGGAATGGTAGTTACTTAGTATGTATAAATGATTTCCAAGAGCATTACTTAAAAAATTCGAAATTTAAAAGGGGTGAAAATGAGCAAAAAGCGTTCTAAAAAACGTTCTAAATGACGATTTTTACGCAATCAAGAGAAGTACCAAACCGATTTTAAAAATAATGGTGTTAAAATGATGGTGGCAACAATTTCTCCAACATAGGCTACATTTTATGTCGGTGCCACAACCCCTAAAGGGTGTGCAACAGCTAAAAAACGTTCAAAATTGCGATTTTTGTGTTACTGAAGGGTCCACATACATGGCATTTGGCATGGTAGTTACTTATTAGATATAAATTACCTCTAAGAACATTTCTTAAAAAATTCGAAATTAAAAAGGGATAAAAATGTGCAAAAAGCGTTCTAAAAACGTTCTAAATGGCGATTTTTACGCAATCTCAAAAAGTACCAAACCGATATAAAAGATAATGGTGTCAAAATGATGGTGACAACCCTTGCTCCAACACAGGGTACATTTTATGTCAGTGCCACTACCCCAAAAGGGGGTGCAGGAGAAAAAAATCGTTCGAAATTGCGTTTTTGTGTTACTGAAGGGCCCAAATACATGGAATTTGGCATGGTAGTTGCTTATTAGCTATAAATTATTTCCAAGAACATTTCTTTAAAAATTTGGAATTTAAAAGGGGGTGAAAATGAGCCGAAAGTGTTCTAAAAAATGTTCTAAATGCCGATTTTTACGCAATCTAGAAAAATACCTAACCGATTTCAAAAGTAATGGTAGGAAATTGATGAAGACAGCCCTTGCTCCAACATAGGCTTTCTTTCATGTCGGTATCACTACCACCTAGGGGTTGCAGAAGCAAAAAACGTTCTAAATTGCGATTTTTTTGTTAATGAAGGGCATAGAATCCTTAAATTAGACAGGGCAGTTATTTATAAGATACAAATGATCTCTAAGGACATTTCCTAAAAAATCAAAATGTTAAAGGGGTGAAAATGAGCGAAAAGCGTTTTAAAAAACTTTCTAAATTGCGATTTCTTCGGAATATCAGGAAGTACCGAACCAATTTAAAAAATAATGGTGGGAAAACGAAGATGACAGCCCTCGCTCCAACATAGGCTCTATTTCATGTCGGGGCCACTACCCCAAAGGGGGTGAAGCAGCAAAAAACGATCTAAATTGTATTTTTTGTAATACTGGTGGAGCTAGAAACTTGAAACTAGGCATGGTAGTTACTTATAAGATATAAACGATCTCTAAGAACATTTCCTAAATAATTCGAAATTTAAAAGGGGTGAAAAGGGACGAAAAACGTTCTAAATTGCGATTTCTATGCAGTCTCAGAAAGAACACAACCGATTTCAAAAGTAATGGTTGGAAATTGATGATGACATATTGCTCCAGTATAGGATCTATTTCATGTCTTCGTCACTACCACCTTGCGGTTGCATTTTAAAAAACGTCCTAAATTGTGATTTTTGGGATACTGAAAGTGCTAGCAACTTGAAATTTGGCATGGTAATTACTTATGAGATGTAAATGCTCTCTGAGAAGAGTTCCTTAAAAATTTGAAATTTAAAAGGGGTGAAAATGAACGAAAAGCGTTCTAAAAACGTTCTAAATAGCGATTTCTACGCAGTCTCAGGAAATATAAACCGATTTCAGAAGTAATGGTTTCAAATTGATGGTGACAGTCCCCGCTCAACATAGCCTATATTTTACGTTGTTGTCATTACCACCTGGGGGTTACAGGAGCAAAAAATATTGTAAATTGCGTTTTTGTGTTACTGAGGGGGGGGGGGGGGTCTATCATTTTAAATTTGGAATGGTAATTACTTCAAAGATGCAAATGCTTTCTAAGAATTGTCGAAAGAAAATTCCAAATTTAAAATGATGAAGTGAGCGAAAAGCGTTCTAAATTACGATTTCTATGCAATAGTATGAAATACGAAACCGATTTCAAACATAATGGTTGCAAATTGATGGTGATAGAACCTGCTCAAACATAAGCTATGCAATTTTATGTCGGTGCCACAAACCCTACAGGGTTGTGGGAGCAAAAAGCTTTCTAAATTGCGATTTCAGCGGTACTGAAAGGGCTAGAAACTTTAAATATAGCACGGTAGTTACATATAAATTATAAATGTCCTCTAAGAACAGTCGAAAATAAATTCGAAATTAAAAAGGAGTGAAGCGAAAAGAGTCTTAAATTACGATTTCTCTGGAATCTCAGGAAATAATAAATCTATTACAGAAGTTATTTGTTGCGAATATCAACAGTGATTATCCCTGATCGTATACGGGCTGTATTTTATGCCGGTATCACTACCACCTGGTTAGCAGGAACAACAAGAAAGCCTTTAAAAACATCTAAATTCAGTTTTCTATAGAATATTAGGAAATACCAACCGATTTCAATGTTATTGTTGGCAAATTAATGGTGACAGTCTCTGTTTCAACATTTTTCGAGACATTCTATTTCAACTCTGTTTCGGCAATTTATGTTGGTGCCACTAACACCAAAGAGGTGGTCGACTGTTAGACAAGAAGCTTGGAATTTTACATGATGGTTAATTTTAAGATGTAAATGTGTTAAGATGGTTTCTAAAAAATTCGAAGCTTAAATTGAATACTGAAATGAGCGTATGAAATGGGCATAAACGACTCAAAATACTTTCTAAATTTTCATTTATTTGGAAATAGTTTTAGTTCTTCTTATTAACTAAAATCTAATTTCTGTCTGTTGCACTTTTATAATAAAGTTTAGTCAAATTGTGGCTTAATTTGTAATTTTTGAGTTATTCCAAAAAGTGTTTTTCTAATAAAAAAAAGTCATGCAAATCACTTGGCATATTTCAAATATTACGCGAGCAAAGCCGCGGGGTTTGCTAGTAATAATATAAACAAGTTGGAAATTGCTCGTCAAACGTGGCAAATGAGGTGCGTTCGTACTATAACTAGTTTTATAATTATTTTTTGCACCCCATATTGTACTGAATGTATATTTTTTTGCACTTCATAAGTGCATAGTCTGTAACATCATTAAAATGCACTTGCATTTTTTTTTCCCATTCCCCGTAATGCAACGGAAAACTTTTGACTGTCCCTGTCATTAAACTATACATCCGATTTTCATAAAATTTGAAATGGCTAGACAAAATTTTACAGCAATTATATATTTAAAATTTCAGACCATTCGTATTCTGTAACATCATTAAAATGAACTTGCAATAATTTTTTCCCATTGGCCGTAATGTAACGGAAAACCTTTGACTGTCCCTGTAATTAAACTATACATCCGATTTTCATAAAAATGGAAATAGCTTGACAAAATTTTGCAACAATTATATATTTAAAATTTCAGACGATTCGGAAGGCTGTAACACCATTAAAATGAACTTGCAATAATTTTTTCCTATTGGCCGTAATGTAACGGAAAACTTTTGACTGTCCCTGTAATTAAACTATACATCCGATTTTCATAAAATTGGAAATAGCTCGACAAAATTTTGCAACAATTATATATTTAAAATTTCAGATGATTCGGAAGGCTGTAACAACATTAAAATGCACTTGCAATAATTTTTCCCATTGGCCGTAATGTAAAGAAAAACTTTTGACTGTCCCTGTAATTAAACTAAACATCCGATTTTTATAAAATTTGAAATGGCTCGACAAAATTTTACACCAATCATACATTTGAAATTTCAGACCATTCTGTTGGGTAGTTTTTGCTCTGTTATATGCGGACGGACGGACAGCCGGACAGACGGACAGACGGCCAGACGGACAGACGGACTGAACGACGACTATAGGTGCTACGTATTTATATAATTACGAACGCACCTAAAAACGGATCTAACGATTTTGACTAAATTTTGTACCCTACCATTTTTGTATATCAGAAGACCATTGAGCTAGGTCAGATGTTCGAGAAAATTCGATTAGTGGGTCATTTTGGGTTTTACTACAGATTAATGCATTTCAATGGGAAAGAAGGTTGAAACAGCTATTAAGTTTAATAAAACAATATTTAACAGTTTAAACAGTATTTAACAGTACTTTTTAACAGTTATTAAGTTGTTGAATATTTGGTAGTAAACGTAGTCGCAAAGTTGGCAACATTATGCCACATTTGGCGATATTTGGCAAAATATTGACGAAATTTGTACTGGAAAATCGACTTTGAAGTTCACCAATGCCAAAACACATGCTTGGCGCCAAATGAAAGTGTGTCGCCAAATTCAGCTATATTTTGCGACATTTGGCAAAAAAATTGGCTTTCAGAATCTGAAGAGATTTTCTAGAAGTTCCCAATAATAGCCCAGATTCATGATTCAACAAATCAGACCCCCATAGAGCGCTTCCGAAAACAGAATTCAACCAATCAACGGTACATAGAACCTTCTCGCAATTAATACCACACCTGTATAAGTTCTTAGATCGAAGCCTGAAGTCTGTGAAGTTTGACAGTGAATCTTTAGATTAGGATAGAATATGCATAGATTGATTATGATAAAATTTAGACATATGTACATAGTATTAATATTGATTGTTTCTATAAATAATAATGTTAAAGATAAAATTCTTTATAGCAATTAGGGGCGGTCCATAAATGATGTCGCACTTTTTTTCAATGCTTTTGATCCACCTTCCGCCCCCCTTTGTCACAAAGTGTCACACTTCATCATACCCCCTCCCCCCCTTGTCACACGTCACGCTATATTACATAAACATAAACTTGCAGTTCAGAAACAAAGCACTACGTTATAGATTATATTTCATACTTTATTTTTAAACTTTAACTATGTGTTTTAACGGCATTTGTGAGCATAACAATAAAAATGATTTATGTACTTATTTTGTATGAAATAAGGTTAAGGTTTATACCAAAAACACAATTAATATACAATAGTAGTAGAACATTAATACGAAAGAGCAGTTGAAAACAGTTGTATTTCGGAATTTGAAATAGAATTTAATATATTTGGCTTTAAATCTACTTTATAAACATAAAATACTTTAATTTCAAAATAACTTCAAAATTTAATCTGCTAATTTTTAATGCTTTTATTGCCAAAATGTGTGATGTCACATTTCTTCTTACCCCCTCCCACCCCCTTGTCACAAACTGTCACAATTTCACGAAACCCCCCCCACACCCCCCGTCCAAGCGTGACATTATTTGTGGAAGGCCCCTTATACCGTGAGATCTTATTGTTATATCTAGTTGAATACAAATATAATTTTAACCGAGCATACCTCAGTCTTCCCAGCTGGTGTTTTTAATGCATGCCTACTGAAAATGCACAAATAAAATTTTCCTGTAGAGTCGAAATGACGTCAGTATTCAGAACCTGACGTTCTCTATCACTCTATTTATAAAACTAAATATACACTTATATATTTAATTAGCAGAATTGTCTACTAAATGTGTGTAAATTATAGTTTTCCAAACTTTTCTTACTTTTTAAAATATTATTTCGCTTCAAAATTTTACAATCAGATAAGCGCCATTGCATTTATTGACATGACAATATATGAAATAAAAGAGGAGACCAATCTGTGTATATGCTTAAATTTGCTCGAAGAAAAACGTTGTTTTTGCTGAGCACTTTCAAAGAAAGATTAATTACAATAATAATCTCGTATTTAGAAAATATTTGATACATCTATATTGACAAATATTTTCTCTATCTGCGTCAACAGTACTGCGGCTAAATATCCACGTGTGTCTGCACAAATCATATCACTGAATGTCAAAACAAGTTACAATTTTAACTCGTTTCCATATTAGATGTTTTTGATTAATGTATCAGAATGATTATTTCTAATAAATAATCTTAAAATTTGCAGTTCTAAGTAAATTATTTTGAGTGTTCTCCTAGAAAACTTATTTTTTTTTCTTTTTTTCTTTTTTGCAATTTTTCAATCCTTAAAGTGCTTAATATGCCTTCAAAACTTTTTTTGATGCATCCAATATTTAGGTATTGACATTAATTTTAACATACCAGTGTCATGACGGACAGAAAAACTGATAAAAACTTTAACCTAATTTTTTTTTTTTTTTTTTTTTTTTAAAGAAAACCTGAATCCGTGTATCTTCTCACATGTTATGTATTCCAACGGTACACGAACGACATTAAGCTGTGCAAGCTATCGACGTTTTCTTTTGTACGAATTTAACTAGTCTTTTTTCATTACAAGGAAAATTAAAAAGTTAAAATTTTTAATTAATGATATTTTTTAAATAGTTTCGATAAGGGAAATTAGTCCAAACAATTGACAATCAAATTGACAATTGAATTTCAATAGCCGCCATTATGTGAAACTTTGACTTATACTTTTTTGGACCAGTCTCCAATTAATTCAATATATTTTATGAAAGCAAATGTAACGCAAGAAATAATTAACTGAATAGCATAGAATTTTATATTTATTCAGAAAAGAATATTAATTGTGGTGGTTACATTTCGGATTATATCGCCTAACTGACGGCACTTCGAGGCCTTTTTTAAAAAGAATGTAAGTGATTGCTTACATCAAGCAAACTATACGACGGAATTGAGATAAGCCTTCGCAAACTATACGACGGAATTAAGACAAAGTTAATACGTAAAATTCTTGTTATGTTTACTTATGCTGATTTAATTTTTCTTTTGAATGCTTATCCGGGGATCTGCTATTTCATGTGTTTGGCATAAACATTGCACATACATCTTTGCTTTTATTCCAAAGATGTATATTGAAATTTGTGATTAATTTAAGATAAATATGTATGTTGGTCCAATTTTGGCTGTTATGTTTTTCACATGGGTCGTTGTTATGCCATATTTTATTTAACTATTAATTGATCACACAAAACCCATTTAAAACTAAAAATATACTTATTCGACATAATTCCAAATTTGCAACTACACTATTTAAATAAATATAAAAGAATGATAAATAAATAACAAATAAAACAATAAATAGCCTTTAAAGGCCACAACATGCTAATTTTCATTTTCATTTCGTGACATATTTTTGTATTTAGTGATTAGCTTTACTATGTTTTTAAAATCTACGCATGATTTTGAATTGCAATGTTGGTTTGGCAGGACATTATTGAAAACGAGGTGTAAGACAGATGTGAGAAAATAGTTAAGTTTATCTTGAGGAAGGGACTTCAAAAGGAAGCCAGTTAAAACATGACAGTCAATCTGCCCTTCAGAAATATTCCATATAACATTATTGACAGATTCACAGACGTAGTTTATCATTGATAAACTAATCATAAGCAGGAGAACTAAATATTTAGAAGTATCTGCGCAATCAGTATTATTGGGTTGCAGACTGGGATAAATTATTACATTAGTTTTTTGCATTTGCTTATTTTAATTATCCGAGAAATGAGGTTAAAAAATACCAAAACTTAAATAACAAATTTCATGCAACATTCCTTCTGTAATTTAAACTACAGTTTAATGCAAAACACAGTAAATTCTTATTTTTAAAATAACAGACGTAAATATATTTCAAAAATCTGAAGAGCAGAAAATTTTAGGATTTCTACATTTTTGAAATCTCGAAAAATGAATGAATTTTTAAATAAATTTTTATTTATTTATTTATTTATTTATTAAGAGCTTGTATTTGTTATTTATTTATTAAGGTTTTTATTCATTTGACAGCACGAAAACCACTAGGCCCCAGGTCTCCATGGAAATAGGTATCTGGTATTTTAATAAGTGTTAATCTGGCATATTCCTAATTTATATCTACACGTAGTTCTCTCTTTAATGTTTTTTTTCTACAATTCATAAAAAAAAAATTAAATTATGTTTTTCATAACGCAATGTTATAGTTTCGGGAAGCGGCTTGAGGATTCGATCATGAATTTCGAAAAAGTAAAGCAAAACATTCTTTACAAATTGTGTATATTGTATGTTAACCCCTTGGGGACGAGCGACACGTATACGTGCCGGAAATAGGCCTAAGGATCCTCGTTTATCCTCACCAGTAAAATTTTACTGTAAAATTTGCCTTGTTTAATCCGAGCATTTTCCCGATTTGAATAGGCACAAACTTCTGTTTTTTTAAACCGGTAGCAAAGTAATAAACATTTCGTAAAAGGCTCCCGTCGCGAAGGGGTTAATGACAAGAAAAGTAAGGACAGCGGGTTTTTGACCATTGTTGTGGGGAAAAAAGAACTCTAGCTAAGTTGATTTGTACTGTCACATGATATATGCCAAGGGCCTTTTGTGCAAGTGGTTTTAACTTAATGAAACTAATATAGAACGACTTAAAGTTAAAAATACAGTTGGAAATTCTTATTAATTTATAATTTATACCATGATCGCACTATCATTAGAGAATTTTGATCCTTCCAATGCATATTACCTATTATATTTCAATTCTATACAAGACTAAAATTTGTACTGCTGATTTGAAAAAAAGTTGTTTTCAATATATTTTCTTGAGTGCTTTCGATAAATTTCTTGTTTGTTGTTTTCAATTATTATATGCTTCGAACGATATCCTGTACACTAAGGATAATTTGTAACTTTTATACAAATAATTGAAATTTAAGACCAATCATGATGCACACATATGCACAAAATTATAATTTTATTGTTAAGGCGAAATTTAGAAATAGAACCAAATTTAGGAGAAATATTTTTTTTCTTACTTTGCATCCATATCCGTTTAGATTTTTTTTTTACGTAATTTCGTATTTTTTTTATATTACTTAGGTATACGATGTATTACTTTAAGCTTAGAAGAATTATTAGGAGAATAATTTACGAAAAAAGTTGTTCATACTTTTTATCAGATGACTAAATTTTTTTGGCTTTCACAACAAAATGATTTAATATTGTCTAAGTGCGATGACCGATAAAATAAAAAACCCCATTTTACATCTATAATACATATTTTAGTTACTTGTTGTAGATATTTTCTATTTTCAGAAAAGACAAACTTTAATCTTAAGCGAATTTAATTTAGTAAATCAAACATTTAAAAGATTCTTTTTAGATATGACTTTGCTATTATAATGAAATTACAGTCTAACTTTATTAGTTTGATAAAATCTAAACAATATTTATAAATGCTGTTGAATGTTGTCCAGAACAATATTTAAAACGTGACACAAGACAAATATAGTTGAACAATTAACTTTGTTCACAGGCGTACGTGTTTAATGAGATATTTTCAAAGGGAAGTGAGTTAGAACATGTATGTGCCCTAATCAATCTTCCAAAAATATTCAATACAGCTTCCTTGACAGATGCACACAAATATTTTATCATCCAAAATATTTATCAGGAATGTTGGAGATTAGCATCTACGAGTACTTCAATAACAAATGTTACTGAATGTCAAATCAATGTAATAGATTATATTAATTTTCCATATTTGTTTATTTTAGTAAATTGAAAACCAAATTATCGAATATCTGAATTTATCAAATTTTAATTATGAAATATTTTTTGCACTGTAAAATGTCTATTAAAATAAAAAATAAAAATCAATAAATATAATCAACGATAAAATTAAATCCGTCTAACAAAATATCAAGCAAAATATGTACGATTTATTTAGGGGTAAAGACAGTTATTGTTTGATGAAAGATGCTCTTAGATCTTTTCCCTTTTTTTCATATTTAAGCCGATGAAGAAGATTATAGGCCGTTCAGGTTTAAAGATCTCACTTAAGAGTGGCATTATGTAAATAAAATAGCAAACATGCTGTTTTAATTTCATAGATTATACATCATTTATAAAAAGGAATTTTACACGGAAAATAAGAAAATGTTTAAAGTTATCCTCAGGTACAATCATTTTTGAAATTAAAGGAGAGGGAAATATTATAACTCAAACATATTTTCAAACTCTAAAATTATTTCATTCTATTCTAGAAAAGCAACATATAGAAAATTTTATTTAAGATGATTAAACTATTAAATACGCAATTATATTTAAATTCAATAAATAAAAAGTGAAAAAGTTGGAAAATGTTCGTCAAACGTGGCAAATGAGGTGCGTTCGTACTATAAATAGTTGCACGCCTATGCAAACATGTATGAAGGCAAATTTATTAATATTATATATATATTAAATTCAGTAATACGTAAATAATATGACCGAATCTTAAGTAGAACGTAATCATCATTGCAATTTGAATCATTACCTATCATAGGATATCATTGAATTAATTACTTATGATACGATTTAGTAGAATGAACAAAACTTTTATTAATATATTTTTAATCTTTTATTCGATTTTCATAAAATTTGAAATGACTATACAAAATTCTGCAACGATTATATATATTAAATTTCAAACCATTCGGTGGGTAGTTTTTGTTCTGTTATATGCGGACAGAGAGACGGATGCACTAGACGACGAATATAGGGGCTTCGTATTTAAATAATTACAAACGCATTTTAAAAAATGCCGAACCATTAAGAATATTTATACAGGTAACATTCCGTACTGAAATGCATTTTTATAAGAATCCTCTGTTATATAAAATGATACGCTAGTCATTTATTAGCTTGGTATTTTAAATGAGTAAAAGTTGCTAAATAAAGTCATTGTGCCTAATTGAGACGCGATTTCCCAAAATTTTGTCGCATTTAGGGTATATTTGGCATTTTGTTATATAAATATATATTTTATTAAGCAACAAATTACTGGATACTGTACCGCATTTTAAAAAATGACGAACCATTAGGAATACGTATACATGTAACATTCCATACTGAAATGCATTTTTATAAGAATCCTCTGTTTTAAAAAATGATACACTAGTCATTTATTAGCTTGGTATTTTAAATGAGATAAAGTTGCTAAATAAGGTCATTGTGCCTAAATGAGACGCGATTTCCCATAGTTTTGTCGCATTTAGGGCATATTTGGCATTTTGTTACATAAATATATATTTTATTAAGCAACAAATTACTGGATACTGTACCTTTAGTTCAAAACTAACTTTTTTGTATAAATTTAATAATTATTTGTAGTATAAAACCAAAACATACGATTGTCGCATTTAGGTTATTTTTGTCACAATTACGGCAGCTGAAACCTAAATGAGACGTCCATAGTCCTTAATGTGATAATGAATTTTATACATGACAATTCATCTGAAAAAGTTCATTTAACCTTTAATTGCTGTGACAGAAAATTGCCACATTACAACTGTAAGCTGTCTGCGAAACCATTCAATTGAAAGATGAATAAAAGGTGCGATTAACTCATAAAATTCTGTTTTTGCACTAAACTGTTTGTACAGTAGGGTGGAGCGAAAAAACTTTTTCTCAAAATTAATATTGCCTGAGTCATTATATTGTGCCAAACTGGCTGAAACAAATTGTCACCAAAATTCAGCTCAAAATATTGACACCTTGAGGTTCCACACCTCAAGTGAACATTTGTATACAATTTTTAAAATGTTTTTAATGCATTTTAACAAAAAATAATAATTAATTAATTGAAAAATTAATTAATTTGTATTAATTGAATAATTAATTATATTTATTAATTAATATTGATTAATATTAATTACTTACGTTCTCATTAATAAATGGTTTTATTAAAACGTTATTGTCAGATGTTAGTGCTAGAAAGGGCATTTCGTTCATAAATAGCAAATTAAACTTCAAAATCTAATCGAGGCAGCACGTATTCTAATCTAAAAACTGACACGTGATTTTTATTATGTGGAATGATTCGTTTTTTTGTTGACACATTTGTTGACACATTTACACAGAAGAAACATTATTTTGGAGCAAGATTCATTTTTAAAAACATGCCATTGACAAAGAATTTGCAGTTCTGTTAATAACTTTACAGTTGGCATATTTTGAAATATCATTTTTATGGAAGAAATGTCTTTGGAAATTTGGTTCATGCATAGTTATACGTGTACTTTTAGAAGTTTTCTAACCGATTTATGTACAGCTGGAGGCCCATATGCACTTTCGTTACTGAATACATATTATTCAACAGGTTACGAATAATATTTGTTGAAGGCAACTTCAGTGCAGCATTGTAGCTTCAAATTCTTGAACTGATCGCCATGATCTGCAAGGGAGAATAAATATAGAGTTGATTCTAGAAGAATTGGGTCTCCGGGTGGGAAATATTTAAAAAGGCATACTATTTTTAATAAGGTTGTTCTAAACTAAGGTTGACACTGTTTTAAAAAAAGGCACTCTTGAATCCTGTTTAAAAGACATATTTTGAACTGGTTTGTTTAGAGCCCTTACTTATGAGTAGAATTTTGCAATATTTTCCTGCGCTCGATTTATGAATTTTGTGATAGTTTTCTGCAACCGACTGATGAATTTTGCGATATTTTCCCACACCCGATCAACAAATTTTGTAACATTTTCCCGTGACTGATCGACAAATTTTGCGATATACACCCTCGACTGAGGGACAAATTTCGTGATTTTTTCTCGCGGCCGATTGCCAAATTTAGTAATATTTTTTTAGATTTTTACCATGATCGATACTGACGACATTTGTGATTATTTCCTGTAACTGATCGATAAATTTAATTTTTTTCCAGTGACTGATTGAAGAATACAGCGATTTCTCACGCCCTGCCAATTGACTGATGAATTTTGCGTTTTTTTTTCAAGGACAATTAATGAATTTTGTAATTTTTTGAGATTTTTCCCTCGATCGATTAGCGAATTTCGCAATTTTTTCTCACGACCGATCGACTGATTTTGTGATTATTTTCTCTGTGACTAATTGAAGAATTTTACAATTTTTCTTCAAAGATCCACTGATGAAGTTCGTGATATTTTCCTTGTACCAATTGGCCAAATATGCATCTATTTTTTGTGATGGCGAAAATCACGGATTTTTCACCATGACTGATCAATTAATTTTACTCTTTTTTTAGTTTTAGTAACAAGTTTAAGAATTTTAGGATTTTTTCCTGTGATCGACTAACGAATTTCGCAATTTTTTCCCAGGACCGATTGATAAATTTCACAATCTTTTTAAATGAACAATTGAAGAATTTTGGGATTTTTTTCTGGATTTAACTTACAAATTTTGTACTTTTTTTCGATGACTGAATGATGAATTTTGATGAAATTGAGAATTTGAAATGTTTTGCATAGAAGTGGTTGTTCTGCAATGTACGTCGCACTTTTAAGCATACTATGCTTTGGGGTGTTTTAAGTTGTATTCTTTTTTTTTATTATTTTTTAATTTCCAATTGTACGATCATTGCCTGCCAAATTTATAGAAGAATCTGTCAGAAACTATACTTTTATATGTTTGTTCGGTCATCCAGATGTATAAAAAAACTGTTAATGGATTTTCCGAGCTCTATATTGTTTATTCGTTTGCTTTTATAGATTACAAATAATTTTAAACTTTAAAAATATATACTATGTTTGTAAAATATATTTTTTTCTCTTTCTGATACAATATTTTATTTATTAAGTTAAAGCAACACCTAATGTCAAAATAATTATTTTATGATACAAATATGGATATACCTTAGATAGTCGTTCGCGATAATTTGGCAGATGACTTTGAATGAGTTCTCGTTATTACTGGAAGTGAAATTTTTTAGCATATACAAACAGTGCAGCAAATGCATTATTTAATTAAAAAATACATTTTATTTTCTACTCGAAAAAGGGCGCTGGAAATTCACTATGCAATAAAAAATTAGATTAGGGTAATTCCTAGTAGTGATTGAGTGCCTTTGTAGAGCAAGATCCCCAAATCACGAGAATCCGATATAAACCCTATTTGCTCTATTCGGTAAGTTCCTAGGCATGCAGGGATTCCCTACAGAAACTTTCAGACCTCGAATAGGGAAGGGACATGCCAACGAGAAAAAAATGCACATAATAATTTTGTAAACACATAAAAACACATAATAAAGTAGCTCCTAGAGCATAAAGCTCCTTCGCGACCGGCAGTCGGCGGGTTGATGCTGGAGATAAAAGTTCATTGATAATAATAAATGAATATTTTGTCCCATTCTATTAAATCTTTATTAAATCACCTTTTTCATTAATAAAACATCCAGATATGTTTAGAAGATAAGATGCTTTAAAATATTGATTTATCATTCTTTAGTATTTTATGATTAACGTTTTATAGAATGGAAAAAATATATTTTAACAGCGGGAAAAATCATCGAAAATAAATACAGAGTAATGAAGTAGTGTTTAAGATCTTTATAACAATAAATTTGACATATTGTAAAAAAAAAATTCTGAGTAAGTAATGATAATAATATCCACAAAACGTGAATGTTTAACGTCTTCAAAGACGATTTTTTATGGGGATTTTCTTTTTTTACGATTTATTATTTTTATATTAATAAGAATTCAAAAAGAAAAAAAATTGGAAAAAACAATAAAAATTCACACAGACCCCCCCCCCCCCCAAAAAAAAAAACAAAAAAAAAACAACAACAACAACAACAGCAACAACAAAATTCGTCCACAAGTATCGTCCACATTTGTGGCCGTTGAACGTTAATGTTAATTTATGAGTTCAATGATTTCTAATAAAATAAAAAACTAACAGTAAATTTATTTCTTACATTTCTACAAATTATTAAAACTTAATGCATTATGTGTATATGATATTATTTTTTATGAAATGTTAACGATTTCAAATAATCCATCCAACAACACTGACTGCCGAAAATATACTTCACGCTTATTCTATAACTTTAGCTGTACATCGGAAGTAACTCTATAAGAGCAGCTAAACCATAAAATGTTTACTTCTCTTGTTGAGGGATTCTGTACTGAATAAGTTATTATAAAAGTTTTATTTTTTTTATTATTCATATTAATAGACTAGAAACCGGTAGCACAGTCGCATGGTTCGTACGGATACCGTTATTTCCTCAGGAAAACTACCAGTATATTTTTATAGAAAAGGAAATCTAGGTTAAACGCACAAAATTTCGCCTTTTTTTAAGAGATTTTCAATAAGATAGTACTGGTGCCAAAAAATTTTCTGGTCTCAAAATTCAAGGAGGCTTATGAGCCATGAGACAACCATCTCATCGAGTTGGAGGCTGAAATTCTAGAATTAGCTAAAGCTCGATTTCCATATTAAAGCGCAATCGGTCTCCCAAGTCATATCTTGGTGAAAAACCACTAAAAACCCGATTTTACTGGTTGACTCGTAGGTTTACCATTGTGTTTTCCTCCTCCCAGTCCCCCATGTTTTCATATCTTTGGGTGCAAGAAAACGTAATGGTAAACCTATGAGTCGACCGCGGTGTTTTCCACCAAGATACGACTTGGCAGACCGATTGCGTTTTAATACGGGAATCGAGTTTTAGTTAATTCTGGAATTTCAGCCTCCAACACGATGAGGTGGTTGTAAGTGCTGCCGGCTCCTGGTCTATAACTATAATTATAAAAAACTAAACATCTACCAAGGGCTTGAAGAGTTTAAGCACATTCTTATATAATGAAGGTATTATTAATTTTTTGTTTCTTCAATAAAGTATAAATATATTTTCAGAAGAGAAGATTTTTTAAAGTATTAAATATTTTGGCGATTTATCTTTTCCTTTTGATTCCTGGATAACATTTAATAAAATGGATATCGGGGTAAACCTGAATATTAGAAAAAACTAAACTAACTTAATACTAAATATAGAGCTTATAAATTACAAACAGAAGTATTTCAAATCTTTATTGCTGTAACTTTAACATAGAATAGCACAAAGGTAAAAGTGTAATAATAATAACAACAGAAATAACAACAACAATAATAAAATAAATAGCATGAATGCAGTAAAAGATAAAATTTTATCGCGTACAAAAGATCTTTGATAAACATTAAATATTTAGAAGTTTTCTTTTTCAACACTATTTCCTGGATAACATTTAATAAAATGGAAATCAGATTATACCTTAACGGCAGAAAATAGTTCTTAAAAATAACTGTAGAGCATATAGAGTTCAAAGAGTCGAATTTAAGATCTTTATTACAAAAAACATGAATAAATTCATGAGTTCCTCCAGCACATAGCGGGAGGATTGAGATATTTGGAACTGGAGATTTTGAAAAAGATTTCAAAATCAGCCCGGGATAAATGACTACTAAGTAAGTATTTTGAATAAAACATTTTTAGAACAAATATTTTACGTTAACATATGTACATTCATATAATCCCTATAAAGGTTATTTTCTTCTCTACAATGGCTTTATAATATTCCTTATACATACTATATCTTTATATGTTTTTGTAGATAAAGTTTTAATGAGTTTAATATGATCTATGATAATTGTTACGCTGACATAACTGTGAATACAATGGATTTTAATATTCATGAGGTTTCAAGTAAAACAGTCCCTAATATAAAATTAAAGTGAATGTGCGCCAGAATAAATATACAGTGTTAGCATAAATAAATGGCCGAAACAATTTTCTAAATTGATATTTTCAAAACTATCACACATATTATAATAGGTGATATATGAAAATAAAGAAAAATGTTCTTTGCCATCGTTCAACAATGGTTTGCAAATGCTGCTAACGAACAAGATCAAAGATCTTGTTTATTAGCCACCAGTGACGAAAACACTAAAATAACTTAACGAAATCATCAGTGCTGCATGAAGAACTGTTGACAGTGTAAAACTGCGAGATGTGCGGAATGAACGTGACTACAGATTAGATGTTTTGTGTTATGAAAGGTTCACACATTAAACATTTCTAACTGAAAAAAATGGATATTTTGTCTTATTATAACAAAATTATTATTTCTTGTTATTTCATATTTTCACTTATTATAATATGTGCAATATTTTTTAAAATATAAATTTCTAAAATCCAATCATTTATTTACGGTATATTTATTTATATACCGGCGATGTTATAAATTTAACACGAAAAATTAAAATTAAAAAGCAACGAGATTAAAAAATAAACTCTTTAATTCAATAGCAAAATTTTTATCTATTTCTAGAATTTCACATTATTTTGTAAGGCAGCCTCTATTTTTAAATTATAATAATTGCTTATATATGCTAAAACAGAGAATTAAAAAAAAAAATGGTTTTCAACGCTTCTAAATTTAAACATAGCTCCTAAAATACTCTACATTTATAGATAACTAGCAAACCCCGCGGCTTTGCTCGCGTAATATTTGAAATATGCCAAGTGATATTTATATGTCTAATTTTTATTAAAAGGTACTAACTAAATTTTTATTTTATTAAAAGGTAATATTTTATTTTATTAAAAGTTTTTTTTATTAAAAGGTACTTATTACTTTTAGGAATAATTCAAAAATTTCCATTTAAAACACAGTTTGATTAAACATCATTATTACACTGCATTAGGCAGAAATGAGACTTAAATTAATAAAATTAAATAAAACTAAATAAATGATAATTTAGAAAATATTTTGAAATTTTTATGCTCAATTAATACGCTCATTTCAGTATTCATTTGAAGTTTTGAATTTTTTAGAAACCATCTTCTTACATTTTAAAATTAACCATCATGTCAAATTCCAAGTCCTACCCCCACTCTCAACATAAAGGGCTATGTTGAAACAGGAACTGTCACCATTAATTTGCCAACATTAATTTTGAAATCGGTTTGTTATTTCCTAATATTCCACAGAAACGTAATTTAAAAAGCTTTTAAAGCCCTTTTTTAGAACGTTTGTTGTTCCTGTGAATCCCAGGTTTTAGAATCACCGGTATAAAATATAGCCTGTGTAGGATAAGAGACTGTTACCATTGATTCGCAACTATTACTTACATAATCGGTTTATATTCCCTGAAATTGCATGGAATCGTAATTTAGAACTTTAATAGAATGCTTTTCGCACCTCCCCTTCACTTCACCCCTTTTTAATTCGAATTTATTTTCGACGTTCCTTCGAGGGCATTTATATTTTATAAGTAACTACCATGTCATATTTAATGTTTCTAGCCTTTTCAGTATCACAGAAATCGCAATTTAGAAAGTTTTTAGCTCCTGCAACCCTCTGGTGGTAGTGGAACAGACATAAAATATAGCTTATGTTTGAGCAGGTTCTATCACCAAAATTTGTCATCATTATTTTTTAAATCGGTTTTGTAATTTATAAGTTTGCTTAAAAATTCTAATTTATAACGCTTTTCACTCACTTCATTTTTTTTAATTTGGAATTTTCTTTCGACTGTTCTTAGAAAGCAGTTGCATCTTGTAAGTAAATACCATGCCATACTTCAAAGTGTTAGACCTCTCAGTTGTGCAAAAAACGCAAATTAGAACATGTTTTGCTTTTGCAACCCTCAGATGGTAGTGACAGCAACATAAAATATAACCTATGTTATAGCAGGGACTGTCAGCATTGATTTGCAACCATTACTTTTGAAATAGCTTTGGTATTTCCTTAGATTGAGTAGAAATCGCAATTTAGAAAGTTTTTAGGACGCTTTTCGCGCATTTTCACCCCTTTTTAAATTTCCAATTTTTTTCGAAACTGTTCTTAAAGATAATATATATCTAATAAATATGTATCTTGCCTAATTTTAAGTTGCTAGCCCCTACCGATCACAAAAATCGAAATTTAGAACGCTTTTTTGCTCCTGCAACGTCTTGGTGATAGTGATACCGACATAAAATAGCGTCTATGTTAGAGCAGAGGCTGTCAGCATCAATTTCCTACCATTACGTTTGAAATCAGATTCATTCTTCCTGAGATATTGCCGACAAATCGGAATTTAGAACGTTTTAAGAACGCTTTTCGCGCATTTTGCTCCTGCATCTCCTCTGGGGCAGTGGAAACAGGCATAAAATATAGCCTATCTTGGAGAAAGAGGTGTCACCATCATTTTTACACCATTATATTTGAAATCGGTTCAGTACTTCCTAAGATTGCACAGAAATCGCAATTTAGGACTTTTTTTACAACGCTTTTTGCGCATTTTGACCCCTTTTTAAATTTCCATTTTTTTAGGAAATGTCCTTAGAGATCATTGATATCTTATAACTAACTACCATTCCAAATTTCACGATTCTAGGCCCTTCCGTAACACAAAAATCGCATTTTTAGAACGTTATTCTCCTGCACCGCCTTTGGGGTAGTGGCACCGATATAAAACATCGCCTATGTTGGAGCAAGGGTTGCCACCATCATTTTGACGCCATTATTTTTTTAGATCGGTTTGGTATTTCCTGAGATTGTGTAGAAACCACCATTAGAACGTTTTTTAGAACGCTTTTCGCGCATTTTCACCCCTTTTAAATTTGGAATTGTTTAAGAACTGTTCTTAGAAATCCTTTATATCTAATAAGTAGCTAATATTTCAAATTTCATATTTCTAGGCCCTTCGGTAACGCAAAAATCGCATTTTTAGAACGTTTTTTGCTCCTGCACCCCCTTTCGGGTAGTGGCACCGACATAAAACATAGCCTATGTTGGAGCAAGGGTTGTCACCGTCATTTTGACACCAATATTTTGACACCATTATTTTTTAAATCGGTTTGGTATTTCCTGAGATTGTGTAGAAACTACCATTTAGAACGTTTTTTAGAACACTTTTTGTGCATTTTTACCCCTTTTAAATTTTGAATTGTTTAAGAACTGTTCTTAGACATCATTTATATCTTATAAGTAACTAATATTCAAAATTTCATATTTCTAGGGCCTTCAGTAACGCTAAAATCTCATTTTTAGAACGTTTTTTGCTCGTACACCCCCTTTGGGGTAGTGCCACCGACATAAAACATAGCCTATCTTGGAGCAAGCGTTGTCACCATCATTTTGACACCAATATTTTTTAAATTGGTTTGGTATTTCCTGAGATTGTGTAGAAACTACCATTTAGAACATTTTTTAGAACGCTTTTTGTGCATTTTCACCCCTTTTTAATTTCGAATTGTTTAAGAACTGTTCTTAGACATCATTTATATCTTATAAGTAACTAATATTCAAAATTTCATATTTCTAGGCCCTTCAGTAACGCTAAAATCTCATTTTTAGAACGTTTTTTGCTCGTACACCCCCTTTGGGGTAGTGCCACCGACATAAAACATAGCCTATCTTGGAGCAAGCGTTGTCACCATCATTTTGACAACAATATTTTTTAAATTGGTTTGGTATTTCCTGAGATTGTGTAGAAACTACCATTTAGAACGTTTTTTAGAACGCTTTTTGTGCATTTTTACCCCTTTTAAATTTTGAATTGTTTAAGAACTGTTCTTAGACATCATTTATATCTTATAAGTAACTAATATTCAAAATTTCATATTTCTAGGACCTTCAGTAACACTAAAATCACATTTTTAGAACGTTTTTTGCTCCGACACCCGCTTTGGGGTAGTGGCACGGACATAAGATATAGCCTATGTTCTATGTTGGACTAACACCATCATTTTGATACCATTACTTTTGGAATCGGTTCGGTAGTTCCAGAGCTTACTTCCTACAAATAAACAATTTTTTCCTCTTTATAATAGGAGTATAGACTAGAAGAAGATACATTTCAGTTTAATCATAAACAAGAAAGAAAAATCTTTCGTTACTCATCGATTATGTATTACTTTTCAGAATTCCCAGAATAAATGAAAATTCTTTTTTGATCCATTTAAATAAACAACTTAGATAATGCATGACACAACTGAAAACTAAATTTCGTCAATTACTGCCCATAGCCTGAATTAATTTGTGCAGCACAGTTTATGATGTATATAATTTTTATACAGACCTCATAGCATGCTAAAGAAGGATTCAGCTAGGAAACAAATGTTCTTCCAGCGATTACTATCCATAAGTGGAAATGCATCCAAGTACATTTTTACAAAACTCTGTACATGAATTTGTTTATGTCCTTAGTGCCATACTAAATTATAGCGCCACTGTAAAGTACATAACACAGTTAAAACCACACTGCAAACCACCAAAATTAACTACATACTATACACGTAAACCCATAGATGTTAGTGCTTACGCATTATGTTGTACAGCTTAGTGTATTACCTACATAATTTATATACATAATGTCATACAGTAAATTTTAGTTAAATTAAAAGGGAACAACTGAAAACGCACACGCAGAGAGTTTCTCTCATAGACAGTACTGTAACCGAATTATTTTCTGTGTCACTGCAAATGAACAATGGGTATTATGCAAACCATGTTCTATATAAAGGATGGTATAATGAACATAGATATTGCATTGTGTTTGAAGTAACGCCAATTATAAAAATACATCTTCTCCTTATTAATTGTAATGTGTTTTGGACGTATTGGTGTGCCCCTGTGAACGAGCTAAAATTCCTTCGCTCTCTATTTTTAATAAGGAAGAACCTATATACAACAATAATATAAATGGATGGAAATCCAAGCATATTTACAAAAACTGGGGCGTAAAAGTTAGACTGTGAATCAAACCGAAGTTATAAACAATTTTTAGCTATATTGGAAAGTGTTTAAAGTGTATAAAGCTACTGAAACGTTAAAATAATTTAGCAATCGTTAAAGCTAAATAATTCATTATTCTGATTTTTATCATTTTCAAATAGTTGAAAAGTGTTTATAATTTCTGTTTGTCTTTTTGCCCTCTGTCGGTACTCTTACTTTCGTGAACATACTTGGATGTTCACGTAATCTGTATACATTAACGAGATTAACCTCTGGGACATTAATTATTAAGTATAGAGAGTGCAGCATTTATAATTTGTCTACCAGACACAAAAAATAATTCCGTTATATTATGGTTTATAGAGCAAAAAAATTAAGTGTATTTTAATTATATTACGCAATTCCAAATATGATGAAATTGATATACTGTACTCAGGTTTACTTCTACATACTTTTCATAGAATATTGTGTGCATAGATTTTATCGCTCATTTACACACCCATACAGACACACAAAATATTTTACCACATATAGACTCGAAATCCTGAAAGCATATTTACACCTGTGGTACGTATTTTCCAGCTAAAATGTATTGTAGTATACTGAGAAATGTTAGTATAATATAAATAAATTCAATACAGAGCTCCGCAAAAAATGGTCATATAAAAGTATAATTTGTGATCGTCGGAATTGCACTTTTAGTTATGTTATGCGTTCAGTAGCTAAATTAAATTTTAGAATACTATATGTTGTGTATAAAAATCGCAATATCATATACAGGACTGCGTTAAAGAATACGATTACATTCCTAGTAGCATTGCCTGATCGAATTTTGCTCGCCCTTTCATCAATTTATCGAAATTTGCTCTCCTAATAACATGTGTATATCGTTTCGAGCAGTGTTTGAGAACCGGTTTTTGATGGACAAAATTTTATCGGCAAATATCAATCAAAGCAGATTATCCGATGAAAATGTTCACGGAGTTAAGATCACACACCGATATCGAAAAACAGTGAAATTAGGAACGAAATTACATTTTATGGACAGAACTTTCGTATGTAAATTCTCAGATGTGTAATAAATTTGGTAGTTGAATTAAATTTTTGTATACTGTATGATGCGTATGAAAATCTGTAAATCACATACAAGGCTACAGAAATAAATTCGGAGAATGTATCTACTATGGCGGAAACTGCTAAATTTGAGTTTTCATCTAAGTCATGTGCTTTCTTCTTTCACCATATCACCGTCGGAAATTGTACGTCAAATGGGGCAAATGAGGTGCGTTCGTACTATAACTAGTTTAATAACTATTCAGATCTTGATGGAATAGCTGTGGAACTCTTATGCTAAAAATACATGAATACCGAATTTATTACGATTATATATATTAAGTTTAGTAATACGGAACTAGTATGACTCCAGCTTAAATAAAACATAATCAACATGGCAACCTAGAATCATTTCCTATCATGGGCTATCAGTGAAATAATTACGTATGATAGGAGTTAATAGAATGAAGAAAACTTTTATTAGCATTTTTTAAGTTTTGATTCGATTTCCATTAAATTTGAAATGACTCCACAAAATTCTGCAACGATTATATTTGTGGTATAGCGTAGAAGAAGAAGGTATGCGCTGGACATTATGATGCAAAAATATACTTTAATTAAAATTTTTAAAATTAAATTATTTACAAAGTAGCAAACACATCTTGGCGTCAAAAACATTCGAGTGTACAAAAACTTCTTGTGTCGTTCTCAAAATCTTGGAGAAGAGTTGTTTCAGTTCGTCTCAATTATCGTCTACCGATGAAAACGATCGAATAAATAAATTTATTGTCTTTTGCTTTGCCACACAACTCCTTCGCCTCTCTCGCACAACCGGTGGGAGACGAAAATTAACTTTTTTTCTTGCTCTCGTAGTGTATGTCGAAGAAGCAAGTTCTTTTTCTGACAAAAAAGAGCAGGTCTTAACCTATCAATATTTATAAGTTTTTCTTGACCATGAATGAGAAGTATAAAGTCCTTTTCCAGTCTCTTTACAACCTGGAACGGTCCCTCATAAGTAGGTTGTAGAGCCCTCTTGAAAGGACTTCTCCGGGAAAAACGCGGCTGCAGTCATTTAGTTCTTTTGGAACGTAGATATTTTGCTGACCATGCCTGAAAGGTTGAACGAGTCTCAAAGCACACATTAATTTTTGTAACTTGGCTATATAATTTGGTGGGTCTAACAAGTATGAATCTTCATACAACTGTGCCGGAAGCCGTAAGGTGGTTCCATATGTTAACTCAGCTGTAGAAGCACCGAGATCTTCACGTACTGTAGTTCGGAGACCTAGCAAAACTAGAGGAAGATCTTCGAGCCAATCGACTTTACAGCACATTAAGGCCTGTTTAAAAGGTCGATGAAGTCGCTCCACCAAACCATTACCCTGTGGTGTATATGAAGCAGTCATAGCTGGACTAGTGCGGAGTAACCTTGTCAGAGTCTTGAAAAGTATGGACTCGAATTGTTTACCCCTATCGCATGTTGTCCTCTGAGGTGTACCAAAACGAGAAATCCATGTCTGCACAAAAGCCTGAGCAACAGTTTCAACAGTTATATCTCCTATAGGTACAGCCTCTGGCCATCTAGTAAACCTATCAATCATCGTTAGACAATATCTGAATCCACGTACTAAAGGCAAAGGACCAATTATATCCAGGTATATATGTGCAAATCTCTCATCTGGGATCAGAAATCGCATCAAAGGAGATTTAGTATGCAAGTGTAGCTTTGCCTTTTGACTGGTTATGCATGCTCTGCACCACATAGCAACATCCTTATTTAATAAAGGCCAAATGTACTTTGAACATATTAGCTGTCTAGTTGCTCGTATTCCTTTATGCGACAACCCATGCATTGACTCAAATATCCTTTTCCTTAGAACGCGAGGGACATAAAACCTATTTACCTCACCAGAAGTTTCACAATACACTAATGTCTTAGCATCCGGCATTTGTACTTTAGCTAATTTCCCCTTAAAATCAACCTCTGCATCCAATATAGCCTTTAGCTCCTCATCCTCCGTTTGCAACTTTGCCCACAATTCTGAATCTGCAAGTGTCGAAAACTGAATCTCACAAATTCTCGATAAACTATCAGCGACAAAATTTCCTTTACCTGGCAAATAACGTATATCTGTGGTAAAATGCGATATAAAATCTAATTGCCAAAGCCTTCTACAGGGAACATTTTTCTTGTTTCTGGTGGAATGCAAAAATTAAGGGTTTATGATCCACGTACCACGCAAATACACGAGCCTCCAACATTTGCCTAAAATACTGGATCGCTCAATATGTCGCTAACAATTCCCGGTCATACGTTGAATAATTACATTGCGTAGGTGATAACTTACGAGAGCAAAATCTAAGTGGTCTTGGACCATCGGGGGAAATTTCTTGTAACACACCACTCATAGCAAAATTACTGCAATCAGTTATAAGTACAAGCTCCGCATCTTGAGAAGGGTGATAAGTGAAGTCGCGTTAGGCATAGCCTCTTTAACTCACTCAAAACTACTTTCTGCATCCACATCTCATTGTATTTCTCTTTTATCTCTTTTTTCTGAACCATTTAAGAACCTATTCAGCGGTCCCAAAATTGCTGCTATATGAGGTACAAAACGATGATAATAATTTACCATACCCAAAAATCTCCTCAGATCGCTAACAGTCTTTGGTTTTGGAAAATCAACAATCGCTTTTACTTTATTTTTGTGTGGAACCAGAAAATCTATAGTTTCTTTACCAAACTCACATTTTGATTCGTCAATTATAACCCCGTAATCTCGAAATCGCCTAAAAACTTCCTCCAAATGCTGCATGTGCTCTGCGTGAGTTTCACCCGCAAATAAGATGTCATCGAGATTAGGAAAGCAAAAAAGTAAACTACGTAGGACTTCATTTAAGAATCGTTGAAATGTCTGCGCCGCAGAGGATAAGCCAAAGTTTAAAAATGGAAATTGAAATAAACTAAAAGGAGTTATAATAGTTTTTGGGATATCGGGAGGATGTACCGGAACTTGATGGTATGCCCGGACTAGATCCACTTTCGAAAATATTGTTTTACCTTTTAACAAATAAATAAAATCCTGAATGTGAGGAATGGGGTAATTGTCTTGCACTGTAATTCGATTAAGCGCCATATAATCCCCTGTTGGTCTCCAATCTGACGCACCCTTAGGAACCATATGCAATGGACTGGCCCAATTACTTTTAGACGGCCTACAAATACCTTTCTCTAGCATATATTCAAATTCCTGTTTAGCTATTCGGAGTTGCGCTGGATATAAACGACGACTTCTAGCCGTAACAGGGGGCCCAACAGTAGGGATAAAATGCACTGTATCATGTTTTACAGTTCGATTGCCCGTATTGTTCAATTGAGTAATCTCCTTATATATTTTTTAGTAGTTCTATATATTCAGAATCACCAAGAATAGTCTTACAACTGGTATATCACACAGACTTGCGCGACCACGAGCAGTAATATTAGGCACCCGGGTCTAATAAACAACGCTTTTTTAAATCAACCAATAAACCAAAATATTGCAAAAAATCGACACCAATAATCGGCTCAGTTACCTCTGCTATGATGAACGGCCATTGCAATTTGCGTTTCAATCCCAGATCCAAAGTCAACAGCTTAGTACCGTAAGTGTAGATTTTAGTACCATTAGCAGCGTACAATGCGAAATCGCTCTTACTAGTATCTTTAACCAAAAACGACTTAGGAAAACATGACACATCCCTACCAGTGTCTGTCAAAATACTGGATTGCGTAATTTTATCAGTAACATAAAATATGCAACTCAAGCCCATACGTGCAGTAGCCGCTGCTACTCCTGCGAGTAATGATCGCTTTTTGGTTGGTAAGCACACGGAGAGACACATTTTCGCGCCTCTACCCTAAATCGAAAATGATACCAACATACCATCCGTCTTTGTGCTCTCTGTCCTTTGAATTAAATGAGTTCCGTCGATATGGTTTCCTAGATGAAAGGGGATAAGAACCTAAACTAACCAACTTTGAAAGTTCCTCAACCTGCAATTTAATCTGATTAATCTGCGCCTGTTCAGACCCACGCGAATCCAGAGAATTAACACTAACCTGCGTGCATTCGCAAATCTGATCTGCCATTTCTGCCAATTTATTTAAACTCTCAGAACTAACCGACAAAATTTTTGCACCGACATCGATAACCTGCGAAGCCATATATTTTTCAAAAAATCATCGTCAACATGACGCTCACTTAATTCTCTCATTTTACGCAACAACATTGACGGTGACCTATCATCCAGTTCTAAATCTTCAAGCAATGCCTTTACTTTCCAATTCTGCGAATCTTCAAATTCCGATAACAACTGTGTTTTAAGAGCACTATACGGATCCTCCGGTGGTTTACAAAGAATATCTGTTGCAAACGATAATGTTTTCGCATCCAATGAAGCCAACAAATGATCAAATTTATTTTGTTCGACGGATATTTCTGCTAATCTAAAACTAGCTTTTAACTGCACAAAAAATAACTTAGCATTATTAGGCCAGAAATTAGAAAATTTTACAGACTCTCTACCGCATCCTGTATTTATATTTCCACCCGCATTAGACACACTTGGAATAGCGTCAGGTATTCTTTACAGTAACAAAATATAAATAAAATGTAACAGAAATATCAAAATTCAGAACAAAACCAAATATTCATTGAAAATATGAAAAAATTTAAAATCAACCACCACCTTGGAGGATAAATGCAAACGGGAGATAAACATTCGAAAATTTTATACCTGTTTATGAAAGCGATAATTTTACAGCTTTGCAGATAAATACTTTATGAAGATAATATTCCAAATCCAGCATTCAAATGTGTAAAATGAGTCACCAGCTTTTGTGGGATAACGTAGCAGAAGAAGGTATGCGTTGGACATTATGATGCAAAAATATACTTTAATTAAAATTTTTAAAATAAAATTATTTACAAAGTAGAAAACACATCTTGGCGCCAACAACATTCGAGTGCACACAAACTTTTTGTGTCGTTCTCAAAACCTCGGAGAAGAGTTGTTTAAGTTCGTCTCAATTATCGTCTGCCTATGAAAACGTTCGAATAAATAAATTATTGTCTTTTACTTTGCCACATATATATGAAATTTCAAAACATTCGATGCCCGTAGTTTCTGCGTTGTTATATGTAGGCAGACGAACAGACGACGACTATAGATGCTACGTATTTATATAATTACGAATGCATCTAAAAAGGAAAGCTATTAAATCGCTTTAAAGCGTTCTGAAAGTGAGGGAAAATGTTTCATAATCTATGCGTAACGCATTTTCTTTCTTTTTTTGGCGTTTTAAAGTTTTGATTCGATTTTCATAATATTTCAAATGACTCGACAAAATTCTGCAACGATTATATTTATAAAATTTGATTCGGTGTGGATAGTTTTTGCGCTGTTATATGCAGACAGATGAACAGACGACGTATATAGGTGCTACGTATTTATATAATTGCGTACGCACCTAAAAAGGAAATTTGCGATAAAGCGTTCTGAAAGTGAGCGAAAGTGTTTCATAATCTATGCGTAACGCATTTATTTTTGTTGGTGTTTTAGCTGTATGTGTTTGGGATATTGAAAACGGCTTAAAACGAAGAAAAGCCTTTTGTACCCTTGCATTATATCTACCCATATTCAGTAAATTAAAAAATTCCTTTAAATAGCAGACTCTTTTCCTCTATGCCATAGTTTCATTATGTGTGTTTTACCATTAGCTGCATATTTTTTATGGTGTTTCTGTAATTTTTAATGCTTTTTTCAAAGTTTTTTATGTTGTAGTGAACAGTATTCCCTCGAACAAAACGTCATTTGATTTGTTTTAACAAATAAGAAAATACTTTTCTCATGTTTTTTCATATAACCCGTTTCAGTTATTAACAATGAACTTCTGAATGACGCTTTATTCTCCTTGAAATCCAACGAAGTGATTTTTAACAATATCCTTTAATAATATTTTCTTATATATTTACTTTGCTTTCTCAATTTGTTTGCCGTTTTTTTTTTCATTTATATGAATCAGAGAAAATATGTGACGTATTTATTGTTTCATATGACAATTTTTTGATTGTTTGTCTGACAAATAGCATTCCAATTCACAATTGCATTCCAACGTAAGATTGCAATTCCATTTAACGAACGCGAATGTTTGATCCACTTCTTGTGATTTGCCATTATTGAATTCTTTCTTGAGACCTTCAAAATGAAAAAGAAAGTAAATATCGATTTAGGTTATAAACTTAGTTTTTGTGAAATCATTTCGTTCATAACAAACGACGTAAAAGTTTAATCAGTTAAATTAATATAAATAGTATTCATTCATAATCAAAGTTATTTGTATGCATAAGCTATAATTGAATTCATTTATCAGCCAATGAGATCTTTTGCAAAAAAGGTATTAAAAATTTTTTTATAGTTTTTCATGGCATAAGTTACAATGTAATTAACAAAGCTAACAATTATGGCTGTAATCATGATACAAATTTTCAAGATACAATTTTATTTGCATCACCAATGTACAGTCATTATGTACGTAATTGGAATAAAGATTTTTTGACTTGTACTGCCCGAGAAAGTCTGTCCAGAGTAGGAATAAGTCTGTAGAGCATAATTTCCCTCCCGGTTCCTTTTTTGATGTCTTAAAAAATCAGCCGAAGCTGAAGCCGCCAATAGGTGCGGCAGAAAGTGGAGTGGTATATACAATATGTAAATAAATGTGATAGTCTCGAAGCATGTAAAACGACAATAAAGACGTTACGTAATACAATTTTATACAAAGTAAGACGATATTATACAAAACTGCTGTGATCCGACATTGGGCACTGAATAAGGGGGACCCAAAACCCTGTCTCAGTGTTGGAGTAAAATTGAAAGGTCACTTAGGAGGTTGAAGATGTTTTTAAACTTTGACAGCAAAATCGAAGGAATAAAATATTTGCTATCTAACGATCTGGACGAACAGGGGGATGGCGAATATGCCTGCTAGTTTTTAAAGGTCAATTATAGAAGTAATGAGATGCAAGAGCAACAACACCGCACTCACATAGAAGAGAAAGGGCTCTTTTGAACTTGAAGAAGTATGCCCCAAAGACTATGACCGGTAAGGAAAGCTGTAGTGGATGGAGTGAGTAGAAAAAGATCTAAGGATACCACTGGGACCAGATCATAGGTATATCTACTCTTATCTGAGTAGTCCTAGTGCTCCTACCATTGTTTCATAAAATGAGCGCGAGGATGTCTTTTGATGTGTGAACTGGAAGTGAAAAATCAATTGATGGACTTACCTCCTTTGCCGACATATCTGCCGTTTCATTTTCCAGGATACCTTTATTCGCTGAAACGTGGCCTAAATAGATTTTTCAGAGAAGATTTTTGAGAAGAGATTTAATCTCAATAATCTGAGGATTTATTGATCCATATGAATAGATAGCCGGCAGGCTGGAAAGACTATCGCTATGAATTGGAATTAAAAAGTTTTGGTTTTTTTGAGAAATCCACTTTTAGGCAATAAAAATCGCAAAGAGTTCGTCTTGGAAAATGTAATTATTATTATCCAGCCTGCAGGACTACCGATGAGTCACTTCACACCCTTTCGTAGCGCAAAAAAATCCGGTAATATTGCGGTACTCCGGTAATATTGCGTGAGCCATCGGTGAAGATCATGACATTTTGAGTGGGAGAGCAATACTTTATAATGTGATTTACTTCGAGGTGGGAAGTCTCATCTGCAAGAGGAAACTGCCAGCCAGGAATCTTATGCTGAATTATCATTTGGGGAAAATATTGTTCTGAGATAGCTTAATTCTCCTAATGGAGGATGTTACTTTTAGTAAACTCATATTTAATGGTGATGGAAATGAGAGGAATAACTGTTAAGATATTGAGAGCATCACTGGAAATGGCTCTATAACCCCTAGAAATTTTCAGAAGAAACATCCTTTGTATAGAAAGTAATTTATTAAGTGCTGCTTTTGAAAGCCCCCCCCCCCCCCTCAAATAGCTGCCCCATAGGTGGTAATTTTTTCTACAATAGTAGCGTACCAAAGTTTTATCACATGGTTTTTAATACCCCAAGATTTAGTGGTAATTGTGTTCAGTTACGATAAAATTTTACTAATATGAATTTTAGGTAGTTAATATGAGAGAAACATTTCAACTGTTTATCGATAAAACTAACATTTAAGGTTAGAGACATGGCGGACGCTAGTGCCATTTATTCTGATGGTGAGTTTCCTTTTTTAAAGATTATATGGTTTTGCAAATGTTAGGGCTTGGGATTGTTCGTTGAAAGTTGGAGATACAGTTATTGTAGCAGTTGAGATAAAATGTAGAATAAAGGTTTACAAATGTAACAATTGCTGTTGTGTCTCCTTGAAATAATAATAAAGGAAAAACTCACAGAACGTCTGTACACCTAACGCATAGAGGCCTATTGTCGAATCAATACATAAAACTCGCACAAAGTGCGTGGTAACGTTTGAATAAGAGCAAAAACAGAAACACAACATTGTGAGTTAAAATACTTTTAACAGAATTTTAATTTTCAAATTCAGATATTTTAACATTTTTATATATAGTAAACACATATCTTTACATATTTATATTTTTTTATTGTTCCAATTATATTTTATGAAATATATTCCTTATCTTATTTTTTTTTAAATAAAAAAATAAATTTATCGTTCACACAACCGTAATCACAAAAATTTATCAGTTTATTTCAAACAATAAATGCAGATCTCTTTTATGTTATGCATTTTAGGTATTTAAAGGGAAATTAATATGTTTTACTTTTATAAATAATGTACACTGACGGAAAAAAAAATCCCAACACCAAGAAAGACTTGTGTTAGATAAACGAAATTTGGTAGGCGTGTTTATACATCTGAAAGATGACATCGATTGAAATTTCGCGCTTCGCGCATAAGTGTGGCACTAGTAGTGCCACTCTGAACTTGCAGATCAGGTTTACTTTAAATGCGTGCTGTAAAGTTCGTAGGCGTTACTTAGCTTCGAAATGTGACGTATTGAGTTGATGTTAGTCAAGAATGCCTTTAACAAGACGAAGAAGCCACTGTCAACAATTCACCGAGTTGGAACGAGGTCGCATATCGGGCTACGAGAAGGTGGATTTTCTTTCCGCGATATTGCAGAAAGACTAGGCTGGAATTCATCCACTGTGCATGATTGTTGGAAGCAGTGGTCAAGGAATGGTACTACCTCAAGAAGACCAGGTTCCAGGCAGCCACGTGTCACTCCTGAGACACGAGTTGAACGCCGTATTCGGCGTACGACTGTGGCGCATCGTACTGGGTCTGCGGCAAAAATTCGAGCTGCAGTTGGTACCACAGTGACACAATGAACTGTTAGAAATCGATTACTTCAAGGACAGCTCCGAGCCAGGCGCCCTGTAGCGTGCATTCTACTGACTCCAAGCCATTGCCGTTTGCGACGCCATTGGTGCCAGGCTCATTGGAGGACGGAGTGGAGATCTGTTGTGTTTTCTGATGAAAAAGAAACACAACAGATCTCCAATCCGCCCACCAATGAGCTCAGGCCTGACACGAGTGGCGTCGCAAACGGCAATGGCTTGGAGTCAGTAGAATGCACGCTACAGGGCGTCTGGCTCGGAGCTGTCCTTGAAGAAATCGATTTCTAACAGTTCGTTGTGTCACTGTGGTACCAACTACAGTTCGAATTTCTGCCGCAAACGCAGTACGATGCGCCACAGTCGTACGCCGAATACGGCGATCTTACCTCTCAGGAGTGCCAAGTGGCCGCCTGGAACCTGGTCTTCTTGAGGTAGTACCATCCCTTGACCACTGCTTCCAACAATCATGCACAGTGGATAAATTCCAGCTTAGTCTTTGTGGAATATCGCGGAAAGAAAATCCACCTTCTCGTATACCGAATATGCGACCTCGTTCCAACTCGGTAAGCTGTTGACAGTGGCTTCTTCGTCTTGTTAAAGGCATTCTTGGCTAACATCAACTCAATACGTCACATTTCGAAGCTAAATAACGCCTACGAACTTTACAGCACGCATTTAAATTAAACCTGATCTGTAAGTTCTGAGTGGCGCTACTAGCGCCACACTTATGCTCGAAGCGCGAAAATTTCAATCGATGTCATCTTTCAGATATATAAACACGCCTACCAAATTTCGTTTATCTAACACAAGTCTTTCTTGGTGTTGGGATTTTTTTTTTTCCGTCAGTGTATTTACAAAAGGAAATAATAATAATAAAAAAACAATTTTACAGCATCTGTGACATTTTTCTTTCTCTGTAATTATTTACAAACTAAATAATTTGTAGAAAGTATATGGGCTATATATACAGGCGACTCTTCCTAGTGCGGGTTTCCAAGGGATATGGATTTTTCGTCTACACTAAGGAAAGTCCGCATTAACCGATATAAGCATTTCAATGGCGGCAAATAATACCTTTCGTTGAATATATTAAATTTCCTTTTTTACACACCAAAAAAAAAAAAAAATAAATAAAGTAAAAAAAAAAATAAAGAAAATAAAATAAAGAAAAAAAAAGCTTATCAACTTTACAACAAAATAAACAATTTTTCTTTAATTTAGTAACTTTTATTGAAAAAGGAATTTAATGAAATTTTGTTAACAGAAAAGAATAATTTAATCCAGGCAAATAAAATAGGTGAAAAAATTGCTGTACGTACATAATTTTACTTTTATAAAAATATTATCGGTACTATTTACGGTAGTTGTACAAATGATCTTTTTACCTCAGCATTTTTTAAGTTTTTCGGCACCCTCGAATATATGATCTGTTACATCACGTTTTTAAGTTTTTCGGCACCCTCGAATATATAATCTGTTACATCACATTTTGATTTTCAATATAGGATAACAGATGTAAGTATTTTTTTAAACCTATCAGTGCATAAGATACAATAATGTTTTATTTCTCTTCATCACTGTCTGTGACAATCTCTTGTTTGCTGATTAAACAAAGTTGCTTTTGAAGAAATAATGTACAAAACTTGTTTCAATTCTACACGGTGCATTTTGGAAACTTTTCCGCGTTACCTGATGAATATTACGCAATAAGTAATGTCCTTAACATTAATTGAAATAAGAAAATGGTGGAGAAACGTAATTTGTTCAGAGTGACTGGAGATACGTATTAAGCACAAACGCATTAGCGGGTGTCAAGGCGTTTAAGTCTGAAATTTACTATGAATTTTGTAAGCAAAGCTTCTGTTTATTCAGAAATAACACTATTTAAAGATGTAAGAAGGTGCTAATTTTCAATTATTAGAGGAAGAAATCCACACATCTGAATAAATAATAATAATAAATATGTAGATTACATGAGTAAGAAGTTGCATGAATTTGTAAAAAAATATATCGTGTGTTTCAAAACTTACACCTGTTTTAAACTGAAGAGATTACTATAAATTAGATAGTCCCTAAACTATTTCCCGCGACAGAAAGTTTGATAAAATATGCACCCTGCTCCCATACAAGGAATGCAAGTCTGAAATATCGGAAAATAATAAGCATTGATCTTTGTCCTCCAAAAAGGGCAAAGAAAACTTACCATTTTCACGGTTGTTTTTATTGTTACATTCTTTTATTTAACTCAATTTGGTTTTTGCATGTAAAGATAAAATGTTATAATCGTTTATTCAATCACTTTTCATACTCAAAAATTATAAAAAATATGTACATTGGTTTCTTTACGAGACAAATCAACATCTTAATATTTCTGGATTTAATTGTAAATTAATAAATTAATATTTTAAGGCATTTTTCCTTTAGCCGGTCACAGATGACAAACCGCCAAATAATACTTCCTGTTACATCTTTTTATGAGTTACAAAAACAATGGAGTCATTTATGAGCCAAACCAAGCCATGCAAAAAATTAGAAAATTAAACTAAAAGTGTAAGATATTAAAAAACAAAACAAAAAACCCTCTTCTATTAAATGTATCTAAGAAGTATATAATAACCTCTCTGGTTAATTTTAGTTCAAAATTATTTAATCATAGTATACAAGATCCGAAACGAAGACATATTTACAAATTTTCAATCCAATTCCACTGTATTATAAGGAAATTTTTCGATTTGAAAATCTCATATAGTCATTGAAGATTTTCCGTATGTTTTTCTGTAATATTCATATATTAATGTATATAAAAACTACAATGATGTTGAGAACGCTTCAAATCGAAAAAAATATTAGCATAACCGAAACAGTTTTAAAATTGCTAAATAAACTTACGTTTCTGATTTTGTTTGATACATTTAAATAATATCCAATCAAAAATAATTACAGAATAAGTAAATATTACAGTATTAAATAAATTACTTAAAAAAATAAATTAATTAATATAAAAATATTAAAGCGATCACAATATCTTAAAAATATATATGTTTTTTACCATATTGGGGAAAGGGCAGAAATAAACTTTTTTATCTCAATGCAATGCTTTTCTACCACCCCCCTAAGCAAAATGGTTAATGAAATTAGTGTAGTTAAATTTTGCAGTTGCTGATTGTGTTTTCTAGCGTTGTTTATAGAAAGCGATGCAAGATGCTATAAATTAACTTGGTTTTATCAACGCTTTAAAAAAAAATCTTTTTGGCTGACTTTTTTTCACACAAGTAACAGATTTTGAAAATTGTTCAAAATCATGAAAATCTGTACTCAATTGTAAAATTGTACCAGGAGAACTTTAGGAACCTTTTCATTCGTTAGTAGAGAATTTTATAAGAATTCCAAAATAAGTTTACATAATTTCTATTTACAATTGAATGTAATGCTTGATTCCAAATAAGGCACTCCCATTCAAAGTTCTAGAATATTTTTTTATGTCAGTATCGTGCAATGTCTAAAACAAAACATGAATGCCATTTGGAATCGTGTATAATCTGTAGAATGTCATCTAAAAAATTTAAAGAAAATGAATTCTTTATTTTTTCTTTTTTTTTGGGGGGAGGGGGGTTATTGTGTATTAATATATGTTAAGGAGGGTAAAATTTTACGAAAAACAGCTGATATTGAAGTGCCCCTTTTCTCTGGAAATTAAAAGATAAATTAATCGTCCGGCCAAAAAAAAAGAAAAAGAATACAAAATGCAACAATTACAAGGTGCGTACACTCACTTTTTAAAATTACAAAATCGCAAATAATTATTTAAGTCACAGAATTCGTAATCACCGCCTTTAATCGTAGATTTTCCAAAGTTCGTAATCACTACAATTAATCTTAAATTTTGTTTCAATCTGAAATCAAATAAGAAATCAAATCTGAATCAAATCTGAAATCAAATAAGAAAAATATATGTTAAAAATCTGTGTTAGAAATGTATGTACGCTGTAGTAACTTAAAAAAAAAGCTAGATTTCTGTTGTTTCCGAAAATGTATAAATGTGACATTTTTTATTTTTATATTTTTTACTGAGGTATCAATAGTTTAGCTACGTCGTTTAGCGTCCTAGTTTATCTACTGCCAAAACTATTTTAAAAATGTATTAACTTTGTTTCAGTAATTCTTCCGAAAAGTAGTGTCGGCTGTTTTACAGAATATATATGGGGCATTCTCACAATCTTTTGACTTTTAAGTCCCCGAATGATAATTTTTATTTTAGCACATATTCTTGTGTTTTTTAAATTTCATATACTAGGGAACATCCCATTGCATGATTGCATAACAATATTAATGAGGTAAATTAGTTTTAGACAATGTTGGGCGTCCAAATACCAGATAAATTTCTATACAGTCCCGTGTCCCTGATGCTGATTTTTAAGTTTGGAGCTGTCTGTATAAACTTTTTTCAATAAAAGTAATTCGTTGTAATTTTTTTCCGAAACTGGAACGATAATTTTATATAAATATGTAGCAAAAAATTAACCTGCACATATTTTAGGTAGCTTTCTTTACAAAAAAGCTACCTATTGCAGCCGTTCGGAGGAAAGCGATTTCAAAAAATTTTGGTATATTTTCATCGATCATGACCCCCAGACACCGAAACCACCCTCCGTTCAAAATTGATATATATATCTGACCTATGTCACACTGTAACTCCCGTAATTATGAACCGATTTCGATGTAATTCGGTGTGTACATAGTACATACCAATGTCTCGACCGAGTTCATTGGCCAACTTCATCCGCCGTTTTGTTTCAAAATGGCGGCCATTTAAAATTTTTAAAAAATTTTAAAACTTGAAATGTGGTACCAAAAAATTAAAAATGGAACAATATTTTTTTCTTATGTATTTGACCTTTATACAAAGATTCCGGAGCAGTTTTTGTTTCGTCTATATCTTAAAAAATGGCTGAGTTATAGCATTTTGAATTTCTAGCGTGGCTGACATTTTGAAACGTCCTGAATTTTGTCACGCGATAAAAGACGTATTTATGAACCGATTTGGATGTAATTCGGTGTGTACATAGTACATACCAATCTCTCGACCGCGTTCGTTGGTCAGCTTCATCCGCCATTTTGTTTCAAAATGGCGGCCATTTAAATTTTTTTTTAAAAATTTAAAATTTGAAATGTGGTACCAAAAAATTGAAAATGGGAAAATATTTTTTTCTTATGTATTTGACCTTTATACAAAGAATTCGGAGCAGTTTTTTTTTCGTCTATATCTTAAAAAATGGCTGAGTTATAGCATTTTGAATTTCTAGCGTGGCTGACAATTTGAAACGTCCTGAAATTTGTCACACGATAAAAGGCGTATTTATGAACCGATTTGGATGTAACTTCGTTTATAAGTAGTACATACCAATGTCTCGACCGGGTTCGTTGGCCAGCTTCACCCGCCATCTTGTTTAAAAATGGCGGCCATTTAAATTTTTAAGAAAAATTTAAATTTGAAATGTGGTACCAAAAATTGAAAATTGAAAAAATATTTTCTTCTTATGTGTTTGACCTTGATAAAAAGATTCGGGAGCAGTTTTTGTTTCGTCTATATCTTAAGAAATGGCTGAGTTATAGCATTTTGAATTTCTAGCGTGGCTGACATTTTGAAACGACCTGATTTTTCTCACGTAATAACAGGCGTATTTATGAACCGACTTGGATGTATGTACCTTGGTGTGTACATAGTACATACAAATATCTCGACCGAGTTCGTTGGCCAGCTTCATCCGCCATCTTGTTTCAAAATGGCGACCATTTAAAAAAATTAAAATATAAAAAAATTTAAATGAGATACCAAAAAATTGGAAAATGAAAAAGATTTTTTTTGTATGTGCTTGACCTTAATACAAAGATTCCGGAACAGTTTTTCTTTCATCTATACCTAAAAAAAAATGGCTGAGTAATAGCGTTTTGAATTTCTCTTGTGGCTGACATTTTAAAACGACCTGATTTTTGTCACGCGATAACAGGCGTATTTATGAACCTATTTGGATGTAACTTGGTCTGTACATAGTACATACCAATGTCTCGACCGAGTTCGTTGTCCAGCTTCATTCGCCATCTTGTTTCAAAAGGGTTGCATTTAAAAAAAATTAAATTTAAAATTCAAAATGAGGTATTAAAAAATTGGAAAATGAAAAAGATTTTTTTCATGTGTTTGGCCTTGATACAAAGATTCCGGGGCAGTTTTTGTTTCTGAAAATTTGTTCTTTTGTTGATATCTTAAAAAATGGTTGATTTATAGCACTTTCAATTTCTAGCATGGCTAACATTTTGAAACGATCTTGTATTTGTCACGCGATAACACACGTATTCGCCTATTTCGATGTAAGAAGGCATGTGGATAGTATACATCAACACCTCGACCAAGTTCGCTGGCCAGATTCATCAGCCATCTTGTTTCAAAATGGCGGACATTAAATTAAAAAAAATATATATATTTAAAGTGAGGTGCAAAAAAATTAGAAATTGAAAAAGGTTTCTTTCTTAAGTATTTGATCTTGATATAAGGATTCAGGAGCATTTTTTGTTTGTCTTTACCTTAAAAAATGGCTCAGATATAGCAGTTTCAATTTCTATTGTGGGTGACATTTTGAAACATCTGATGTTTTGCATGCGACAGCACTCCTATATATTAACCGATTCCGATGTGAGTGAGCATGTGCACAGCAATTACTAAAGTCTCGACCAAGTTCACTGCTTAGCCTCATCCACCATGTTGTCTTAAAATGACAGGCACTTTAAGAAATTGCCGAATTTGGCAGCCAAATATAAGTTACTTTAAAGAAAAGCAGCTTGGATAAAGCTGACTAATTTCGCGAAATTCTCATTCATTATATTGATAAAAATTAGTATTAAATCTCCTATATTCGGTTTCCACTAAATTGAGCTTCGTGTGTTTGCATGATATAAGTTGGCTTTTTTTAAATAAGGATTATGAAAGCTACCTCTTCCTCCCGGCACTGGCCGGAAGGACTTTTTACGGTTGATATTATTTTAGGTAGCTTTCATTACAAAAAGCTACCTATTGCAGCCGTTAGGAGGAAAGCGATTTCATACTAATGTCCGAGTTCGTTTCCCAGCTTCATCCGCCGTTTTTTTTCAAAATGGCGGCCATTTAAATTTTTTAAAAAAATTTAAAATTTGAAATGTGGTACCAAAAAATTAAAAATGGAAAAATATTTTTTCCTTATGTATTTGATCTTAATACAAAGATTCCGGAGCAGTTTTTGTTTCGTCTATATCTTAAAAAATGGCTGAGTTATAGCATTTTGAATTTCTAGCGTGGCTGACATTTTGAAACGTCCTGAATTTTGTCACGCGATAAAAGGAATATTTATGAACCGATTTCGATGTAATTTGGTGTGTACATAGAACATACTAATGTCTCAACCGAGTTTATTGGCCAGCTTCATCCGCCGTTTTGTTTCAAAATGGCGGCCATTTAAATTTTTTTTTTTTAATTTAAAATTTGAAATGTGGTACCAAAAAATTGAAAATGGAAAAATATTTTTTTCTTATGTATTTGACCTTTATACAAAGATTTCGGAGCAGTTTTTGTTTCGTCTATATCTTAAAAAATAGCTGAGTTATAGCATTTTGAATTTCTAGCGTGGCTGACATTTTGAAACGTCCTGAATTTTGACACGCGATAAAAGGCGTATTTATGAACCGATTTGGATGTAACTTCGTTTATACATAGTACATACCAATGTCTCGACCGGGTTCGTTGGCCAGCTTCACCCGCCATTTGTTTAAAAATGGCGGCCACTTGAATTTTTAAGAAAAATTTAAATTTGAAATGTGGTACCAAAAATTGAAAATTGAAAAAATATTTTCTTCTTATGTGTTTGACCTTGATAAAAAGATTCGGGAGCTGTTTTTGTTTCGTCTATATCTTAAGAAATGGCTGAGTTATAGCATTTTGAATTTCTAGCGTGGCTGACATTTTGAAACGTCCTGATTTTTCTCACGTAATAACAGGCGTATTTATGAACCGACTTGGATGTACCTTGGTGTGTACATAGTACATACAAATATCTCGACCGAGTTCGTTGGCCAGCTTCATCCGCCATCTTGTTTCAAAATGGCGGCCATTTAAAAAAATAAAAAAATAAAAAAATTTAAATGAGATACCAAAAAATTGGAAAATGAAAAAGATTTTTTTTGTATGTGTTTGACAAAGATTCCGGACTAATAAAAATACTCCTTCTTAATACAAAGATTCCGGAACAGTTTTTCTTTCGTCTATATCTAAAAAAAATGGCTGAGTAATAGCATTTTGAATTTCTCTTGTGGCTGACATTTTAAAACGACCTGATTTTTGTCACGCGATAACAGGCGTATTTATGAACCTATTTGGATGCAACTTGGTCTGTACATAGTAGATACCAATGTCTCGACCGAGTTCGTTGGCCAGCTTCATTCGCCATCTTGTTTCAAAAGGGTTGCCATTTAAAAAAAATTAATTTTAAAATTTAAAATGAGGTATTAAAAAATTGGAAAATGAAAAAGACTTTTTTTATGTGTTTGGCCTTGATACAAAGATTCCGGAGCAATTTTTGTTCTGAAAATTTGTTCTTTTGTTTATATCTTAAAAAATGGTTGAATGATAGCAGTTTGAATTTCTAGCATGGCTAACATTTTGAAACGATCTTGTATTTGTCACGCGATAACACACGTATTCGCCTATTTCGATGTAAGAAGACATGTGGATAGTATACATCAATACCTCGACCAAGTTCGCTGGCCAGATTCATCAGCCATCTTGTTTCAAAATGGCGGCCATTAAATTAAAAAAATATATATATATTTAAAGTGAGGTGCAAAAAAATTAGAAATTGAAAAAGGTTTCTTTCTTAAGTATTTTACCTTGATATAAGGATTCAGGAGCATTTTTTGTTTGTCTTTACCTTAAAAATGGTTCAGATATAGCAGTTTCAATTTCTATTGTGTGTGACATTTTGAAAAATCTGATTTTTTGCATGCGACAGCACTCGTATATATCAACCGATTCCGATGTGAGTGAGCATGTGCACAGCAATTACTAAGGTCTCGACCTAGTTCACTGGTTAGCCTCATCCACCATGTTGTCTTAAAATTGCAGGCACTTTAAGAAATCGCCGAATTTGGCAGCCAAATATAAGTTACTTTAAAGAAAAGCAGCTTGGATAAAGCTGACTAATTTCGCGAAATTCTCATTCATTATATTGATAAAAACTAGTTTTAAATCTCCTATAATCGGTTTCCACTATATTGAGCTTCGTGTGTTTGAATGATATAAGTTGACTTTTTTTAAATAAGGAATATGAAAGCTACCTCTTCCTCCCGGCATTTGCCGGAAGGACTTTTTGAACTCTGTCCTTGAGTTTTAGATTTCTTACCATCGCTCTTGCTAAATGTATACAGATATTCCTTTCAGATGCAGCCACAGAATTATTTTAAAGTTTTTTCTCATGCAGTAGTATGTTAGAGAAAGAATGTCTAAAATTCTTTGACAGGAAATTTACTCCTGAATTTAAATCAGCATTTAAATATAAATTTCAATTATCGTGGCTTTATTGGTAGTCTTACCGTCCGCAAGGTTTATTCCTGCACTTTTCTAGGTAAATTAATTTTTTTTAAAATTTAATCCAATGTAAACAACTGTTTCTAAAAATCTATGAACACTGTGGCTATCACTTAGTCTTAACATGATTTGCATAAAAATAGTGGTAATTTTTCTTGCCGTCTTATCCATGTCATCCTTTTTTTCCATTATCGTCCCTTTTTTGTATACCATCCTTTTTTTTCATTCCGTCCCTTGATTAACACCCCTTTAGGACAATGTTATACCAAAATTTTGTACTAAAAATACTACATTGTTATTATTTCTTATTTGAATGACCTGTGGGTACAATGCAAATTAGTTATAAGTAAAAATTAAGAAGAAAATAGAAAGTTATAGTGGTAAGATGTTAAGGAAAATTAAACTCGTAAGTTTAACTTAAACCTCAGTTAAATAAAAAAATTTTCGCTGCTGACTATTTTTTTTTTTTTTTTTTGAATCATTAAGGCATTTGTCTATCACATTAAAATGTTATTTTAGCAAGTTTAATTTCACCAGATTTTTATTCCCGGAAGTCAAAAGATTGTTAGAATACCCCATATATATGTATTTTTTTTTGTTTCCCCACTTGAGTAACTTGTATACATATTTTAAATATATAAAAAAATATAACACCGTGTAATACTATACTTTTAATTGATAAAATGTGTAAAATAGAATCTTTAAAAACAGTAAAAAGTTTTATTAGACTGCTTACATTATTTGGCTTCATTATAAGAACAAAGAATAATAGTCTAAATTCGTATGATCTATGATTCAATGATTTGAAAGGCCATCATTCAGTTTTTCTCTCTTTCAGATTGCGCTTATCCTTCTATCCTTCTATCCTTCTATCCCTCTCTATAAAAAAAGTAACGCTTTGGAAATGGACAATGAAAATCTGCGTAGATACCGCGAATTGCATCAGATTGGTCAGAGATTTCTGAGGACCCGGCTTTGTTGCAAAACGGCGCCAAGTTTGTCACCAACCTGGCGCTATGTCGCCAAAAGTAACGCCAGCTTGGCGCTATTTCCAGAATTTCGCAAATTTCCACAGACTCCCACTGAAATTCAATAGGGTTTACTTGCTTGCAGAAAATCAACAAACTGAGATATTTCAATGCAATAAAAACTAATATCAGCTTATGAATAGAGCTTAATTGAACTATTTACATTATTTTTAAGCACAAACTCTAACTATTTACAATATTCGCAACTCTCTATATATAATTTTCGACATATTTAATAATTCTTATAATTATGAAAATCTGTAAGCTGATTATGTGCTTGGCGACACATTATAGTAAGTAAGGAAGTAATATTGCCAGGAGTTGAGGAGGAACCCGTTTTTACCAAATGAAATCTAAAAATTGAATGCATAGAAAATAAGGGATCACAAAGCGATACAGAATGGAAACGCGAAATAATTACGGCTGGGTTTGGATAGAAAATAGGGATTGTTTCGCGATACCGAACGGAATCGCGAAGCGATTATACGGGGGGTTTGTAAGCGTAGCGAGAAGGGGGACAAAGCCCCCCTAGTATATATAAAAAAGTAACGATTTGGAAATGGACCAATGGAAATCTGCGTAGATACCGCAAAACGCATCTGATTGGTCAGAGCTTTGACGGTATAAGGGGGGTTACCAAGGGGGCAGCTCTGTCGCCAAACCTCGCCATGTTTGTCGCCAACTTGGCAATATATCGCTAAATTTGGCAACCAAAATTAGCAGCCAAAAGTTACGCCAAGTCGGCGCTATTTCCAGTATTTCGTCAAATTTCCATAGACTCCTATTGAAATCCAATAGGGCTTACTTGCTTGCAGAAAATCAACAAATTGAGATATTTCAATGCAACAAAAACTAATATTAGCTTATGAATCGAGCTTAATTGAATTATATATATTATTTTAATGCACAAGCACTAACTATTTACAATATTCGTAATACTACATATATGATTTTATGGCAGACCCGCCCGGCGTTGCCCGGGGTTTGTAAATAATAACCTTAAACAAAACTTAAGTTTGTATGACTTCATATCGTTGGAAATTCTTTTAAATGAACCTAATTTCGGAGGTCCCGTTGCGTTCCGCAGCGTCTAATGTGTTCCGATCAAACTTCTTTCCGAACGAACCAGTAATCTAGATCCCCACTACCTATGGCAGCATTTACCGGAAGTGTCCGCAAGTGTCGGAGACAATCGAAAACCAAGTTGAGTGAGCCAAACCTCGTAGGAATCAAGACCGCAGAAACCAAAAAAAAAAAAAGAATGCACCAATAATGTTAGAAAATGTTAGTAATTAAAATCTAAGATACAATTTCATAATACAGAAAGTAGCTGAATTGTAATCCAAGTTGAAGGAAGCAAACCCCGTTGAAATTGGACCCTTAAACCCAAGGAATTAACGCGCCACCAAGCGATGGAAGTTGCCTCCTCACCTTGTAAATTTCATGAATTACTGTTTGTATTAACACGATATTTAATAAACGGATGAAATTCCTTATCTAAAGTTACCTTTAAATTAACGCGATTTTTAAATTACGGCTGTAGTAAAAAGACGTAAGTTAATGCTGAAAAAGGAGATTAATGTTCGAAGAAGGTGGTAGCTGAGGTATAAAGAAAGATCGCGACCTGAGGGCCAGGGTCTTAACTGGATTGTAGTTGGGTATAAGAAAAAAATTTAGGAGTTTTAAAGTAGCTGGAAGACGCCAAAACTATGTTAAAGAAATATGCAATAGAATAGGATAGTTTTTAAAGAAGCTGCAACAAAGACGATTAATATTCAAAATTGGTGGTAGCTGAAGTCTGCAAATTTTCTTTGTCGTTCATGTAGTAGCTGGAGAACCTAAGAAGTTGTTAGGAAAAAAAGTTCGTGAATCGGACCATTTTAAGGGAGCTGTAACAGGGGCCCCAAACGGGCCAAACAGGTAGTTCAGAGCAGGGCCCTAACATGAAAACATATTTAAATGTTGTTGTACTTAGCGTTTTAGATCTTCAATCAGTCAAAATTAATCATAGGGTATGAAATAATCATTTGAATAATATTTTAAAGAAATGCGCAAAAATGGGGTAAATGCTTAAAAAGGGGCCCTAGAACTCCAATAAAAATATGAGGGTAATGGTCTAGGAGGAAGGTTTCAAGATTCTATTTTAAAATTATGCAATGAGAAGGTGAGAAAATTAGGGTGTAAAAGATGCATAGCACAAAAAATGTTCAAGGGGCTCTGGATCGGGCCTACAGGACACTAAGTTGCTCCAGGATTTTAACTGGAATATAAGAACTGGAGAATAACTAAATGGAAAACGGTCCCAAAAATGAAGATCGGATCAAGAAGGGCAATTTATTAATAATTTATGGTGCAAAAGCTTCAAGGGGCCTTGTACAGAGCCCCAAGGGGGAAAGGACTTAAGTGGCATGTAGTTTGGTAAAAATACACTTTTTAGTAGTTTTTAATGTAATCTGAGGCGCTAGAACTATGGTAAAGAAAATTGCAAGGAATTCGGATAATTTTAAAGAAGATGCACCAAGGGCCATAAGAAGACGATTTATATTCAAAAGAGGTGGTAGTTGAAGCCTTAAATGTTTTTTTGTCGTTCATGTAATAGCTGGAGAACCTAAGATATTGTTAGAAAAAAAAAACCTAGTGAAGCGGACTATTTTTAAGTCAGTTATAATAGGGTGTCCAAAAGAGGCCAACTGATAGTTGAGAACAGGGCCCTAACAGGAAAATATGTTACAAGGTTTTAGTACTTAGCGTTTTAAATCTTCGATTAGTCGAGATTAAGCATAGCGTACGAATTAATCATTAGAATATAATTTAAAAGAAATCTGCAAAAAATTGGGGAAATGCTTAAAAAACGGCCCTGGGCCCCAATAAAAATATGTGAGTGTTGGTGTAAGGAGAAAAGTTCAAGACTCAACTTTAAAATTACGCATTGCGAAGGGGAAGAAATTAGCATGTGAAGAACGCGTGGCACACAAAAAATTTAAGGGGCCCTGGACCGGGCCCATGGTCTTTACTGGAATGTAGAAACTGGAGAATAACTAAATGGAGAAAGTATCCCAGAACTGAAGATCGGATAAAAAGGAAGCAATTCATTAAAAATTTAGTGCACTAAAACTTCAAGGGGCCCTGTACCGGGCCCCTTGCAAGGGTGCCAGGTTCTTAACTGAAATGTAGAAATGGGGCAGAAATTGAAAGGAGAATTCACACCAAAAACGAAGAAGATCGGGTAGAAAAGAGGCATGCTATTAACAATTTAGTGCACTAAAAGTTCAAGTGTGCCATGATCTTAACTAAAATATAGAAATGGGGCAGAAACTGAAAGGAAAATTTACCCCAAAAAACGAAGAAGATGGGATAGAAAAGAGGCATGTTATGAGCAATTTTGTGCACTAAATCCTCATGGGGCCTTGTACCGGGCCCCTTGCAACGGTGCCAGGGTCTTAACTGAAATGTAGAAATTGAAATATGTTATCTGCTGCAGAAACTGAAAGGAGAATTCACCCCAAAAACGAAGAAGATCGGATAGAAAAGATGCATGTTATGAGCAATTTAATGCACTAAAACTTCAAGGGCCCCTGTACCGGGCCCCTTGCAAGGGTGCTAGGGTCTTAACTGAAATGTAGAAATGGGACAGAAACTGAAAGGAGAATTCACACCAAAAACGAAGAAGATCAGATAGAAAAGAAGCATGCTATTAACAATTTAATGAACTAGAAATTTAAAGGGGCCCTGTACCGGGTCCCTTGCAAGGGTGCCAGGGTCTTAAATGAAATGAAGAAATGGGGCAGAAACTGAAAGGAGAATTTACCCCCAAAACGAAGAAGATTGGATAGAAAAGAGACATGTTATGAGCAATTTAGTACACTAAATCCTCATGGTGCCTTGTTCCGGGCCCCTTGCAAGGGTGCCAGGGTTTTAACTGAAATGTAGAAATTGAAATATGTTACCTGCGGCAGAAACTGAAAGGAGAATTCACCCCAAAAACAAAGAAAATCGGATAGAAAAGAGACATGTTATTAACAATTTAGTGCACTAAAACTTCAAGGGGCCCTTTACTGGGCCCCTTGCAAGAGTCCCAGTGTCTTAACTGAAATGTAGAAATGGGGCAGAAACTGAAAGGAGAATTCACCTCAAAAACGAAGCAGATCGGATGGAAAAGAGGCATGTTATTAACATTTTAGTGCATAAAAACTGAAAGGGGCCCAGGGTCCCCGGCCCTTAAAAATTTAGAAATCTGAGCCTCAGGTGGATCAGGACCTATGTTGGACTAATTACACCTAAATTTTCAGACTTCTACGTGCGGTAGTTTTCGCTAGCCATCGCACGCAGTTAGACACACACACAGAGAGCGATTTATTCTTTTATTAGTATAGATAATTCTTATGATTATGAAACTCTGTAAGCTCTAATGATTATGTTCTTGGAGATAAGGCAATAAAATTGTCAGGAGTTAGGGAGAAGCGCGTTTTTACAAAGTGGAATCTAAAAATTGAATGCATAGAAAATAAGGGATCACGAAGCGATCCAGATGTGCGATTACACGCGGGATTGATGAGCGTAGCGAGCAGGGGGGCTGAGCCCTCCTAGTTATATACAGTGAAATACTTCTAACACGAAAACGCTTAACACGAAAAATCGGTTAACACGAAATGATATAGCGGTCCGTACAGTATATGACACAATTTAATACATTTTTGTTCTTTTAATACGAAAGAAAAATCGTTTAACACGAAAAAAATTCGCGTTCGATCTAGTTAGTTTAGGTTGAAATTGGTGAATTTTGTGTTGAAACTGCTGTATTTTAGGTGAAAATCAGAGAATTTCGTGTTTTTTGTAAATTAGCTTATGTTTTATGAGCACAATGGCTGAGAAATCGGTGCGTAAACAAAGAAATGAAGATGAAGCTGCTTAATGCCGTTGGCGAAAAAGAAGGAGAAAACAGAAATTTGCAAAAAGCATTGCAATTCTACATTATCAACAACAATAATAATAAAAAAAAAACAGGCATCCCATTACATTTATGTTTCTGCGCAGTATGTTTAATCCTGAGAGAAAGCGTATGAGAATTGCTAAGCACGAGCATTAGAGATAGCTCAGAATGTTGAAAAAGACACTTCAAAATAGATACCTGATCCCCCCCCCCCCATAAACAATATTTTGTTTTATTTGCTTTTTATCCTAATGGTTGCAACTTACTAAGTAGTTTAACAGGAAATTGAAATAAAATTTGATTACGTCGAAAATATTTGTGAGTTTTGTTCTTTTTTTAAGATCTCTTATAACACGAAATTCTTTTAACACAAAAAAATTATTCGGCCCCCCCAGTTTCGTGTTAAACGTATTTCACTGTATATATATTTTTGGATGTTTATTTCCATATTCGTATCCATGGAGTAATTCAAGCCATAATTTTGGTAACTGGATGTTTATTTCCATATTTGTAATCATGGAGTAACTAAATTGGTTTGAGTTACTTCATGGTTAGGAATATGAAAAAAAAACATAACGAAATTAATATGAAAATGACCGTGAAAAACTGAATGATGGCTTTTGAAATCATTACATTATAGATCGTGCAATTTTAGGCTATTCTTATTTGTTTTGAAAATGGGTTCGATACAGCCGAAACATGTAGCACATTTTAGCAATTAAAAAAAGTATTGATTTTTTTCCTTGCTCAATTATCAATTATAGTTTAACTTCTATCAAAACTAGTAACAAAACTATGGAAATTGCTTTAATTGAAGTTTCCGAAAAAACGTTACATCAACGAAACTGTTGTACGTACATTTTGGGGCTATTGTTACACCCTTAACACTTGATTACATGCTAAAAAAACTTACGTTACAAGGATAATAATCGAGTGTTAAAGTGGGGTTGGGTTGATTTTTCAGTACATCTAGGTGGTTCTCAGAAATTTTTTTGCAGAATCGATCTCTAAGTAGTTCGCTATTTTCATTTAAATTTGAAAGAGAATTGAATGTAAAATGTGCAGAAATCACTTCTTATTAATATAAATTAATAAATTAAATTACTTAGATTAAATACGCTTTTAATTAAAATAGGCATTTAAAGATACATATGTCCGTGCTGTTATGTGCCCATTTTAATTAAAAATGTCTGTATTCTAATTTTATTTCTTAATAATTGAATATGTAGATAAAATAATATTCACAATTATTTTTTTATCTGTTCAATAGTTTTTAAAATCAAATTAATTTTATCAGTATATTAGTGTGGACAACTTGGGACGTGTTTAATATAGACTTAAAAAATTAATTAAAAAACGTTTAAACTCACATTGGACTTCCTGTATTCAATTTAGCTGTATGTCGTACTGTCGCTTAAGCATTTGACTATGATACAAAATTATATGAGACTTCGTTTTAAAAATAACATATATTACAGATCACAGAACAAATCTAATAATATTAAGATGAATAGTATTACTATTAAAATAATAATTTACATGCTTTTAGATTTATGCATTTTATACAAAAGCACTAAATAATAATAAAAAAAAACATGTATTTAAATATTTTTATTTGAAGATAATTTAAATAGTGCAAGTAGAAAAGTTTCGCGCATCCCTGAATATTGTCATAAGAGGAGTCAGTAAACAACATTAAGTTTTATTTTTCTTAGTTTTCTCTTTGCTTGACATTCAATACTAACTTTAATGGGTTTTTAATTTAATAAAAAAATATTTATCTTGGTTGTTTAAATTATTATTGTTGTTGATATTTCAATGATTAATGTTTTACTGAAACGAAATTGTCAGATCAATCGTTTTTAGAAACATTTTCATAGTAAATGGATCGGTTTAGTATATATTGAAGTCATTTTTGTTGTAAATAATAGAAAATCTTTTCAAATGTTAATCATTTATAACAATAACAGCGTTTTTGATTTTTCTACTAATAGTATATTCAAGAATGGTAAATGATGTGAGCAAATTTGTGAACGAAATAAAAGATCGATTTGTGAATTTCTCTATTGTTAAATTGAAAATACTGTTTCACAGTTCTGAGGATTCAGATGCGTTTGAACAAAACAAATTGTTCTTTTAGAATTTGTATAAGAATAGAATTTTTTATATTTCTGTATGTTAAAGGCTTTAGGTTATTTCACATTTAAATTTGAAAATTTCAAAATATACTTCAGAAATATATACTTTTAATATTTTAAGTAAATTCGAAACCGTTAAATTTTATTATATTTGACATCTTGTAAAAAAAAAAATAATAAATAAATTTGCGTTTAGTACCTATCGCAGTCCTATGTTGCAATATAGGTTTAAAAAATAACAATAAATGATCACTTTAAGCGGAAGACTTTATATGATTATAATTTTAAACATCTGGTTAATTAAAGCACATATTTTCCAGGAATACCAATCACAACAATATTTTTATTTTTATTATTACAGTTTATTACAGTTGTTGTTTTTTTCACTTTTAGGTTGCCATTTTTAAAATGTAAAAACGGAACCATTATAAGATCACTCCTGTGTCTGTCTCTCTGTGAGTCTGTCACAAATATTTCCCTTCTAAAATATGAAACTTGGAAAATTCAAATTGGCTAAAGTAATAAAAGTAATTAACCCACATACTTATAGATTAAACACTTGCACTCTGTGACGTACGCAACTTACGTCATAATATCCGATTGATTTTTTTAATTAGACATTGCGAATTCTCACCAGAATGTTTTAACATTTATTTTTATTTTACAAGATTATTCTCCCCCCCCCCCCTCCATAAACAAAGTAAAAAAAAATTACCAATTACATTTTTCTGGTGTGAATTCAAAATTTCTAATAAAAAATAAAAAAAAATCTGACAGATGCGGCAACACTGGTGGCTAGTCACATACATCCGCCAACAGCCAGCGTCAGAGCGCAAGAAGTTAAGAGCCTACACTAGTCACTCAAAAAGACCCGGATGATAATGTTAATCCTATGAGGAAGTTATTTTCAAATATCTCGCTTGAATTTTTATACTTTCGAATGATTTTTTTCCATAGGGCAGCTGAGGACAATCTACAACCGGGCTAGTTTTTACTTTTTTGATTTTGGTTATAGTTTTTCTATAATAGGGCAGTTTCAATTTCAGAACCGGTTCAAACCGGTTCCGAAAGTAAAAGTAATTAAAAAAAATATGAAACCAAAATCATAAAAATTAAAATCTAGCCCGGTTGTAGATCATCCTCAGCTATCCTATGGAAAAAAAAATCATTCGAAAATATCAAAATTCAAGCGAGATATTTGAAAATAACTTCCCCATAGGATTAACATTATCATCCGGGTCTTTTTGAGTGACTAGTGTAGGCTCTTAAGAACCATTCACACATATATTTTGGAACTATGTAGAGGAGTTAATTAAGTTACTTAAAAATAAAATAATCATTTTTTTTTTCTTTTTTTTTTGTATCTAATGCGGGGTATTGTGTGAAAGATTTCCAAACGCCGAATTCAAAAATACATTTCTTTTACTTTTAGATATTATATTTTGGGAGATATCGTCGAAAATGTAATACAAAAATATGCCCCGCCAATCTATTTCCGAATCTACTGAAAGTAAAAGTGTGAAAAAAATTGGACCAGTAGAAGTTAATTTAAACCTCGCCGGAAAACTATAACGATTGCTCTAAGTAACATTGGCTTTGAGAAAATCTCATTTTTCCGTTACACACAGATTTCGATTTGCTGATATTCCGCAAAGGGGTTGAGAAGCGCATGAGGTACCTGTTGTTGCAGAATTATAAAAGGATTGTTGATAAAGATTTTCGAAAAAAAAATATCAGTAATTTGCCGAGATATTAACTCTTAAAGACACGGACTTTTTGGACATACATAAAGACATGGGCAGTGTACTTTATGCGCCATCGGTTTTTAAAGCCTAGATAACACTTTTATTGATATATTTGTGTAATTCAATGCCCAGTTACTAATTCTTATATTTATTGTATGGAATCCTCCATAGGCGAATAATTCTCCTACTTTACTGTAACTTTTTATGGTTGGTTTCCGAGTATTTTCAAATGTTGTCTCTAAATTCATTCCTTTTATAAATTTATAGAAAACTTGAATACATGTTTTTTAAAGTTAAAACCGTAGTAAATTAAAAAGAAATAGCTGGTAAATTAACACGACTTTTGTTTACCTTCAACTATATATTTATACGAAACAAATTTATCAACATTTTTAGGAATTTTTTTTAAAGATTATGCGTCGGAGAAATTTACATAAATTTATAATTCTTCATTTATTGCTTTTAATAATGCTATGATTTTTTAACCTGTAATATTGTATGCAATTTCCTCTTTAGTTCAGTGGAACTTGAAGCATTTGCAGATCAACACTCGGTGAATTTGCAATGTAAAATGTACACAAATAAGTAATAACAAGAATAATAAGAATAAGAATCATACAAGACTCTTTTAAATATTATTGTGAATAGAAAAAAATTCGCGAAACGATTCCCGTTATCATGTCAGAAATATAATTCAAAACAAAATATAGGTACTATGGACATGTTGCTTGTTTCATCTGAAGAGTCAATAAATTGAAACGACCGTCATTCTTAAAAGTACACATAAATCAGTCATCTGAGTTATTGAAAAAAAGGACTTTTTCATATTTGTACTCCAAGTTTAGTATTTTCGGTATAAAAAGCCTCAAAATTCTATAGACAATATATAGAAAAATTTTCTTTAAAGAAAATCCTATTTAACCCTTAAATGTCGGGTGTTGCTTTTCGGCAACATACCCAATTTTAGCTTCTAAAATATTATTAGAATAATTTTGAAGCTATAATGTCTATTGCTGCCAATAAAATACATTCTGAAAATATTATTAAATCGATTTTCAACATGTAGATGGCACTCGTGCTGTTTAAGAATAAAGATATATTTATTTTTTCAATTGTTGTTACATGTTCTTTTTGTTTTGTTTGGACGCTTGTGAAATGCGTTATTTTGTTCTGCAGTGAGCAAGTAAAATTTATTTCTTATCATAGTTCCTAAAATTCTTGTGTGTTTAATATTATAGAATTTTATGGAGGAAAATTATTTTTTCAATAAAAGACTAGTATTGTCGATAAGTAACAACCAGTGTTTTAGCCGTAAACCATACTTAAAACAAAATATGATTTTTTAAGGTATTTTTCGCATAATAAATTTAAAAAATGAATGCCGAAAAACATTATTAAAATGATTTTTGAAAAATCAGGCATTTAATGGTTAAGATGTGTAGAATGATGGTGGTACTATTATGGTACTAGAAGTGGATTTATTAAAGATGATTGTTTTTCAACAATGCGCAATTTTGACTTGTTCTACGTTTTAAAAAAAGAAATAAATTACGGAAAGGCTTGATTTGAAATTTGGTTTCTAGCAAGTTTACGAAGTTTTTTAAATTGCCTACGTTGTAAGGCTTTATCTTCTCTACAACGCATATAAATGACTAAACATTTCTTCAGAAACTTCTGATATGAACACAATTGAGCATTTTTGAGATTCTTTGTGGTGACAAATATAAAAAGTAAAAATTTCTTTAAGGAGTTATGGAGGAGTGGCCATAAATGATTCCCAAAGAAAAATTTCATCTTAAGAAGTGGATATCTCATAAATTCATGAAAAGTTATGAATATATAGTAGACGAACACATACCTGAAAAGAACAAAAAACACCAAGAATATTTCAGTCTATAACGAAATCCTACATTAAACGGCAAACTGTAATTGTCTTTTCCAAAAGAATGAAATACAATCTATATATATAGAAGCCGTGTTCTGTATGCATGTCTTTTATACAAATCTTCAGGTTTTAACCGATTTGCACGAAACTTCATACATTTGTACATACGTTTCAGAACGTGGAAAAGATCACTGTCTACTTTAAAATACCATCAGACCACTATTTATCCCTATTTTCTCCCACATTCCATACTTTAACATCATAGAAATATCTCTTTTATTTAATTTTGTAATTCAATCATTTCTTTCCTGTTGCCACAACTTAAAAAACCGTGCAATAATTTAAAAAAAATTGATAACACTTGTACTTTCTTTTTATAAGCTAATAAAAATTCAGACTCAATCGCTATATTTTTGTATTTTCGAAATTGTTGTCATTCTAATCAGGAAATGCACATTTTTTCCATATAAAATAAAAACTTTAACTAAATGTCTGTTCAAATGACGTAGTATATCTTCATTTGAATGTTTTTGAACCTAAAAAATCTATTTTAATACAGGCGTTTCAATATCAAGAAAATAATTTAAGGAGAAGATAATAATAATAAAAATCGTTTGCTAGATGTGACGTCAATTATTGATTAACTGACACTGCTTTCTAATGATGTTTTATTCTGAAGTTTTTACATATATATATATATATATATATGAAAAATGTGCATTTTCTGTTTAGAATGACGTCGATTTCGAAAATGCAAAAATACAGCGAGAGAATCTGAATTATTTTATTGTGTTGCCACAACCTAAAAAACGGCACAAATAATTAAAAAAGAAAGGAAAACACGTGTAGTTTCTTTTCATAAACCAATATAAATTCAGTCTCTCGATATATTGTTACATTTTTTTAAATTGATGTCGCTCTAAGCAGAAAATGCGTATTTCTAAAATTTTAAATGAAAACTTCAAGGTTTTGAGAAAACTTAAAACCTCCATTTAATATATTTGAAATTACAATTTCACTAAAATATAGGCTTTTCTATTCCAAGAAAAAGTTTCAGAGACACAAATCACTAAATACTGCGCCACTTTCAATAAATTATGGCGCCAATTCGATAAATATGGCCTCAAACTGGCTCTAAAAACTGGTTGCTACACTGTAAAAAAGAGGGACTGTAGTTACGCTTAATTTGACTTTATGAAATCCCAAATGTGAATTAAATATACTCTAAATTTGGTGTAAACACCGAATAAAGTGTCAGGATATACTCAAAACGGTTTAAATATACTCTAAGTTTAGTGTAAACACCGAATAAAGTGTCTTGATACACTCAAAACGGTTTAATTTTAATCTTTTAAAGAAATTGTGGAAACCGAACACGAGTTCGGGTGTAAAGTTTTTAAACGATGTACGATTCAATTCGCCATTTTGAAATTTGTTTATATAGCCATGTTCCAGGGCTCGGATTTTGTTCGAAAATTTTTCTCAGTAATGATCACTAAATAAAAAGCAGTTAGCCAGATTATGTTGCAGTACCCGAGCTGAAAGGTTCCTTCATAGCTGAAAAAAATGCTCGTTATTTATATAAGGCACGAAACATGTCTAAAATGTTTTTTCTCCCAACTCCTTGCTATTCAATCCCAAGAGATTTTAATATATTGTTTATTTTCATTTTTTATTATTGCGCGTAGACAATTTCAGGACAAAATTCTGCTGATTTTATAATGTTGAATCTTTTTCGCCTTCATTTATTCAGATAACCTATCTTATAATAAATACACTGAAAAAATGAGTACTCAAAATTGAGTAAACATTTCTCAATTTTAAATACGTCACACATACAAAATAGCTCCGAGCCAAAATGTACTCAAAATTGAGAAACACATGTACTCATTTATGATTCCATGGCTGTGTTCAAATATGAACCTTTATGTACTGCCCCCTGAACCTACAAATTAAAATAAAAATGTACTGACATTTATTTCCCGTTAACAATTATTAACGAGATATGATTAATTGATTATTTTTTAAGAAAATAGCAAAATTATTAGCAAGATAGCTAAATCGAAGGACAAGAGCATTGTTTTCAAGCACTTTTAAATTATTTTAAAATACTGTGCATAATTTAATATTTACATTAATAAATATATTTTATGCCGCCGTAAAATAAATAAATCATTGCAGGGTACAAAATTACCGTTTTGTTTGGGTTTGATAACATATGATGGATCAAAATTGAGAAAGGATAGGTTCATTTTTAATCCAAATATACTCAATTCGATATGAGTATATCGATTTACTCCTTTTTGAGTACTTCATTTTTTTCAGTGTATGTATGTTGAAATGAAAATTGAAAAACAAAGAAAATGAATTTATATATTTATTTAACAAAAAAAGCTGTTTTCTCTATATGCAGACATTTTTTTACAGAGTTTACATACCATCCTGAAATCTAGAAGGGGAAAAAATGCAATTTATATTTTCAAAAGAAAAAAGCCTATATCCCAACTTTCTTTCTATCACGATCATTAAGTATCTAGCTCTATAATATACTATATTGATTAGTACGAATTTTTTGTAAAGGAAGTGTTTCGTTTTCTTTCTCAAATAGGCCCGAATAATAGAAATGCATAGATGAGAAAAGGTTATTTTTTTAATGTCAAAGCTACACATTATAGTGATCAGATTACGAGGAATATATCTGATTTAAGCATATAAACGCATGTTAATATTTTCTTTAACGATAATTGGAAAGCTAAAATCATTTCGCATTACGTATCAACACTTTCAAGAAAAATATTGCTCCTGGAAAAGAACTTAATTAAAGGTGCATATGTTTGAAGAAAGACTCATTTAATGTTTGTTCTTTCAACATAATTTTTTGTTGAAGTTTGACTTTTACATCACCATTGAGATTTTTCGTTTGATAATTTTTCAGGATATACGCATTTACAGAAGTTTTCATTGTGTTTTATGTTGGGACAATTAAAATAAATTTCAAGATAGAGAAGTTTTCTTTTTTACATACATTCGCTTTCTACCTATTGCTTTCTTCTTTTTCGAATATGCAGTATGTATATTAAAAGCTACTAAAAATTAATGAGTGAAGTAAATAATTATGAAATAAAGGGTCATTTTTTATGCTAGTAGTAATTGTATAATAACAGGTTACAGTAAGAAAATGTTCGTTTTGAATATAGTAAGATTTTTTTTAATAGGGTTTTATCTTGTGTAACAAAAATAAACTAGCTTTAAATAAGATATTGACAGTAAAACCGAAGTTCATCTTGGTATAAGATATAATGAGTTTAATAGAGTAATTTAAATATTGTTGCAATTTAAGAGAGGCAGAGATCAGGACGTTGCTCTGCTACTATAATGCTGTCTCACTTCAATTGAAATTATATCGTATTTTGATTTACACAAATGGATTGTATCAATAAATTTCCTGTGTTTAATTGAAATCGCAATTATTTGTAAATATATATAATAAATTTCGACAAACAAATTTAGAAAAAATAACTACCATTAATAAATACAAAAATTTACACCATCTTTCCTATCAGAGGAAGAAGTATCTTTCTATTCATTATATTATATAGTAATTAAAAGATAGAGGTTAAATTTGATCTTCAAAATTATCAATCATAGTATTCCTCTCTTCTCTTATTCCCTTTTAACAATTCTTTTAAAAAAATGTGTATATTTATACAAGTAATAAAAAAATATATAAATAGGTTGAGTGCACAGGTAATTGACTATTTAGTATAAATTTCTTCTGGTTTTTAGTCCTATCATAATTGTGGACTTTCGTTTTGCAACACATAATTACATTACAATTAATTTATGAGGATTACTGATGCGAAAAAATCTCCTTTATATACAGTTTAAATTATTAACGGTATAAGTTGGAAAATGTGATTACACTAGTAAGTGCTTATATAGAGCTAGTAATTTATCAGATTGAACCGGTAATTTACCGCTTCTTTTTCAGTGTAAAATTTAAAATATATGTGTTCGTATTAAAAAATACTTCTGAAAGACAAATATACCGGTGATCCGAAAGTCAAGAAATATTTAAAAAATGAATAATTCGTAAAGGAACTATTGTAATGTGCTTGTTTCAACATTTAAATGTAAATAATGGATGTCCAGTGAAGTCTTTTTTTATCATCTTAACTTTTAAACTCTTGGACCTAGACTCATAAAATAGGAATGTATTTAAGTAAAGTGTCTATGCACATGAAACTACTTACACTTAGTCGCAAAGTAAGGAGTTAGTGTACCGATTTTCAAAACTCTACGAGAGGCCGGAAAATAGTGAGACAGTTGTATAGCTATAATCTATTTAGCACGAAAGCAAATTGTGCACAAAATTGCGGTGAGCAGTACATATACAACGCTTTTTTGTTTTCTGGTGATTTTCAACACATTTACATCATGATATTACTTATAAAAGAGTAACTAGTTATCACTAGGTGAATTCAGAGTCGTTGCTTATCTGTAGTGTTCAATGCCCCACCAGTTGTCGAGAGGTTTTGCTCTCGAAGCTGGTAGACGGGAGGTGCTGGGTTCGATCCCAATCGCGCCCGTCGGCCTAGTCGTTCGGAGTTTTCGTGGTTTTCTTCGAGCCGTGGATCTTCCATGCGTTAATACGGATTAGGTTCCCTTAGAAAGACCCCCACGGAGGGCACTCCCCCCGGGCCTATATCCCTCGTGTAGATAATTGGCCGTCAAAAATCAACCCAACCCTGTAGTGTTCAATCAATTCTGTTTCGAGGTTTTGTTTAGTGAAGGCTATATTATCTTCTATCAAACGCATTTCATGACATAAAATGTTGAAAATCACAAACCAAAAAAGAGCGTGTTATGCGTACTGTTTTTAGTAATTATGAGCACAAGATGTTTTTTCTTACTAAATCAACGCTGCTATTCAACTTTTTAATTAACGTCTTTCCTGTGTCTTACATATTTTTCCAAGATTCATACATTAATGTCTGAAATCATCGGTAGGGGGTGTTGTTAACTTTATGATAGATACACTGTATTTTTGTTACTATAACTGCCCACGCTACAAAGTTATGTGGACAAATGACTTTACTGGATACCCTGCATATATAATCAATTTTTATATAACTTAAAAAACTCACTTTAGGGGAAACTGTCCTCAAATGACATACCCTAAGGAAAAAATGCTTTCATTCATACAAATATTTTCTCATGAACTTTAGTTTTTACAAACTAACTTTGAAAGATATACAAAATACAATGGTGCCTTTTAAAAGGTAAAAAATAAAGTAACAACGTCATAGTAACGATTTATATAAAATGTTCCACTATGCCATTTTATCTACAGTAGTGTCCTAAAATGACACAACTAGCATCTGCTATTAATTGTACTTGCCTACATCACAAATACATTTTTTCGCACACCAAGAAACGCCGACATATTCACTATGTGTCCACTTTGAACATTTACCACATTTTATCCAATTTTCCTTCTGTTTTTAGTGACTGAATAAATCATTGCAATAAAAACATGCTTCATCATCATCTGCAAAAAGATTCATGTCTTTGTCCCCATCATTGGATCTAACAAAGTGAACTTTCTTCTAAGCCTGTAGTCAAAGCACATTTTGATTTTGAATTATGTTTCTCAGTAGGATTTGGCTTCGCTTCGGCAATAATATTACGACTGTTAGACAGGTTAGTGCACCTTAATGCTCTCTCTTTTTAGAAGATGATCTAACATGAAGTGTACAATGAAGTGGAGGCGCATAGAGTGGTCTGATAAATGAAAGTGATGAACTTGAAGATGCTGCCTGTTGAAAAGATATGTCTTCAAGTATCAGAAACAGATGTTGTCGATGATGGAGTTGGAGGAGGTGACATCGAAACTAGAAAAATTGACGGAATACGTCTAGAGAGGCTGTTATCTATAGAACTTGTATTGTTGTCGTGTCTTCCTTATTTTTTAGTGGACTTTCTGTCACAACTGAAACACAGAAAACATGATCGGGAAAAATATCTGTGTTAATGGGATAGATTCCATTTCTCAAAAACCGGCATGTCATTTTGCCTACAATAGGCATATTTTTTAAACAAAGACAGTATTTGAGATCACATGCATTTATAAATTTTTGCATAACGACATTAATCTAAAAAGGAAGGAGTCCTCACCTCGTACTTCAGAAATGTAATCACTGGAATGAAATAGACGTGAATTAGCATTAAAAAATAGTCCCAAAACATTTCTGACGAAGGTGTAAAAAATTTCTTTGTAAATAATGAAAAAATGCAAACTTGAAAACTTCGCTATTAAATGTTTAAAGTTTCTGATCGATTCCAACAATATAACTGTGTATCGTTAAGTTCATCCTCTAGCGGCAATATTAAGAAATATAAGGTATGTCATTTTGAATAAGAATGTCATTTTGGGACAGTTTCCCCTAATGGTCAGAAAGAATGTGTATAAATAATTATAGAGTAAACTTTTAATTCATTTTTTTAATCTATTACAGGCTTATGTCATATAGTATCAGATCGAAATAAGTCATCATCTGACTCACGACAAGAAAAAAATATATTAAGGAAAACAACAAATCACAGAGGCATTTGCGAATTGATGTCTTATTAATATGTGTGCTTCCTAAATTAATACTTTCAGCAACTATTTTTCAAACTTGTGGTTGAAATTTTAATAAATTATTAAATTAAGTATTACCAGCTTCATTTTCATAGGCCCTTTACAAAGACTTGGATTTCTCAATTATCTTACGACATTATATAACATAATGGTAAATAGCAGAATGGAAATTATGGTATATAAGCTGTTTTTACGGTACACGTGCGTTAAAATAATTTACCACACTTTTAATGCTTATCTGAATACAATGAAAGTATCGTACGTATATGGGTACACTGGTGGAAACTGATTTATGAAAACACGGTTTTATAATAAAAATGTCTATTATATTCATTAAAAATGAATGAAATTTCATACAGTATACATGCTATCTACAACAGATAATTCAGAAAAATAAAATTTCATACATATTAATAAACTGAAACATTAGATCAAAAATTAGAATTTAGCAACATAAAAACATAGAAATTGATTTATAAAATATCAAATTTAATCGAAATTAATGGCTAGTAAACCCTCCTTTATTGATCAGAGTTTCTTTTATTCTAGATGGCGTTGATAAAACAAGATTTTGAGTGTATTTCTGATCAATTAATTTCCACTTTTGACAGATTGAAGCTTTTAATTCTAGAAGTGATGTGTACTGCATCTCCATTTGCACAAACCATTCGAAAACGCTGTCCCCAAACGTTTTCGATTGGGTTCAGATCAAGACAAATAGGTGGATTATCTAAAAGAACAATATTAATTTCGTCAAACCAAACTTTCATTGCATTTGAAATGTGAATACTTGCTTTGTCTTGCATGAAAATGTAATCTAAACCATAATACTGCCATGCAAATGGAAGAAGTGAATTTTCTAAAACAAAACGGTAATCAAAAGAATTCTGGCGACCGTTTGGAAATACAATTTCACTTTTGCCGTCATAGGCGATCGCTGCCCAGATCATCAAACTTCCGCCACCAAATTTTCTACTGAATGTAGATTTTGGTTCTTTTCGGAGATCCACCCAATAATACTTCAAACCATTCCGGCCATCCAAATTAAACCTTTTCGTCGGAGAAAATGACTTTCTTCCAATTGTCACCAATTGCCATGTACTTTTCGCAATACTGCAAGCGCATCTGCTTGTGACGTAGAAGTAACTTTGGACCAAACTTCATTTTCGAAGATATCAAGCTCCGTGAAGAATGTAAAAATTGTCTAACTCTGCTAGAAGAAACAGGAAGATATAGATCTGCGCAAATCTGCTTTGAACTGTGACCGGCTTTCGATGAAAGTTGAAGAATCCCCCCTTTCTGCGGATTACCTTTTTCGTCAAAAATTTTGCGATAATTTGCTGGATCTTTCCTATAGTTATGTATCACACCAGCTGATCTTTTAATTAATTTACTAATTTCTGGAACAGACTTTCCACATTCTAGATATGTATCGATTTTAACTCTGTCTTTCTCAGACAAAATCTTTCTTTTACCTATCATGAAAAGTAGAGCTGAAACGTATTGCTTCCAATATATAACGGTTTTTATGTCTACTGTGCATGTCCCGTTACCTTGTTTTATGCAACATTTTGTCACATTAAACCGGAATAGCCAATGAAATGTGATATTTAATAAATCAATTTCCATGTCTGTGTATTATAAAAATCTAATTTTCGACTTTTTGTTTATATTTAATATTATGTATGAAATTTTATTTTTGTAACTAATTTTCTATACACACTATGTATATCCCATGAAATTTCATTCATTTTTAATGAATATTATAGAAGTTATTGTTAAAAAACCAACTTTTCATAAATCAATCTCCACCAGTGTAACATTGACGCCATTACATGTACCCTAATTTTACATGGAAAATTCATGGAGTGTTTGTTAGAAATATAAAAGAAATTCTAAAGAATATCAAATGTGTTACTATTTTCTAACATTTTATTACAAAATGTTTTAAACTAAGCGAAATAAATACATAAATATCAAGGAATATAATGTGTAAATTTACATTTATACAGCACAAGAAAGAAAAAAGAAAGAGGAGTACATGGTTTTCATCAAAATTATTCAAATATGTTTACTGATAACTAGCATAAAACGAAACAGCTATAGCATATAGTGTAGCAATAAACAGATGAAGAAAACGCCATATGCAAAAAACTTTGTGGCGTCATATAACAGAAAAAGGTATGTAAGATCTGAAATTAAGTTTTATACACAATTTCACAGATTTCACAGAGCGATTCATAGAATAATATTTTGATCACACTCTTTTCATAAAACCCAATTGTTCGCAGTTTTTTTTTCGTTTTTTTTTTTTTTTTTTTTTTTTTTTTTTTTTTTTTTGAGAAAACATGATTTGAAAATGTCACCAAAATAATTTGCTGATATTTGTGCACTGACAAATTATCGAGAATCTGAAATCAGTAAAACCTAAAGGATTTTTTTTATTTGTGTGGAAATGCGTATAATTTCAATGCTTTAAGCCGATACTAAGGAACACACAGTTTTAGCCAATTTGGCCTCCTTTTTTTAGTTAGAAATTTAGAATTGTTGCGATAAATTACGAAAAAAGAACTTTACTAAGAAGCTGTCAATAAATAAAGCAAAATTGTATAAAAATTTCTGGTATGGATTCGAAGTTTTTAAGTAAAAAGCATGCCAAACTGGCCACGTTGTGTTAGACGCCAGTCAGAACAAGATCACTGACATGCTACCACAGCAAGTGATTACTGGTACCGGATGTTAACAGCTCGTAGAATCAGAAACATAAGGTTACTCATCTGTAAAGACAGTGTTTTGTCAGCAGGCCGGAGGGTGCCAAAATAAGCCGAAATAGGAATCATCAGTGTAGCACTTTATGCACGTAGAGCGGTAGGGCGATAGTGTGCATTCTTTTGACTCCAAGGCGTTGAAGTGATATTTTAAAGCGAAATATTAAAAACAGACATCATTGTTATCACACTCTATACAATAAAAAAAATCTGCCAAAAAAATATTTTTTTCTATTTTATTTTCTCTGAATTCAAACTTTCTGTGCCTCCTTTTAAATTCAAATAATAAATATTTCTTTCAAATGGAAATTTTCTTTCTGAATTATTAAACAAATTATTCGTGAATCTGGTACAAAATAATATCTTTCAATGTAACTGTCAGAAGAATTGGAACATTTAACATAAGCCGTCAGAAATTTCGCAATTTTCTTTACTCTTTAACTGTATGACATATTGGACATTTCTAACATCCATTTTCAGCATTTGGACTGGAAAACCAGAATTCGATGTCATAAAAATAATTTAGATAAATCTGCAGTGTTTGATATATTGAAATTTTTATTTCAGAAATAAGGACTATAGATCTATTACTGAAGTATAATGTTTACTTTAATCGTGTAAGCTATCATAATTCTTTAGAAAACTATTGATATGAGCTGTAATTCATGTGCATGATGCTATGTAGAAAATTGATAACATTTTAAGAAAAGAATAGCAAGCATGTAATAAATATATGTAATAAATACACAATATGATAATTTATTAAAGTTAACTTTTTATCTGAATTATTATTGAAAATGTCGACAAAATTCGTTACAAATAAGTTAACGAATTCTCCGATTAAACTCTAAACAAATAAGACTATTTTAGAAGAATCCTTTGTGCAAATTTCCAATTTTCTTTCAACTTTAGATTGATAAAAAATTTGATATTTTTAAAATCTATTTCATCATTCGGAAATTAGTCACTGGTGTTATAAAAAGTGATTTATATAAATCTCAAATTTTGGATACGACTTTATTTAAAAAAGAATTTACTAAAATATGACTTTTATTTTCTTTTATCAAATGTGATTAGTCGTTTAAGATAACTAGCGCCACACTTATGTGCGAAGCTCGAAATTTCAATCGATGTCATCTTTCAGATGTATAAACACGCCTACCAAATTTCGTTTACCTAACACAAATATTTCTTGGTGTTGGGATTTTTTTTCCGCCAGTGTATATCGTATATACATACATACATACATACATACATACATGCATATATATAAAATAACACTGAACCAAAATTTATCTGACAAGTTCATATAACAATATTAACCAAATTTCTAGCTGTAGATGGCACATAATAATATGATACATTAACTGTTACAATAAATTATAAATTACAATTCAAACATATTGAATGAACTTGTAGTTAGATGTCATAACAGAAACATTTTGAATTTCGAAAGCAATGATATATCCTGCACTGATACAGAAACAGATAATAGCATTATAAAAATGAAATTAAATAAATACATAAAAAAGCGCAAAATGCTAGGAAAAAATTCATAACTAACAAAATACATTCCATACATATTCGCGCAATGCAGTAGAATACACACACGCACACACACACACACATATACATATATATGTACTTCCACTTATATTAATGTAATGTCTCAACAATATCTAACAATATCTCAACTTTCACTCAAAACAATCCGCAAAATTTTCGGCATTTTTTAAAAAACAATTACGATTTTTTTTTAAATTCTCAATTTATATCCCTTTATAAAACGAACATTCAGAATACTGTGACGTCACCTTCAACCGAAGCTCCTTCAAAGGCATTCAAAAATATAACATCTTCGGTACTGATGCCCACATATATGGACCTTGGATCTTACCCTATTGTAATAAAACCAATCAAAATATCTAAATTTTGATTATGAATTAACATTTATGATAGTTTAAGCTTCAAAATGAATCCAACAAATTTGAACACTTGACTTATTTTCATGTTTAAACCGTTGGGTGCAAGTGAGGTTTTGAAAATTGTCGTCAATTTAGCGATTGCGTAAAAGTAAGTAATATTTATCTATATTAAAATTTTAATTTATGTCATAATTTTTTCTATTGCTAAAAACATTACAAATATTCACTAGATAACTTCCTTTTGTTTATTTTGTGAAATTGTTTTGTTTAAAAGTATCGTTTTATTGAGGTCCACACACATGGACTTCAGTACTCAACTATTAAAAGTAGGCTTAAACTCAAGGAATACTGTTATCGTGTTTAGAAATAATAAAAAAGCCCCACTATATTTAGCTAACTTAAAATATGTGTTTTTTAAACAGAATATGCAGTTTAAGCTAGATTAAGTGGATTTAGTATATTTGATTGATTAAATATTATTTATTGCTGATTAAATTCTGCAATTTTAATAAAAATACATACATTGGTTGGTTGATTGGTTGGTTGATTTTTTGACGGCCGATTATCTACACGTGGGATATAGGCCCAAGGGGAGTGCCCTCCGTGGGGGTCTTTCTAAGGGAACCTAACCCGTATTTACGCATGGAAATCCACGGCTTCGAAGAAAACCACGGAAACTCCGAAACGGTTAGGCCGACGGGCGCGATTGGGTTCGAACCCAGCACCTCCCGTCTACCAGCTTCGAGAGCAGAACCTCTCCGCCACTGGTGGGGCTACATACATTGGAGACCGTATATAATGTATTTTTTACTCAAAATAAATAAGGATGCTTATTTTTATTCGTATAGATATATTTCTAAATTATTTTATTTTTAAGTGTACAAACATATTTCCTAATACTGTTAAAATTAATAATTTTCTTCAAAATAAAATTTAACCACAGTTATGAAAATTGAGCTTTTTGAGAAACTAGCTGTACAAACAAATTTACATTCAGTGCAAAATCGAGAGCACAATTCAGTGAATACTTGTTTATAATATGATGAAACTTACAGGCCAGCTCTCTCTGTCGAAACTCCCCCAAGCCAAATTATATTGATCGCAAGGCATGCCAATCGAGCAATTTGTTGATACAATGAAAAAAATAGATTCCTTAAACTAAGAAATTATCTGTATTTTGCTGCTAATTCTGCCGCTCTTTTTAGATTTTACAAGAGAAAAATGTTTAAGCTTACCTAGTCCTAAACATATTTCTTTGATCTAAAAATGATTTCCTTTTCTGTGCAGTGTGATTTCCCACAATATCTACCTTCGAAACCAAATCCTCTAGGTTTATAATATCTCTCCTGTCTTTTAGAAATGGAGTGGTATTCAACTGATTTCTGTAAACATATATGCATGTGTGTATTTCCTCAGATGATATGCGAGATTTTCGTTTTGGTGGGGGTATTGTTAAATTATTGTGTTAAAGTGTGCCCCAATACTTTAACCATATAATGTATACAGACATATATTTACTAGCTTGAAATGCACAGAATACCGTTTGCAAAATATTTTTTTTTTCAGGAACTATTACGTCAAATCGAATTGTTTCTGCTACACAAAAATTGAGAACTGATAAAGTATAGAAACAAGTAAACATTAAATTTAAAAATCAAAAAACCCGACTGAGTAAAAAGTGAACTAATTTATTATTTCTCATCAATATGAAACTATTTTTTATATTAGTTACCTATTTTTTTATTTATTTGTATTGATGACTTTTAAGTTGTGTATAATTGTTAGTTCCTACCCAGGTCAAAATTCGTGCCTGTACCAGCATCAAAAATATGCTAGTTATTGCTATGTATTGCTTTGTCTGTTAGATTTTCATGCTAGTATATGCTTTGAAATGCTAGCCAGCATCACATGCTATATAGCTAGCTTACACAGCAATAGCATGATAAGCTGTATACAAGCTTTTTATGCTTGTTTGCTGTTCAAGCTTCTTCCAAAGCATGGAGAGGTAGGTACCTTAACGTGTTATTATATGCTTTTATATGCTTGCCAGCATAATATGCTATGTAGCCAGCTTAGAGAGAAATAGCATGGCAAGATATGTACAAGCATTTTATGCTTGTTTGTTGTGTAAGCTTCTTCCAAAGCATGGAGAGGTGGTACCTTAACGTGCTATTATATGCTTTTTTATGCTTGCCACCATAATATGCTATGCAGCCAGCTTAGGGAGAAATAACATTGAAAGCTTGTTGTTTAAGCTTCTTTCAAAGCATGGAGAGGTAGGTACCTTAACGTGCTATTATATGCTTTATTATGCTTGCCAGCTTAGGAAGAAATAGCATGAAAAGCTATGTACAAGCATTTTACGCTTGTTTGCTGTTCAAGCTTCTTCCAAAGCATGGAGAGCTAGGTACCTTAATGTGCTATTATATGCTTTCTTATGCTTGGCAGCATAATATGCTATGCAGCCAGCTTATTGAGAAATCGCATGACAAGCTATGTGCAAGCATGTTATGCTTATTTGCTGTTTAAGCTTCTTTAAAAGCCTGGAGAGGTAGGTATCTTAACGTGCTATTATATGCTTTTTTATGCTTGCCCGGATAATATGCAGCCAGCTCAGGGAGAAATAGCATGACAAGCTATGTACAAGCATTTTATGTGCTTATTTGCTGTTTAAGCTTCTGTCAAAGCATGGAGAGGTAGGTACATTTACATGCTATTATATGCTTTCTTATGCTTGCCAGCATAATATGCTATGCAACCAGCTTTGATAGAAAATAGCATGACGTACTATGTGTCAGTAACATGTGCTAATTTGCTACATAAGTCTCTTCCCAGTAATGATGAGGTAGGTACTTAAATGAAGCATTGTGTGCTTATTAATGATTGACAGCATCAAATGTTTATTTTTTTATTTTATTTTTTAATTATTCGAAAAGTATGTTTGTATTGTATATAAGTATTTGACTATGTTTTTTGAAAATAGAAGAAAAAGAAATTTTAATTATAAATTAAATTAATTTTTCAAATCCGGTGAGAGACTATAGCTCTCTCCCAACTCCGTCCTCCCCCCACACCTAACAGAAAATTCTTACTTTCTCTTTTATTTTAAGGTAAGAGAAAAGATTAAATTTCAATTTGTTTTTCAAAATCGGAGAAAAAATTAGTTAAATTTACCATTCGATTGAGGCTTAATGGATCACCTTAGCCCTCTTCCCTTAACGAAATATTCAGGAGTTTGCGTTATGGAGGTCTCACTGTACATTGCAATTTTGCGAGATGTAAAATATAACTTCTATTTTTTAATTAACTTCTATGGGGAAAGGGTTAAATTCTGTGAGGGATAACTTCTATGAGAGACTACAAGGGGAGCCCTCCCCTCCCACCCCCCGCCGCCTATAAAGGAAATTTTTTCTTCTGTTTCTTAGAATTTAAATATTCTAACTTACTCTAAAAAAAAGCAGTATGTCTTTAAGAAACGGAGAAAAAGAAAATTCTGTTCATTAAAATCTAAAATCCGGGATGGCCTTCTCCTGAATTCAATACTGTCTTAAACCACCCATTTGAGATTAGTTTTTAAAATCTAAATATCAAAAGAAACAGAACTAAAAATTAATTTCCAAAGGAAATAGAAGAGTAACCCCCCCCCCCCCCCCTACGGAAAATTTTAAACTGATTTTCCTCTTACTGTTAAATTATTTTATGTTACCTGTAAATTATAAATTTTCTATATCTTTAAAAATGGGAGAAAAATAAAATTTTGTTTATTAAATTTCAAAAAGCGGGGGGGGGGGGGGGGGCTGGTCACCGCCGCTTGAATTAAACACTGCCCCTTGAACGCGTTTGAAATAATTTTTTAACACATAAACTTAAAAAAATTAATAAATAATTTCCATGGTAGACTTAAAGGGAAAAAGCCCCACCTCCGAATTGGAAGAAAATTCATAGCTGCACTTTCTCTTAATATTTAATTCTTTTAAGTTTCTCTAAAAGATTAAATTTACTGCGTTTATTGAAATCAGAGAAAAAATATTAGTTTGTTAAATTTCAAAATCCAGGTGCGGTAGATTCCCTTTTCGAAACACTACAATGTAAATTCAATACTGCCTTCGCCGACCCGTTTTAGATAAAATCTCAACACATAAATCTAAAAAAAAAACTGAAAATTAATTTCTGTAAAGGATTTATTGGGAAAAAGCGCCCCCCTCCCCCGGTTTAGATAAAATTTAACAAATAAATATAAAAAAAAACTGAAATTTAATTTCCATGAAGGATTTTTGGGAAAAAGTGCCTCCCCACCACTTCCCCATTGTAAAATTCTTAGCTGTTCATTCTCTTAGTGTTTAATTATTTTAATTATACAAAAAAAACCGTGCTTTCCAAAAAGAGAATTTAGTCAGTTAAATTTCAAAATTCAAGGAGCACTGTTTCATTTAAGAAATAAGTTCATAACAATCGAATTGAAAATATGTACAATTGTCCCCCCCCCCCTCCAATAAGGATTAAAGTTTTACAATCTTAACCCCCACCTGAAATTGATAAATTCTATCCTAAATACACTTCAGAATCTTTTATTTTTCTGCAACAAATAATTATGACCATATTCAAAACATTCATTAAGCAAAGAAAATTCCGCTAATGAATTATAATAGTCAAGTCATATTCTAATTATCCATTAAACATAGAAAAATCCTTAATAATAAATTAACCTTATTAATTAAAACTTGGAGAATAACAGCATTGGTAAATTCACCCTTATCTTATAAAAATATCAACACACAGCAGAATCAGCTCTACACCCATTAACCGCATTCAAAATCACTTACAAACAGGGTCCCCGTAGCGAAATAAGTAGAGCATCATGTTTCCAAATCGGATGTAGTGAGCTCTGCCCTTCTCAGAGGAAAAGAAAACCCGATGTAATTTCCCCTTCTAAAAAATGTAGGTACTTCAGAAATTCTCCAAATATGGCGCTGCCAGCGTCATTTTTTTTCTAACTGGGAGAATAGCAAAAAATAAAAGCAAGTGGTGCTAGAAAAGTAATGCTAGCATAGCAAAAATTAAAAGCAAGTGATGCTAGAAATGTAATGCCAGCCTAGCAAAAATTAATAGCAAATGATGCTAGAAAAGAAAAAAATTAAAAGCAACTGATGGTAGAAATGTAATTATAAAATAGCAACAAAAAAAGTATCTGTTGCTTGTGAATTACTGCTAGAATAGCAGAAATTACAAGCAAGAGGTGATCTTGATTACTGCTAGGCCAGCAACTTATTCAAGAAACACAAGCTGGAATATGTATGCTGGACAAGCAGTAAAGTGTTCCAATATACCTTGTTGGTAATTATGGTGGAACCAGCAAATGTGTTATGGCAGTTTGTATGCTATTTTATTTTGACTGGATACAGCATTTAATGCTTGTCTAGCAAACAAATACCAGCATGAATTTCGACCTGGGTATCTATAAACACTGTTTTGACGAGGCCTATAGATGTTTATGAAAGTTAGAGTTGTAGTAAAGCGAGAGATCCTACCTACACAACTTCCAGCTTGTGTAATATTTAAAAGGAGCTCCTGACTGTAAAATAGTCATTGAAACATCATCTTCATTTTGAAAGACCTATCCAATGATATGCCACTCAATATGGTGCGTAAAAAATTTTTTCGTCTCTACCGTCATTTTGTATTTTACGGCCACCATTTTGAATTTATAAAATAAAAACCTAGTCTATAACCATCGGATGGTTAATACGAATTGATAGAGACCTCATTCATTAAAATCCATCCAGCCGTTGAGATGTTTCGAGGGTATAAAGAAATCCACATACCCAGATACGCGTGAAATACTTAACCCTTCTTGGCAGTCGGGTAAAAAGGAAAGTGGGATGAGTTTCTTAGAGATGATAAAATTTCCGTTTTAAAGTGGGAATATAACAAATCAGTTACTTTTCTTTCAACATGTTTTGAAAGTGAGGCAATTTATAGATGTTTGAGATGGACGAAAGCGGATAAGGAAAAAGTAAAAGTAGCCAGTCAGCTGTAGCAAGAATGTACAACATATCTACAGGTGGTACATATCTTTTATTGGTACCTAGCATATTATGACTGTGCCGAAAAACAAACAAATGGCCAATGCGTGTATTTAATCACTTCGTATATGTAAAGATTTAAAGACAATGTAAGGTATTTATACCAAGACTTATAGACATAAAAAATGCGTCTAAGTGCAATTTGGAAAAAATGTAAATAAAAAGGAAGAGCTATGTGTATAAAGTGTAAAGTTTATATATGCATTTTGAAAAACAATTGTTTTGAAATTTTTCACACTAAGTAAAAAATAAGGTAATAAAATTTAAAATTTGCCGTCATTACTTAACAATACTTCAAAGTAAAAATTATTTAAATTTTTTTTAATTTACAATTTAATTAATTTAATACATTCAAAGAAATAAATATAAATTAATTTATGTTATATTAAAAAAATCATTTATTTCCGCAATTTTAAAAAGAAACAAAGTTTTAGTAAGATTTTACAAAATTTTGAACTTTTTACGCAATTGTGTCCCAAGGTCCACATATGTGGACCTTCATTTACTAGTACCCTGGTGCATCAGTTTTTAAATTTTTTCTATTATTATCATTTTTTAAACCAAAATAGGTAAAAAAAGCTATTCCAACTTTTTTTTTCAAAAAATATTTTTTGTTCAGTAACGAAGAGGTTACATAGATATACATTAAATTAAACATACATGTTTATAAAATTAGAATAAAACTTTACATTCTTCTTAATAAGTGTAAAGATCCTGTGATCACAAAAAGATTCTGCATCTGCCCTGTATTCATAAGCTAATTACTATAGTCTCTATGCTGAAATCTAGAATTATCTATATAATAAAAAAAATGTAGATTAGATTGAAACACAGTATTATTTCTCTTTAAATTAAATTGGAGTTCCGTGGTTTCTCAAAAATATACTTTAATAGATGAGAAAAAGTTTAACATAAAGATATAAAAGAAAATAAAGATAAAGATAAGATAAACATAAGGAAAATTTAAGATAAATTAAGATAAACATAAGGAAAAATTAAGATAAATTAAGATAAAGATCCAAGAGTTAAACGATTTTCAGTCGGACGCACTTAAAACAACATCTGCCTAATCTGAAATCGTCTTTGCGGAATTTTCTTCACCAACGAATTCATTCGACAGACGTTAGAGACAACAAGTTGGAAATTACTTGTCAAACGTAGCAAATGAGGTGCGTTCGTACTATAACCAGTTTTATAATTATTTTTTGCACCCCATATTGTACTGAATGTATATTTGTTTTGCCCTTCATAGTGCATAGTCTGTAACATCATTAAAATGCACTTGCAATAATTTTTTTCCCATTCCCCGCAATGTAACGGAGAACTTTTGGCTGTCTCTGTAATTAAACTATACATCCGATTTTCATAAAATTTGAAATCGCTCGACAAAATTTTGCAGCAATTATACATTTAAAATTTCAGACCATTCGGAAGGCTGTAATATCATTAAAATGCATTTGCAATAATTTTTTCCATTGGCCGTAATGTAAAGAAAAACTTTTGACTGTTCCTGTAATTAAACTGTGCACCCGATTTTCATAAAATTTGAAATGGCTTGACAGATTTTGCAAAAATCATATATTTAAAATTTCAGATCATTCGGTTGGGTAGTTTTTGCTCTGTTATATGTGGACTGACAGACGGACTGACAGACGGACTGAACGACTACTATATGTGCTACGTATTTATATAATTACGAACGCACCTAAAAAAGAGCTAAAAGTCAAAACACTTTCACGCACGTTTTGGGTATGAAGAAACCTGAAGGTTTGGGTGCCGGACGAAACTTTGGCATTTTACGAACGTTTACCTGACAAAACTATAAAAAATATTAATATTTTTTAATTGATACGATAAACAAGGGGACACTTGAATTAAAAAATATTTTTTAAATATATATTTTATAGTTATCAATAAAAAAATTGATATAAAAATGCTTAGCTTTATCAAAATTGCTAAGCAGCTATGGATTTCAAATTTCTACTCAACTTTATTTTTTTAATCATGATACTAAATAAAATTGCCTGCAATTTTTCTAGACTTTTAAAGTACCATCTTTTGAATAAGTTTTCCTTACTTAATTATTTTTTTTTTGTATGCTGTAAGTGATCTATCTAAAAGATCGATTTTTTTTTTTTTTAACGGATGTGCTAATGCTGCATTAATTTAGAAATAAAAGGTTTTCTTTAAAGAAAAAAAATCTTTGTGAAATGTTTCAACTAAAGAGCTGTGATTAGGTTAGTAATTATCCATAGCAATTAGATTTATAATAATAAATTCTATCTAAATAGCGCTACAAAACTTTAGGAGTTCCTTTGATTTCTATTGTGTATGTTTTATAGCAAGTAAAAACATACGTATACAAAGTGATTTTTACTAATATTTTAAAAAATGATAAATTTTTAATTTCTTACTTTAAACTTAAAAAAATAAAATTAACAACTTTTATGAATTTCGGCCAATAAACATTGGGTTTGTTTAGACAATTTAAAAATATTAGACCAAGATGAAATTTCGTAATATACGAGTATTATCGTTATCGTTAGGAAAGTTTTGTGGTATAGCATTTCTAAGTGTTTACGTTTGGCATATATTCAGTGAATCGAATTCTGTTTTAAAGTTAAGTCATCTAAAATATTTAGTTTGAATATTTTTTTAATTAATAAGTAAAAAAGAATTTTTACGCATTTTTTTTTTTATAACTGACAGAAATATTTCATGTTTAAGATTTTCAAACTAAATAAATTGCAACTATTATTTTAATTAAAATCACAACAACTTATCTAACGTCTAAATTAATATCCTTAAAATATATTAATTGCGTTAATGCAGACTTTGGTTTTCGTATAATGCATTATTTGTATATGATTGTTCGTTTTTTGGCTACACATTCTTTAACGGCATACAAATCCATAAAACTTTAAAAATTTCATTAGATGTGCACATTTACTTTTTTTTCTACAGATGAAGAACACAAATTTACGCTTGAGTATCGGCATAAATATTCCAGAGACAAAAGAAAAAAATGCATGTTGTCCATAAACTTCCAATGAAACAGACAGCCTAAGTTCTCAGAAAGAAATTTTGGTTTGCTAGGGATCTAAAAAACATGTAGAGCAGATTACAATTGATTACCTCTTCATACATATATATATATATATATTTACTTCATGTATCATTGACATAAGTAAATCACGAATTGCTTAAAAATACAACAATTTATAATTGTATGAAACTCTCCGAAGTGATTATTTAAGAGAAGTTGTCATCACCGGTAGATAGACATCGTCATCTTTCATTAACAGGCAAGTGTGGCTTATAGGGAAAGTCATATTGTTTTATATTTTGTATAATAAAAGACCTAAGTAAAAAGTTAAGATACCACTGTTATAGAAATTACACATTTAATATCGTTACTTGAAAACAATACTCAGCAAACAACAGTTTTTGTTAGTCTGTGTTATAAAATACGAAACACAAGCAAAAAAAGTAAAAAAAAAATTGTATTAACTTTATAATAATATGACATATAGCATAATAAACATACTACATAATAAACATACTTTAATGTGAAAGGCCAATTGAGAAGTCAGAGGAAGAATTATCTACGAGGGAACTCAAGAGTCTCTCTAATTGATTGGTATGTATATAAGCAGACTGTATGTACTATATCTAAAATGAGTAAAATGAAATGAAATAGCATTTGATTTTCAAAATCTAATTGCAATGTTCGCATCATTAATACCTTAAAAAGTGACATAAAAGTCATTATCTGACAGTTATATCCTATTAGCGTACGATTCTTATCTTATCAAGAAACGATACTTAACATATTACAGTCGAACATCCCTATAATGAATCCGGGGTATAGTGAACACTCGGATGTAGTGAACGTTTTTAGTGGTCACGTCCGAACTCCCATTTAACTAGTGTAATTTTATACTATTATAGTGGGCAGCTGAGAATTTGGTAGTTCGTTTATAGTGTGCTCAAATTTTATTTTTTCTGATTTTTTTTCCGTTCTCCGACTTTAAAATTGCACTAGTTGTGACTGCAAATGATAACATTCCTTTTCAGTGGGTGAAAATTCTCTTTTTGAGGCTCGTCGCTTTAAACTAGGACGAACAAGTTGTTACATAGCAAACGGCTATTCTCCCCCCCCCCCCCCCCCGCCGCCGCCTCGTTGCAGGAACAAACCTCATTTCTTCGCCGCCACCTAATTGTAGGAATAAGCGTTTGGTGTTTATTTGCTAACCCCGTCCGCCGCCCCTCGGTAGAATCGGAAGAGTCGAAGAATATCCCTCGTTTTACAGCGTCTCTTTTCATTAGTCTTATGATTTATTTAAAATAAGAAGATTTTTTTCAAGAGCAGCTAAAAATTTCGCGAAAATGGCGGATTATTTAAAAAGGAAAGCATTTTCGATCGAGGATAAGATTAAAATCATTAAACGTATTAAAGATGGAACCAATCAATCGACACTATACAAGGAATTTTTCTTGTCAAAATCTACTTATTGTTTTAAACATTTGGAAAAATCGCAGTGCGACTCTTGTTGCACATGAAAAAAAATGGATTCTTCGGAGAAACTACATCGGGTTGAAAGGAAAAACGTGGAAGAAGCTCCGTTAAAATGGTTCACCATTCAGCAGGATAGAAATCTTGCTGTGACCGGATCCATACTTTAAATTAAAGTGAATAAGTTTGCCGAAAAATTCGGAGAAAACGGTTTTGTGCGCTCTAACGGAGAGCTTCATATGTTCAAAAAACGGAACAATATTTATTGTGGAAAGAATGTTGCTGAAGCTGCAAGTGTTTCTGAATCGGGTATGGAAAAGTGGAAAACTAAAGTGTGTGCGAATGCAATCCAGAATTATGAAGAGAACGATACCTTTGATGCTGCCGAAGCTGGATTATTTTACGAACTCCCGATCAGAAGTTAAAATTTAAGGTAGTAAAGGGCACTAACGGGAAACTCTAGAAAGTGAGAATAACCGTTCTTGTATGGGTAAATATGAACGGCTAAGAAATGCAAAAATTAACTGTCGTAGGTAAATCCCAAAAGTCGAGGTGTTTTAAAAATGTTAAAAGAACTGTCCTTCAACTACAAAGACAATCAAAAATCCTGCATGACTTCCAATGTTTTTTGAAGTAGAACTTCAACAATGGGACAATGATTTGTTGAAACAAAAACGTAAATATTTTCTCTTTGTCGATAATTTCACAGCTCATCCCCAGTGAGAAAAAGTGACGTGCATTAAGCTCTTTTTTGAATCCAAATACGACTTTTGTGCTACAGCCAGGGCGTTATACGCAGCCTGAAGTCCCACTATAGGAAACAGCTAGTGATGCATGTGTTAGAGACGAAGAGAACATCAGCAGGTGACATCAGCAACACCCCGAAACTGCTTCCGACGCTCAGGTCTTTTGAAGGATGTGTTGTTGGAAGGAAAAGATACCAACGTGGAGGACGAAAACGACGAAGAAAACTTACCAATATGTCTGTGGCTGGAAAAGCATAGTGTGAACATTTTTCCAATGGACGTTACTGAGCTCTCCAAATCTTTCGATGATGAAGTGCACACTTCTGATAACCCTTGAGATGATGGCATTGTATCTGAAATTGAACAAATGAACGGTGCTGTGGAAGACATAGAAGACGATGTTGAAGAAGTTGAAATTTCAGCACCTTCTATCTCGGAAGGGAAATCGGCTGCGGATATCCTGAACATTCTTTTTCTACAGAAAATGTGAACTAGAAAATATTGAATTTTTTACTAATTGTTGATAAGGAAATTGATGAACACTACTTAAAATCGAATTGTATTCAATCAAATTCAGTAATTTCTTCCATCGCAGGAAAAAATAAAATAACGTTTTAGTAAGTAACTATTTTTCTTTTTAATATTTGATTAATTAGTTAATAATTTGTAAGCAAATTACGTATCATTGCAATCACTAATTTTAACAATACTATATCATTTTCTAAAAAAATATTTTTTTCAAAGAATTTGGATATAGTGAACCATCGGTTATAGTGGACATATTGCAGGGTTTGCAGACGGTTCACTATAGCGGATTTCTACTGTATTATCATGATTTACTAACAAATGATTAAGCTCACCGAAAGACAATGTGTGCTGCATAATAGTACATAGTAAGTAGTAGTTTTGAAACAGAAAAAATATTTTCAAAATTAGAAAATGTTTTACACTATTTTTGTGATTAGGAAAACGAAATTTTGTTGAGAAAATAATATACAAAATAGGGCAAGATAACTGTTTTTCCTAAGTTAATGGCCTTTTTTAAAAAAGGACCCATACCTATCCATGAACGATCATTAAGCACCTGTTCATAGTGGATATACTGAATTGTAGATAGAATCACTGCAGTCCAGCACTCAATTATGGTTTTACTCATGTTAAAGTCCAAATCTATTTACTTTTATTTACATGGATTACGCTTGTTTTTATGTGCTACTGCGTTGCACCTCTTCGCACCTTTTAGCTACGATTCAACAAATCTTGATGAAGAGCTATCCTTCTATGGTTGTTTTAATGTAACGTGAGAGAAGACCATTAGTATTTTATTCTCAGAAAGTTTATGAATAGATGCATACTACTTAGAAGTTTACTTTTGACCATAAAAATTTCAATAACTAAATTTAACCAAAAGTTTTATACTAGTATCCATAGCTCATATTTAACCTCTTTTAAGATTTAGATTTTCTTTTTATTACATGGTGCTTTTTTATTTTATAAGGATTTAGGGGATAATTTCCTTAATAATATTATAACGCAGGTTGCTAATACTCAATGTTTTGTTTTATAGTGTAAAGCTTATGTGGTATAAGGTATTAAAAATAATGAAAATATCTCCCAAAACATTTTAGATACATGCATGAAATTTTTTTTTATTAAATAAATTATGCTTACTTTTAAGCAAAGAATGGTGGGTACATAAAGCCCACTACTGAGAATACATAAAACAAAAAGACATATGTCAATATACACATACACTGCTAATAACTTAAATAAAAAAGGAGATGCTTCTTGCTTAGGTGACAAATGCTACTATACTTTGGAAATTATTGCGAATAATTTTATTGCCTTGTAACAGTTATCCAAACAAAAGTTTTGAAAAAAAAATTTTTTTGCAAAATAAAATTTAATTTACGTATAAAATTTTTCCAGAGAAAACAAAATACATTATTGAATGAAGTATATATTTACCACATTAAAAAAATAAATGAGGATTTTGATAGGGGCTTGTTTACCCTCCAGTAATAAAAAAGACATCATTTAAAATTGTGTCTTAATATCAAATACATTTTAAGATATTAAATGTTGAAAATGGTCCTTTTTTTTTCATTTTTTTCCAATTTTAAGAGTCCTGAGACCCCTTAAATATGTTACAATGCGTGAAATGCTCAAAATATTTTTAAAAAAAGTACAGCAATGGCAAAAATAGGAGAAACCTTTTGTAAAGGTGTAATTTTGAGGTTTGCTTACTCATAACACCTCTTTCTGTGTACGTAATACCATAAAATTATGTATCAGTGGAAAGGTTATGGAAAACAACATAAAAAAACATATTTTGCTTAGGTTAACATGAAGTAAGTTTCTTTTATTTGAATGCAGCTAATGAGCCTCAGCGTTTAGATAGGAAATCGGGTCTCATTCTCTTTTGGCATTTCAGTCAGGTAACAGTTCAACTGTTGTTGTCGTGCTTTTGAGGACATTTGAGGTCTGGAAGGAGGACGTTTGTGAGAGCTTTATCTGATTCATATTAGAGTTGGAAGCAAAACATAACAAAATTATAGAAATGATACAGATAGTTGTCTGTTCACCTAGAAAGCAATGCAAAATAGTACTATTAAGTAAACAAGGTTACAGTTAAGAAGAAATTAAAAGGCAAATTTGTGGAAATTTAAACAAAGGTGACATTTCTAATTTTTTGAAGAGGTATAACGAGACTATGCCACAACAAAACAAAACTAGTAAATCCATGAAGCAAGTGATGATAGAATAATTAAGATAATGTGCATAAGTGCACTGCAAATTCGGGAAGCATTTTTACAACAATAACTGAACATAATCATTAACACTTTTAACTAAAATAATTTTCGATTATGTTGTGTATGTGTTGCGAATGTGTTGTTCCAAGTAAAAATATTGTGCAAAAAGTGTTGTTAAAAATTGCAAGAGAAGAAATTGTGTTTTCAAAACATTCATTTTTAAAATTGTGTTATAATGTTTAATAAATAGCATGCTTTAAGTGTGTGTGTTATTTTAAAGGCACCATGTAGAAAGTGTTTTACATGTGTTATTTTATAGTATTCTAAATTTTGTGGTATTTACAACGTGTTGTTACTTTGGTGACAAAGTGTTGGGCAGCACAACACTTGTAAAAAATATTTTCATCAACATTATTTACAACACGATTTCAACCCAATTAATAACACCATTTTTAGAACATATTTTTAGATAGCAACACTTATGCAACATATTAAGAACACATTTCTAGATAGCAACACCTTTGCAACATATTAAGGACACAATCACAACACATTAATGTGTTGTTAATTTGGTAACAAAAAGTGTTGTAGAATGTGTTTATTTTTGTGTTTGAGATTTGCAGTGAGGCAGAAGAAAATCGCCTGAATGCATACAATGTGAAATGGCGCATGCCAATGTCCTGTAGAACGCAAAGACTGGTCATCACAGCTTGAAAGTATTTATTTAAATACTAGAATTTCAGAAAAAATCTGTTTACACCTTTATAACAAAGGTTGAAGATATTAAACTGGGCTAAAACGCATATTAACTGGGCAGTGGCAGAATGGGGCAGTGTTATTTGTTTTACGAGAAAAAATATCATTCTTGTTTGTTTTGGCATGAAATACACAAAGAGAATAATCGGAGAAGATATATATCTTAATTGCACTACACGTACCGTGAAGCATTAAGTTAGTGTTATGATATGGGTTATACCACATTAAATGATGTGGGTAGAATTTGTGTGATTAATGGAAATATGTATGACCAAAAATACATAAATGAAATATTTCAATTCGAACTGAAGTTTTCATATCGTTATCTTTTCTAAGATAATAAAGCATTTGCAAAAAGTGGATAAGATAAGAAATCAATATTCATGAAGATAAGTATATTACAGTGTTGGAATGGCCCGTAAATAGCACAGACTTTAAACCAGTTGAAAATCTATAGGGTTTACTGAAGAAGCTTATTCCACAGAAGCCAATCGGAGAAATAAAATACAGTTAATTGAAGCAATAATTCAATCTCGGTTTTACATTATAACAGCTTCAGAACTGAATGACTTGAGGAAAAAGCGTTTTAAAATCATGGAAATGCGTTGTAAAACCTTAATTAAGAGTTAAGGTTACCATACTAAGTATAAACAGGTTTAGCGATAATTTTTGTATGTCTCATTTTTTCGATATGTTTCCCTTTCTTTTTTGTAACTGATGTTCTATTAAAGATTCCTTCGTGAAATTTATTGCTTTACATTTTTTATTAAATTACTTTTCCATTAGTATATAATTTTATGGTTTTACGGAAAAAAGAGGGTGTTATGAACCTTATTTAAAAGGTGTACCCAAAATTATACCTTTTCAAAATGTTTCCACAATTTTGTTCACTACTGTATTCCATCAATAATTAATTTCCATGCACCAAAATACTAAATGACCCGCATTCGTTTGACTCGCACACCGTAGATTCTTTTTTATCTTACAATGAAAATAAATTGAAAATAATTTAACTGGAAAAATATAATTGAAATATTAAATAAATAAATTTGAATTAATAAAATTTAAACGATTAAAATGTTGTTTGATTGATCAAGATGACTAACATTGAATATTAGATAGTTAAAGAGATTGAAATTATAAAACAAAATTTTTTTCTTGGTGTTAGGCAACGTGCGTAAGATTCTTGGGCCGCTACTAGATATTTTTGTAAGTATATGTCAAAGTCATAACTGGAAGCAGTATACTATTTAATAAACTGAACATTTACAGTTTATGAAACGTTAAAATTGTGTTAACCAGAGAAATTCTTGTAAAAGTTACCTCCAAATAAAGATGCTTATACAAAATCTTAGTAAGTGATTGAGGGCATCACAAATGATAATCAAAATAATATCATTTGAATAAGCGCAGGTGAAACAAATCATTAATATTAATATTTTTCTGTTTTTAAATAAAGTACTCTGAGATTAAATAGGAATAAAAATGTTTTATTCTCATCTTATTGAATACAAATGAATAAAAAATCTCGATCTCCCACACTGTCAAAAACCCACAGCGAACTGTGGAGACATTCGATTCTTTTAATGATAGCTTTTACTCGACCATATTATTAAGAGTATATGACCATATAAGGGGACAAATTAGGGTCAGAGTAAAGTTAAATTACGGTTATGTTACAATTTTAAATAAAAACAGTCGAATAATTGGACAGTTCGTTTCAAAATTTTAACAGTTTAGCGACTCAATAATCATTACCTAATTTTTGTGTAATTTGCAAGTTGAGAACAATATATTTTCGGAAGCTGTGATAGTTTATGCTAGTGGTTATGTCAATAATGAATACTTTTATTGGAAAAAAGTAAAGACAAAAAAAATAATGTGGTGTCTTTAATTTTATCTCTAAAAAAATAAATAAAATGTCAGTTTCTACAAAAAGGGAAAAGCATGCCTTATAACCGTCCTATTATTGGTTATTATAATTGACACAATAATCTTCAAATTTGTTCCTAACATGATTCTTTCTTATCTACAAGACTTTAGTGTTTAAATTCAATAATTTAAAATGCACATAGCTGAAACATAAACTTCGTGAACTTAATTATAACATAAGTTGAAGAATTCAAAACACACACAGGGTAGTATAGTAATTTTAACGTTATTGATATCGTTCAATTTAATGTATTTAACCATTAAAATTCTGCGCATAAACATTTGTATGAAATTTAATACCACCACCTTACAAAAATATTCTAGTAATTTAGTGAAATAAGTAAACAATGAAAACACGCTATGCAATGAAAAGAAATCACTTTCAGTATAAAGATAAATATTATGAAATAGAATATTAATTTTGTTTCCATATTCCCCAGAGTACTGAAAACTTGTTTGTAAGACAAACATTTTCTAAGCCTAAATAAGCCCGAAACAAATTTTCGAAAAGGAAATGATTATGATATCGAAAATGGTACGAAAACTTTCAAAGGGATTATGTTTACTTATTAAGTTAATACTTTTCTGCTTCATATTTGCAGGTAGTGTAAAATGACTTCATTTTTACTTTTTATAATAATTTATTCAAAATATACATATAAAGAAGACGAAACGTCCCGATGACGATAAATAGGTTTTGATGATTTATCAATTCTATCTGCAAAGTACAGTAAAATGCGATATTTCTTTCATAAAACTAGCTTGACAAGTTTATCGTAATTTTATAACATATGAAACACTTGGACATAGAATTGAAGATGCGAAAATTATTGAAATTGATATATCTACGAAAACAATGAAATGCTTAATCATTTTCTCTAAACAGAAAAAATTTTCGACTAAGTTTTTAACCTTCTATGTTCCAAATTAAGAATTTGTGAAAATTTCATCTTCTAACGCATTTTTCGTGAATTTTTGAGATTACGTTAGAAGATTTACACAATCATTTAATAAATTTTAGAAGGATTTTCCAATTAAATTTAATTAATTAAATTTGTATTTATAGGAATTTGTGCAATATTTATAACTTCAGTCAAATCTTTTATTTAAAATTTTATTTTTAGTGCTTTATAGAATTAGGAAATGTACAAAAATGTAATGCTCTTACAATAGGAAAGTAAGAATTATTCCGAACTGAAACTTATCCCCCACAATCTTTCAACGTTAAGACAGTTAAAGAGATGAAAATGAACAAGAAATCCCCTTTTTAAAAATTATTTCGCTTTGTTCAACCAATAATGATTTTGGAATAAGATAAAGTAAAGTCTCTATAGCTTGTACTAAAATGTTTTACGACTAATCGACGTACTAAATGGATTTTATAACACGTTATTTTAATGGTACTTTAAAGTACCACCGGGACATAAAGGGTTAACTTGAAAGTACATTGAATGCATTCATCATAATGTATTCATTTGGTTCATTTTATTATATATATATATATATATATATATATAGTCCACTTAATTCAAAAATCCTTTTGTTAAAATAATTTTTCTATTAAATGGGGTAGCTGCATTAACTGGGATTGCACATTTACACTTATAAAAAAATTAAAATTAAAAAAAAAAATGCTTTAAATAATCAGATAATCATCAAAATAATTTTCAATCTAGGCATTATTTCGATGTTCCCAAAACTGAAAACATGGCAAATACTTTAATTGTTTTACTAATGAAGCCCGCTTTATTGAAAGGTAATTTTTATAATGCAATTTTTGGGTGATTCCATGTCAGCTCAGGCAGGCATGTAACCCACCATCACAGATTTTGATGAAACTGCATGTGTTTGTTCCTATTATTAAGATATGATCACCAGTATTTTTTTTTACTCCTTGATCAAATGGTTTCTGAGAAAAATATTGTCAAAATTTTGAAAAATTGCCGTCAGTTGGCATTCTTGACTGCTCGGTTTTCAAATGTAGCATGACATAAAAATGATCATATTTCAATATCTGCTCTATAAATCATCTTCAAATAATTTATGCATAATATATAGGGTATGCAGTTTATGAAAAAGAAATACTGTTACGCTTATAACATTTTAAGTGTGTCTAAAAAAATGTTTAAACTTTGAAGTCATGAATTTTTTATGAAAAATAATGCATTATCTAAAAAAGCATCATCAACAAAAGGCGGTATTTTTATTAAATTTATTTTTTGTGGGGGATATACTTAAAGGTGTCCTTTACCTGATTCTGAAATAAATATAGTGGGATTTTAGGTGTTTTTAGTAGTATTTCCTATTTAAAAATATTTTGAGGCGTATTTCAAATCAAATCAAGCAGAGTTATTCCATGTCAGTTCGCCTAAGACATTTAATTCACTGTCACAAATTTCAATGAAACTGGGTATGTTTATAGCTCATTTTAAGATTTAATTTCCTTGATCCTAAGTAAAATATTTTTTAAGATAACAAAAATCTAAATTTTGAAATTTTTCTCAAAATGTTTTTAAGGACAGATCTATATTCAAAGACTGCATAAAAAAAGTCATTTCAATCTAAAATCACTAAATAAGTTTCAAATAATGTATTAGTGACAAATAATGTAGGCAGATTATTATTTATTGTTGTTTGTCATGTGCAAACACTAAGAGTGTGTTTAATCTTGTGAATTTTTAAAATCAAGAATTTTGTGAAAAATAATGTGTTAATCAAAAATTTATAATTAACCGAAGGCAGGCTGTTATTACTTTTTTTAATTGTACGTAAAAATATCTTTTCAATAGTTATAAAATAATAATAGTGAAAATATGAACAATTTTAACAAAATTTTCATAAAATGTGAAAGTTTAATGATAAATATTGAAGCTTTTCATGATAAGATGTACTATAATGACTACGATATTGTGTATTGCTACTCTTACTTAAATATAATACATACAATAATAAAATAACAAATATTATTTATAGCAATAAAAATTAAATTAAGTAGTACCAGTTCCTTTACCAACACTACACTGCTCAACAACCGACTTAAAATCAAGAGCCCACTCTTATTGAAAAATACTTTCAACTGTTCAAATAATAAATAAACTACATTTAAAAATCTTAATACCAACTTATTATCTTAAGACGATAATAATAACTAAACAACATAATGAATTTATAAATCAGCTTTTAATTGAATATTCATGAAATGGTCGCTTTAAATGTTGTTGTTCATCAAGTCAATCAAAATAAATTATTAAAAATAAGTGAACCTAATATGCTGACTGCAATGACACTTCTAACAAAACTAATTAATTCATTACCATCTGAAATCAAACCCGAAAGATCAAAAAGAAAAAATCAGCTGTAGTGTGAATGTGACATACTCAGTTGTTGTTGAGATAGGAATGTCTTTGTGACATTTTCACCTGTACTTCAATAAAATATAAACATGTACGCTTTTTTCATTCATCCAAATTAAGTAAAACAATTATAAAATTTTGTTGTCATTACACCAGATGTTAAATTTTTCGTTACATACTATTAGATAAGTTCTTTACTTTTAGATATTATTGACATATCATAAAATTTACCATATGTATTTTCTATAGGTGTATAAACAATATATATGCTTTATTAAACATAAATGAATAATTTTTTTAATAATTTGTTTGAGAACAGGGATATATATACGCACATATATATATACATACATATATATGTTGAAAATCCATCTTTCAGCAATATTGTGATAAAATAAATTAAATTACATATCATTAGAAACTGAATAAAGTTACAAAAGTGCAATTCATTAAGTTTTAAATAATTTTTAGATATAATTATTTGAAAGATATAAATATACTGGATTTATATATATTTAAAGCGCAATATGTCAAACTTTTCTTCAAAAGTGTGAAATTTCTTATTTTTTTCAATATTAGAAGTTCAATGCTAAATTTTCAATATTAGCAGCCAGATATGAGTTTAAAGATTAGGAGTGTCATTTTGAAAAATTCTATTGGGCGGTGAGGAGCTAGTGATTTTTCTCTTTTTTGGAAAGGGATAATTGCTCTTCGCCCTAGAAGTTTTACTATAAAACAATATTGCTTATTTTCCTTAAGAAACAAACATAAAAGATAATTTAAAAAATAAAATAAATGTATAAATAAAAATATTTCCAGAGATGATACATTGGATAGATTTTACATCTGAAAATATTGATAATTTTAAATATGATTTAAATACTACTAAAACCAACCAAAATCCCACTATTTTTATTTCAAATCCAGTTATAATGTAGTATTATGTACAGCTTAAAATGAAAAAAATTAGTCATAGAAACTCCGCCTCTTATTGATAAAGCTTTTTTTTAATAATTTCATTATTTTTTGTAAAATATTTTTGATTTCAAAGATTATACAATTGTTTAGACACTCTTAAATATTTTTTAACATTACAGCAATATTTTTTTCATAATCTACATATTTTATTTACCTTGCTTAAATTATTTGAAGAAGATTTCTTTATTAGTTATTGAAATATGATTTTATATATACAATGAGGCCTTTGAAAATTCAACAATCATTAAGGGCAACTCGTGGCAATTTTCCAAAACTTTGATAATTTTTTCTCATATTTTCACTATTTTTATTTTATAATCATTTAAAAGATATTTTTACGTACAATTAAAAAAAAGCAATAACATCCTGCCTTCGGTTAATAATAAATTTTTAATTAACACGTTATTTTTGACAAAATTCTTGATTTTAAAAATTCACAAGATAAAAGACACTCTTAGTGTTTAAACATGACAAAAAACAAGAAATAATAATCTGCCTACATTATTTGTCACATATACATTATTTGAAACCTATTTAGTGATTTTATATTGAAATGACTTTTTTTTTATGCAGTCTTTGAATATAGAACTGTCATTAAAAAAATGTAAAACAATTTTTCAAAATTTTGATATTTTTTTATCTTAAAAAATATTTTACTTAGGATCAAGAAAATTAAAGGTGATTACGTCTTAAAATGAGCTATAAACAAACCCAGTTTCATTGAAATTTGTGACAGTGATTAAATGGCTTAGGGGAACTGACATGGAATGACTCTGCTTGACCTGATTTGAAATGCACCTCAAACTATTTTTAATTAGAAAATACTACTAAAAACACCCCAAATCCCACTATTTTTGTTTCAGAATCAGGTAAAGGACACCTTTAAGTATATTTCCCACAAAAAATAAATTTAATAAAAATACCGCCTTTTGTTGATAATGCATTATTTTTCATAAAAAATTCACGACTTCAAAGTTTAAACATTTTTTTAGACACACTTAAAATGTTATAAGCGTAACAATATTTTTTTTCATTAACTGCGTACCCTACATATCATGCATAAATTATTTGAAGATGATTTGTAGAGTAGATATTGAAATATGATTATATATATGACATGCCACATTTGAAAAAGGAGCAGTCAAGAATGCCAACTGACGGCAGTTTTTCAAAATTTTGGCTATTTTTTTCTCAGAAACTATTTCACCAAGGAGCAAAAAAAAATTACTGGTGATCATATCTTAATAGTAAGAACAAACACACGCAGTTTCATTAAAATCTGTGATGGTGGGTTACATATTGATATTTTACTGCCTGATTTGATGTGGAATGCCCCTTTTCTATTAAATAGGATGTTCACGTAAACCGGTATGCAAATTTACAATTTTTTAAAATAATTTAATTATTAAAATATAAATATGTCAAATAGCTTAATACAGAAATTATTTTTTAATAATCCCATAATTGAAAATATGACGCTACATTTAAAGAATTGTTAAAGATTAATCTTTAACGATTTAAATATAATGATTACAGAAAAAAAGACCCGTACAAAAAATTTAATTTGATATTTTATTATGTACCATTTGTAAAACAAATGTCATATTTGATAACTGCAGTTGATTGGCATACTTATTGTATCGGAAGTATATTTATACAGAATGATCCCGAATTCATGGTGCAAAAATTAATAGTTGGTACAAGACACTGTAACAAACATTTATTGTATAGGAATGTATGGATGCAAGTAACGCGGTGAGGCTCAAACACAGGGAATAAGACATGAATGGAAAGACAAAGTGTTTATTGACAGCATCGTTGAAAAGTGCAATGTTTACAATAACTGTTCAAATTTGTGTCCGCCAACAGTGATACTTGCGTCGGCAGAGCGAATGGCGTACACTTCCGAAGATGCCAGGTGTTTCACGCACTCGTACAAGGGATACGGATATTCGAGCAACGAGATCCTCATCTGAGTTAAGTGAAGTCGCATAAAAATACTCTTCAGATGTCCCGCGATGTTCCGGATTTTCGTGGTCCGAATATTCGTGGCTGCTGCACGTATAAATGAAATATCTGCCATCCTTGAACCTGAATACCAATATCTCCATCGACACTGCCAGGCCTGTATTATTGTTGGTTGAGGAATTTTGAACACCTGTTGTAAACAAAGCACTTGCCAATGACACTGTCTATAAGCATTCCTTTCATGACACTTTCCTAGGTCTGTGCCTCAACACGTTACTTGCGCCACAATAAACAAATTTTAGTTTGTAACTTAAAGTTAATACTTTTTTAGTTAATAATATTATTACGTAAGAGAAATCACGGGAATGCAATGCCAAACTTCAACATATTATGTAGCCTTATGTATATCTTAATTGGTCACAATAAGCAAATATTATTTTAAAACACATAACTATTTTTAGTCTAATGAAATAATTAGTATATATACAAATTACGAAAATAAAACTCTCTGCTACTTCATAATTACTAAACTATAGTCACAAAACAATTAAATTTCAAAGTGTTCCCCACAAATTATTTTTAAAATTCTAAGGAAAAAAATTTACGGTACGGAATATCATATCTTAAGAAAATACACTTGACTAATTTACCATATTTGATGGCTAAGCTATTTCTAAACTTGAGAGAATTAGAACAAAAAATCAAATTTTGCAGTTCGCATAGGTAAGTGTTATTTTTCGTACAAAAAGAATGAATAATGTTTATTTTCTTCAAATCTCAGAAAATATTTCAACAATCCTCCAAATAAAAATGTCATGAAGCTTCAATTTTCTTAAATAGAAATTTAGATGACAATACTTTTTCGGAAAAAAGAATGAAATAATCTCCAGTGTTTTAGATTTTTTCAGTTATTGAAGTATAAAATTATTTCTCATGATTTGTTTCGATTATTCTTATTTCAAATAAACGAATGGATAATTATGAATAATTGAAACAAGCAAGATTTTTTTGCCAAACCAAGATTAATGAATTTTGAATGTGTGGATTTTTTATGTCTAGATTTTATTATTATCATAAAATATTCAGCATGTTAAACAGGTACAAGCACCGATTAATTCTGTAGAAATGTAAAATGTGAAAAGTGTAGCGTTTACATCTTTTACAAGCATTTTAGCTTTCAGTGCTGATATTTCGGCAGAAACGTATTTTAAGCATGTCTAGGCACGGTGTAATTCTGTTGAAAAGCACAGAAGCAGTTTCTAATAAGTGTTATGGGTATATCTTTTTACAAACGTAATTAACTTTAAATATTAATAATTTGGAACAGAGATATTTTACGTTATATTTACTGAACTTTTTATTTATTTTATACATATACTTCGAGTTTTAGATTGCAACGCAATTTAGAAAAACAGTATCATTTAGTTATGTTATACTAATTTTATTAATATTTTTATAGATAAAGTTATATTTAAGTAAATTTAAATCTTTTATCTTGTTTATGTTTAAATTTTCAATCTACCATAATAAAAAATATATAAATTCTATCGTGTGTGATTTTTCAAATATAAGAACGCAGCAAAGAAAAAACTATTTTTCATACACATTATACAAATTTTCTTTTGTAACATATAATTGATTATTTATTGAATTGATATAATTACTAACCGTATAAAGTGATATAAAAAAAACTGTCACTTGATATTGGCCAAAGTATGTTCACGAAACAATCAATTTTCATCGCTTTTCCGACAAGCTCTTCCTAAAACTACAGTAAATTACTCCTGCAGTATAGAATGTGACATTTAAAGAGAATACATAAGACTAATTTATCATATTTCATAGTCATAATGTCGCTAAACTTGTCAGAAGTAAAAGAAATGTTCCATCTTTCGCAGTAGGTATAGGGAAGCGTTCTTCTTTTTTCAGATAAAACACAATGACGAATGTGTATTTTCTCTCTATATGGGAAACTATTTCAAAACTTTTCCAAACAAAAATGTGATGCACTTTCTATTTTTCTTAAAGTGAATTTTAGAGAAGACAATGTATTTCTTTACTTATAAAATAGAGCAAAGGAATGTTTCAAAATCAATATGTAGTATTTTAGTATTTTTATTTTAGGACCTAAAACAAATGTAAAGGTTATTTCTCACGATTTACGTTTTGTTCTTCTTATTTAAAATAAATAAAAAACAAGATTTATTTGTCAACCCAAAAGTGGCGAATTCAGAATTTGTATATTTGTTTAATCTGGATATTTTTTTGTCTTAAAAACTTTATCATGTCAAAGGTGTTCAAGTAATTCTATAGCAATCAGTGACGCAATTTTTAGTATGTGCAACTGGACATATTTTTTGGAAATATTTTTAACGTTAAATACTAAGATTAAGTTAAATTTTTACAGTACGATAATTTGAGCTATGTGTAATTAAGTTTTATATATATTTTATAAATTTATTTGTTCCGCCAAAAAAAAAAAAAAATGTAATTTCGGAAAACAAAACTTTTAAAACTGGTTTCTTTTATCATTATATTAGTTAAATATTTCATAAATATTTCTGTTGTTAAAGATTAAAATGTCCGGTCTTTGCAGGCAATTCCGAGATGTTTTATTCGATTTTCCCCCTTGTTTGAACTTTTGAATTTCTCAATAGATTTTAATTATTGGAACGTATTTTATTATTGATTTAATGATTCTTTCCAAATGTGAAAGCGAGTCAATTTGTTGCAATTAGTAACCAATGGCGCTGGCGCCCATACGGGTGAGAGGCATCGGGGGTCTCAAGCCTCTGCTAGATATTCTATAGGCAAAATTTTTATCAGTTTAAATACTTAAAAGTAAAGGAAACTTCTTTCAGTCTTTTTTTTTTTTAGAAGTAATAAGATATAAACAGTTGAATATAACTACCAACTCTTTTAGGGGATAATTTCAATCCATCGTATTATTTTTGTAACCATCATACAAGTTCTTAGTTACTTTCCCATTGATAAAACGTTGAATTCGAAAATGGCTGTATTCAGAATGTCTTTCTGTCAACTGAAAAATCATCTATAGAATGTAGTGCATATGTCGGAGGCTAATTGAGGAATCCGGCTCCTTGCAAAGACCGGGCTAATTGGAGAATCCTGTCCGTTTTTCCAAACAGCCTGATATATTTCAGGCTTATTGCAAAGAGTCTAAAGAACTTGAGGCTAATTAGAACTTCGTAATTCCTTTCTCAAACAGCCTAAAATGTTTAGGCTCATTTCAAAGAGCCTAGATAGCGTTAGGATAATTGAAAAATGACCACTTGCTTCAATTCCACCTAACCATAACCTATCCGAGTAAGATAAAATAATTTACGTCGATTGTAACCCAACTAGAACCTGAAAATTTCATTTGAATTCAATCGAAACCCGAACCGAACCCGAAAAAAATCTATAGAACCGCAACCCGATCCGAGAAAGACAAAATAATTTCCATCGACACGCACTGAGCAAAATCTGAAAATTCCGATTGAAGTATATCCTGAACCCTATCCGAACCCGACAAAAAAGAAAATTCTGTCCAACGTAACTCGATATTTTCAAAATAAAATATTTCTCATCAAAACGGAACTCGACCAGAACCTGAAAATCCCTTTGAGTGTAACGTGAGATCCGTTCCGAATCCGAAAAAAAAATTCCACTTAACCGTAACCCGATCCGAAAAAGGCAAAATAATTTTTTTCGAAACTCAACCCGACCAGAACATGAAAATTCTATTTGAATGAAACCTGAAACCCGCTCCGAACCCGAAAAAAATTCCATATAGCCGTAATCTGGTCTGAAAAATCTGTAAGTAAAATTGCAAAAGTCTGAAAAGTAAAATTTCTGTCGACACGCACCGACCAGAACTTGAAAGTTAACCCGAAACCCGATCCGAAACCAAAAGAAAATCAACCGTATCTCGGCCCGAGAAAGACAAAATAATTTCCGTCGATATTCACCGACCAGCTCCTGAAAATTGCAAGTGAAGTTCCTAAACCCGATTAGAACACGACAAAAAAGAAAATTTCATCCAATCGTGACCCGATCTATGCAAGACAAAATAATTTTCTTCGAAACGCGACCCGACCGGAACATAAAAAGTCCTTCCGGCCAGTGCCGTTAGGAAGAGGTAGCTTTCATATTCCTTATTTTTTTAAAGCCAGCTTATATTATTCAAACACACGGAGCTCAAATTGGTGGAACCCGATTATAGAAGATTAAATACTAATTTTTGTCAAAATTGAATATGAATGAGAATTTTGCCAAATTAGTCAGCGTTATGAAAGCTGGTTTTATTAAAGTGATTTATATTTTGTCGCCAAATTCGGTGATATCCCGAATTATATTAATAATTATATTAACCCTAATTATCGGTGCTAGCCCGCCATTTTAAAACAACATAATGGGTGCAACAAAGCTCACCAATGAACTTGGTTGAGACCTTAGTAATTCCTGTGCACATGCTTACTCATATCTAAATCGGCAGATATGTACGAGTGCTGTTGCAGGCAAAAAATCAGATTTTTCAAAATGTCACACACATTCGAAATTCAAACTGCTATATCTCGGCCTTTTTTTTTAGATAAAGGCAAAACACAAAAGGATCCGGAATCTTTGTAACAAGCTGAAACACATAAGAAAAAAAACTTTTTCAATTTCTAATTTTTTTGTACCCCATTTTAAATTAATTTTTTTTTTAATTTTTAAATGGCCGCCATTTTGAAACAAGATGGCGAATGAAGTTAGCAAACGAACTTGGACGGGAGATTGCTATGTACTATGCACATGCCTTGCCACATCCTAATCGGTTCATAAATACTCGTGTTATCGCGTGACAAAAATCAGATCGTTTCAAAATGTCAGCCATGCTAGAAATTCAAAGTGCTATAACTCAGCCATTTTTTATGATATAGACGAAACGAAAAATGCCCCAGAATCTTTGTATCAAGGTAAGTAAGTAAGTAAGCACCCACCCTGGGAACCCACTTTTGGCTTATGGTTAGGTTTGAACCCCGAGCCCAGGGCAGGGAAAAGTACTATTACCTGTAAAACACTCTAGTATTTAAGACACTTAATAGAATACAATACAATTAAAAAAATAAATTAAATTAGTTTTTTTTGCAGTCAGCTGCTGGTCCCTCTAGAAATATGAGGTAAAAATTACTAAAAATATTTAAAGATAAAATAATCTAAATTTAAAGATAAAATTACAATAATATATAACTTAAAGGCCACAACAATAGCTGTAGTAATGAATTTATATGTCCAGCACTCCTGCTCACCGCCCATAACTCGGAGGATGACCGTTGAACTGATATATTGATCTATAAGATCCACGTTCATATTAAACCTTCTGAACGATATAAATATAGTTTTAAGCTAGATTTGAGATTAATTACTGTGAGCTATATATAAGTAAAATAACATATAAGGACGGTTTATCGGTTACCCACAACGTACTAGAGCAAGATTAAAGTTTTTAAGAGCTGAATTTAAAGTTTTTAGGAGCTGAATTTAAAGTTTTTAAAAGTTTATCTGAAGTTGCCATATATCACGAAAAGTTCAACTGGTTATCACAGCGACATACAAGTTTACAAAAGCAGGACACCATTTTTGAAGATATTAGCCTTTGATACTCATATTAAAATCTTTCGCTGATGAGTTAATGAAAGTATTTTGTAAGAGATATTACTGTAGATATTTAAAAGATGAATGAATGTTTTTTTTATGAAGATATTTTATCTGTACCTCCTGTCCACCAATTGAGACTGAAATATAGGACACAAACTAGAGTCTGCTGTATGCTTCCTATAGTTTTCTTGATAACAGAAATTAGTACAGCGATGCTGTGATGGATCGGTGATATAAGGACAGTTGAGAGTTTGATGACCCATGGCACATTTGGCACATATGGAGTTCCTTCTACAGTTAGTCTTTGTATGCCCGTAAAGTTGATAGTTCTCACATCTAAGTATGGGTCGATATATTCTTATACTGCAATTATTGAGGCCAATTGAGATACTTTTCTGAGCCAGAAGTTTTTTAGCTGCATTTACTTCTAAATTCAGTACCATATGATAACTTGTGGATTTTCTCTTTGTATTATTTTTAATATTGTTAAATTCTTGTCTGTTGAACGATCCTTTAAGTAATTAATTATGTCATCAGTAGGTATCATCGATGGTATTCCTGTAATTATTATCCTTGAGTGTTTTTGCAGGTTGTAAGTTAGTTCTACTATTTCTGAAATGTTTGGGATTTTTTCAATTCTTTTCAATAACTTCTCTGTGTTGTTATCTGTATCTGATTGAATTGTTAGTGTATTGATTTGTCTTGCTTGTTTACAGAATATTGGAAGATCATTTTCTTTAATCAATTCGGTATTTAACAGTTCTTTCAATTTATTTGTTGATATTTTCTTTGAGATATTTTTTATAATTATTGCCGAGTTTGAATACTTTCCTTGAGAGTTAAATTGTTTTTGTTCTTCGTTATCTTGTGATCTTTCATAATTCTTTGTATTTTTGCCTATAAGATTTTCTATTATTAGTTTTTCAATTTTGTGAATCCTTCTTGATAATTGTGGTATGTCTGTATCTATATTATTTTCTATATCTCTAAGCTTGTTCATGCACTCTTCTATTATTTTGTCTTGTGCTTTTAATTGTTCTTCTCTAGTAGCTATTTCCTGCTCCAATTTGGCTATTATTTCTTTGGTTGATTCTGTTGTTTGTTGTTGTTGCTTATCCAATTTTGTACCAGTCAAGATTGTCTGAGTATACTTTTGTTGTGTTTTTGTTTGTATTTGTGTTGCCTTTTCTTTTGTTTCCGATGCTGAATGCTGTTGTTTGATTAAGTTCATTAATTTTTTTATTTCTTCTCTCATTTCCTCTGCTTTGTGTTTGAAAATGGTATTTTCTTTTTCTTTTTCTATCAGTTTTCCTTCTAGTCTTTGTTCCATCTTGGAGCTTTCTTCCAACTGAGCTGTAATTTTATCAATTTCCTCTTCCAATTCGCTTTTTTTTCTTCTGCCTCTTTGTATCGTTGTTGTATTTTTATGATATCTTATTATTCTAGATTCATCCTTTTTTGCTCTTGTAAATATTGCATTAAGATATTTATGTTCTTCAAGATGTTTCTGTGCTTCCTCTGTAGTTCCTCTCACACTTTTCCTTTCTATCCTTTCATATTCCGAAATCAATTGGCTTATCGGTAGGCTTTGCAGTGGGTCCTGTTTTTCAATAGGTCTTTCTGGAAGTCTTGGATATTGTTCCGTATATGACTTTTGTATGTTTATGTTTTCCGGAGAGTCCACTGTTGAGTTCAACAAGGAATTCATTGTTGAGTTCGGTGTTGTATTGTAGTTTAATTGTTTTGGTGTCTGGTCTAATCTGACCAAACTAACTTTTGGGTTGTTTGTTAGAATTTCTTTCTGTAATCTTTGGTTAGGATTTATATTATTTTTCTGTGAATGTTTATTGGAATTCATTATTTGCAGTGTTTGTTTCAGAGACAATGGTGTAAATTGAGTTGCTTCGGTCACTATCCCTTTCTTCCTTGCCTCTATTGTTCTTTTCTCCTCCTCTTTAGCTGTGTTTAGTTCTTTTTCCAAGATTATTTTTCATCATATCATTTGAATCGTCGAAGCAAATCAGTTTTTCGCATGCTATCATGGTAATTGCTCTGGATGGTGATAAATATTGAAATGAGTGTATGCAATATGTGTCCGAAATTGCTCAAGATCTCGTACTCGTTTCCAATGAATCTGATTTATTTCCTGACTCATTTATTGGACTTCCAGATGATTCTATGTTCCAATCTAGGTCGAGCTTAGTCGGATTTACCCTTGGGTTTCGTTGATTACACTACCCAACAAAAAAAATATTTTTGTCAGTTTCCTGGTTCTACATAGTCAATTCTTACTAGTTTTGGGTTGAAAAAAACGAATATCTAAATGAAAATTTTTTATTAGCTCTTGTTTTCAAGATACAATACAGCCCACTGCAGAAAGGCACACAACATCCCACACATCGATTTAAAAGGAAATTGAAGAAGAAAAAAATTCATATGTAATAAATACAATACAATAGGCATGTTTCATTAAACAATGTTCATTTTTCAGAAAGCAGTGATTGTTTTTAGCCTATTCTTGCAAACGTTTCCTTTTGAATTGCCTCTTGTATGTCAACGCCGGAGCATCTCTTGTAACAGTCCAGCAGTAGTCTGCCAGCATTGACTCTTCCCAACGACTCTGATATCTGCGTTCCATTACAGAGATATCTTTGTGAAACCTTTCACCGTGCTCATCGCTTACAGCTCCACCGTTTTTAGGGGAAAAAATCAAGATGGTAGTGGAGGAAATGAAGTTTCAGAGATATGTTGCATCCAAGGTCATGGTACTTTTATAGGAGTTGTTTCACCAACTGTTGATCGTTCTCGGCTTTTCTGTTCCCTAGAAATCCTCGTACCACACCTGTTAAGGCTTCCCTGGCTGCTTTCTCTTTTCCTTCCAAAACTTTATCAAAAGCAGGGTAATTCATTATTGTGCGTATTTGAGGGCCCACAAAGATTCTCTCTTTAACCTTTGATTCAGTCAGTCTTGGAAATTTCGCTCTAAGGTACTGGAAAGCCTCTCCATCCTTGTTCGTGACTTTCACGAAGTTCTTCATTAATCCCAGCTTAATGTGCAGGGGTGGAAGCAGAATGTTTTTTGGATCGACTAGAGGATGATTTTCGACATTTCACTCCCCGGGATTTAGATTTCTTGAAGGCCATTTATCTTTTATGCAGTGAGAGTTTCTATCTCGACTGTCCCAAAAACACAGAAAACAGCAGTACTTGGTATAGCCTAATTGCATTCCCAGGAGTAATTACTTTACCAATTACTTTCAAGTCACCACAAATCTGCCATTTATGATCCTCGTATTTGATTGACTCTAAGTAATTTCACGTTCCCGTAAGTTTCCAGCATGTGAACGGAATGTCTAATGGGAAGGGAAGGAATAACGTTGCCGTTGTGTAGTAAGACTGCTTTTAAACTAAGTGTGGAAGAGTCTACAAATAACCTCCACTTCCGTGGATCATGAGTTATGTCCATGGAATTCATCAAACCATTAACATCAGTACCAGAAAACCCATGTTCTTTCTTCTCAAAGAAATGAAGAAGATTCTTGTGACGAGTCCTGTATTCTGTGATCTTGACTTCTGGTTGGAGTAGATGCCATTGCTTCAGTCTTGATGACAGAAGCTCTGTTTTCTCCTTTGGCAAGTCAAGATCTCTTATGAGATCATTCAGTTCTGTCTGATTTAGTCTGTGAGGCTCATTCAAATCTTCTGCCTCGAAATATAGGTCATGGGAAGTCCCAGGTCTAGTGACTTCTTCTTCTACAGCATCATCCTCTTCAATCTCATAATTTTGAGGTGGTTCAGGAATTGCAGATTAGCCGAGTGAGGAACGGGCCGAATGGCTGATGTAACACTGGGATACTGTACCGATTCCTTCTTCTTTTTTGTCCAACCTCGATTCATGGAGGGCGTCATGCAGAAATAACAATTGCCAACGTGGTTTCTTGGCTCACGCCAAATCATGGGTATAGCAAACTTCATTTTTCGTTTCTTCCCATTCAGTCACTCTCGCAGTCTAACTGAGCAAGAATTACAACAAACATGTGGGGCCCAAGGTTTATCCTGGTCACCTACCTTCATACAGAAGTAATGGAAGTAAGCTGTCTTTACAACTGGGCTAATGGTTCGCTTCTGGGCTTCAAAAGTTATTTCACTACAGATGTAACAAAAGTTGTTGACCTTTAGTTGTAAGGCGAATAGCAGAGAATATCACTTGAATCGTGCACTGTTATCTTTTTCATTCTACTGACGCTCTTACCGGTTCAAAAGACGGTCAGTCCCAGGGAAGGTGCTTCCATCTGCTGAGGAAAAAGAACGTCAAAAAGATTCCACACAGAGAATGCAGTTGAGAGGAATTACAGCTATTAGGAGTACCAACTTCCGAACATTCAATTTCCCATAAAACAGCCATAGTGAAATTTTTCAAGTTGGTTCCTATCTTGAAAACAAGAGCTAATCTCAACTTTTTATGTTGATTTTCGTGTTTAGCGAGACAAAATACTTCGGAAATAACTATTTTCGAGCCCGAAACATTTTTGATGTTGGGTAGTGTTATAGATTATTCTACTTTTATATGGTGTCGCCATTTAGAAGATGATTTAATAATTCAACTACTAGTGGTAAGGCCATTATAAATATTGCTTTTCAATTAATCAGAGATATACTTTTATATGGATTACTCAGAGCTACTGGTAACTATATTCAGAGAGATACTTTTAAATGATAAGATATACGTTCCAATGCCGGAAGCTAAAAATATTAAGATATATTAAAATATAATGAGATAATAATTAGAGATAAAGAACAGGGGTCCACTAGGCCCCGACCATACATCATTGAAGGAAAGGGAATATAGAAAGTAGAAAGCAAAAACCGGTAGTCGTAACTACCAAAAATGAGTAAGAAAAAATTAATAGCCAAAGATGGGGAGAATGTTTGTGAAATAAAATGAGAACAGGGGTCCACTAGGCCCCGACCATACATCATTGAAGGAAAGAAATTATAGAAAGTAGAAAGCAAAAACCGGTAGTCGTAATACCGAAAATGACTAAGAAAAAATTAATAGCCAAAGATGGGGAGAATTTTTGAGAAATAAAATCAAAATAAAACAAAACAATGATAGTGATAGAAATTAACCGAAAAGGAGACGAAGGGGGGGGGGGGGGGAGTGAAGGTACAAGAGTATGCTTCCCGTGTCCATAAGCTCATACACTAAAATTAATAAAAACCTGGTGCCATCGTAACAAAGATCAATTGCCCTTAACGACTTGCTCAATAAAACCCCCTTTACAAATACTCTGTCTCACATCACTGTATTGACATATTCAGATATGCAAACAGAGCATGAGAAAAGCAAAATAAGAGATAGTTTATATGCTTATTAAATGACATATACGAGATATAAAACAAATGTATTAACAATAGATATATAGAACTGAGTATTGAAGCAATAAAACAGATTAGTTTACAATAGATATATAGAACTGAGTAATGAAACAATAAGTAGATAAACACTTAATACATACTGTAAATAATATGTAGCAATATATGTGAGATAAGCTAGTAAATATTTACAGCACAACGCGATACCGAATACTTGAAGCTGTGTTATACCTTGTAACATTGAATCCGATGTATTTGTAAAATATGTTAAACAATTTCTATAACTCTGCACAAAAACGTGTTCTATCAGAAACTCCCATAGAGGGAAAAATAACTTTTACTAAAGATTTACTGGGATGACAGCGATTGGGTGGACGTAGGATGACTAGTAAAAGAGAAAAAAGTTTAAGTAATAGACAAGTAACAGCAAAACACTTACGTTACTCAGAGGTCCCGCTGCACTTGCCTGTAAAGCATGTTAGTTAGAGCATCTAGATTATTACGGAGTGTTGCCAATCATTATTAGGATGCTAAGTAAACTCTGTAGAATACCCGAAATCAGTGCAGGGACCGCCGGAAATAAATTAGAGTGGTTTGGGTAATTAATTTAACGGAAACCAATAAGTAGTATTAAAAGACTGTAAAGATAGCATTTTAAGTAAAAAGATGCCATTGTTAGGGAAAAAATATAAAATATTAAAAATTTTAAGTGGGATAACATCTCCACTCGAATACATAAGAAAAAAATATTTTTCAATTTATAATTTTTTTGTATCTCATTTTAAATTAAAACAGAAAAAAAATTAATGTCCGTCATTTTGAAACAAGATGGCAGATGATGTTGGCCAACGTACTCGGTCGAGACATTGGTATGTACTATATACACACCAAGTTATATCGAAATACGTTCATAAATACGCGTGTTATCGCGTGACAAATATCAGATCGTTTCAAAATGTCAGCCACAATAGAATTTCAAAGTGCTATAACTCAACCGTTTTTTAAGATATAGACGAAACAAAAAATGCTCCGAAATCTTCGTATCAAGCTCAAACACATAAGAAAAAAATCTTTTTCGATTTATAATTTTTTTTGTACTTCATTTTAAATTTAAATTTTATTTTTAATTTTAAATGGCCGACATTTTGAAACAAGATGGCGCGTGAAGCTGGCCAACGAACTCGGTCGAGACATTGCTATATACTATGCACATGCCTTGTCACATCCAAATCGGTTCCTAAAAACGCATATTATCGCGTGACAAAAATCAGATCGTTTCAAAATGTCAGCCATGATAGAAATTCAAAGTACTCAGCCATTTTTTAAGACATAGACGGAACTAAAAAGGCTCCAGAATCTTTGTATCAACTCCAAACACATAAGGAAAAAATCTTTTTCAATTTCTAATTATTTTGTACCACACTTTTAAATTTTATTATTTTTTAAATTTTTAAATGGCCGCCATTTTGAAACAAGATGGCGGATGAGGCTGGCCAACGAACTCGGTCGAGATATTTCTATGTACTATGCGCATTCCTTGTCACATCCAAATCGGTTCATAAATACAAGAGTTACAGTATGACAAATATAATATTATATATATATATATCAATTTTGAACGGAGGGTGGTTTCGGGTTCTAGGGGTCATGATCGGTGAAAATATACCAACATTTTTCGGAATCGTTTTTCTCCGAACGGCTGGAATAGGTATCTTTTTGTAAAGAAAGCTACCTAAAGTTCCATTTGAAGTCAACCCGCAGCCCTATTCGAATCCGAAAAAAATCCATTGAACCGTATCCCGATCCGAAAAGACAAAAAATTTCCGTCGACACGTACCGACCAGAACCTGAAAATTTCAGTTGAAGTCTACCATAAACAAGATCAGTACCCGAAAAAAAGAAAATTCCATCCAACCATAACCCAAGATCTGTGCAAGACAAACTTGTTTTCGTCGAAACAATTCGACAGACCTAAAAATTTCATTTGAAGCCAACCCCTTTGAAGTTATAATTAGACTATTAGTTGTTGCCTTCACTGCACATTTTTTATATCTTTACAGAGATGTGTGTGTGTGTGTGCGCGCGGGGGGGGGGGGGGCAGAGGATCATGTTTTGCCAACAAAAAAAGTGTTTATTAACCTTAATTATCAATCGGTTGCATAAATAAAATCTGCCAATAAAGCAGTTTTCGCTTTTGTTCCTTTTCTTTTCCATTGTTTTTAAACAAAATTTATTCAGCAATCAATCAACTCTTGGAAAAATATTAAAAATCTTCTTCATCTGCAGAAGTCGTTGTTGCAACACTTTTCTTACTTGTTTATACATTGTTTTGATACAGATAGACAACTTTCTAGTACATAAAGGGGAAAACAACGAGTTCTGCCTCATCTGCAAATGTCATTATTCTAAAAAATTCCTAAAATATATTTCATAATTTTCAGTAGATACCGATCTTCTCTGCATAGTGCTGTGAAAACTTAAAAAATCTGCCTCATCTGCAGATTTCATCGTTGCAGAATTTTTTTTATATATTTTTGCAATTATTTTCATTAGCAACCAACCTTCTCTCCGTAATGCTGCAAAAACATTAAAAATCTGCCTCATCTGCAGATGTTATTGTTGTTGAAATTTTTATATACATTTGTAACACTTTCGAACATGGCTGAAAAGTGTTTATGAATTCCGTCTGTCCTTGTTCTAGCAATTAATATTCGTGTAAATATAGTCGAATGCCATGATATTGATATATGCTATTGGAGTTTACTATGGCATGATCTTTATTGTAAATAAAGGTTGTAGTATTTTCGGTTCATTTAAGGGGTCATTCAAAAGAATTCCATTACATTAGAGTCTATGGGGGAAAATCATTTGCCGAGTATTTTAATGATAATACAGCATTTTAAATATATTGAAATTGATGTACAGTCGTGGGAAAAAAAAGTAAACATCCCCTACTAACTCTTCAACAAATTATCGTAGACGGAAGTTACTGGTATCGAATGATTGGAAATAAAGTCTACTTTTAAAGGATGTATATAAAATTTGCTTAGGGGGCCATCTACATATTAAAACGAACCTAAACCTCATTTATTTCAATAGCAATACCCAATTTTAACGAGATATTTCAAATCTTCGGTTCAAACTATACCCAGACACCAAATTTCAAGTCATTTGAATGATAAGTTTTTGAATTATAAACATTCAAAATTTAGTGCTTCTAATGTTAAATTACATTTTCATATATTTATTTATATCTCCTGAAATTATGCTCCTGATGTGCTAATTTTTTGTGTAGCAATAATACTAATGTGCTCAAACATAAATATGCTGAATTTGCAATTTTTATAATTTTATGATATGAATGATGAATTATGAAATTAATATTCGAAAAAATTATGAGCTGCAACCTACAATTTTTTTTGATGGATTTAGATTTATTAAGCACTGCTTTATGAAAATCCGAAATTTCACATTTTTCTTCCAAATAGTTTTCAAATTATGCTTAAAAAACGGAAAAATGGTTGTTTAAGGAGCCGTCTATGATAGAAGTGAGTAGATGTTTTGAAATTTCTCCTGCTGTCCCGTTGTCTGACAGGCTTCATTGACTGCTTAAGGTGCCTTGATCAAGAAGGAGGCTCTCTCGGTTAACAATCGACTGCAGAACTTCAATTTGGATACAGCCCTTAAAATACGCACGTTTTATAATAATTAATTTCTCGGAAACTTATGGTACGAATTGCATAAAAATTGGTTTTTAGGCTAATTGAAAGGTGTAGAGTTCATTTATGCTGTCAGAATTGGGTATTGCTATTGAAAAAAAATGAATTTATGGTTTGTTTTAATATGTAGATGGCCCCCTAAGCAAAATTTATATACACCATTTAAAAGTAGACTTTATTTCCAATCGTTCGGTACCGGTAACTTTCTTCTACGATAACTTGTTGAGGAGTTAGTAGGGGGTGTTTACTTTTTTTTCCCACGACTGTACATAACTCAGGTGTGCTACGAGGCCCTCACTATAGAATTTGGCGTGCATAGAACTTATCGCTTACTTAAAGGGACACACCAAACAATTTCACTATAGAACAAGATGAGCAATAATTGAACTATTAAATCTTACGGACAGTAATTGCTGGAAGTGCGTTTTGAGTTGTGGTATGCGTTTTTAAATTTAACTATTTTTTTTAGTATTATTCGGTGTTTATTAGTTCTATGTATCATAAACAGGGCCGCGCTAAAGTTCTCAACAACATAGTTTATTGGCGGAAATTGTTTTAGTGGATTTTTTCAATTGTGCTATGCGTTTAACTGAACTAACTTTTAGTATACTATGTAGCATGCATACATATCTGTAGATCATATACAGGGCTGCATAAAACAAAATCGCATATTTTAACAAATATTAATGGTAATAGCAGAAATCGGGTTTTAAAATGCGTTATGCATTTTCCAAAATGTCCATTCAGACAACATCTTTTATCTTACTAAATTGTAAAGCTGCTTTTACAGTATTCTGAATGTGTTGGGAAGTGTTTCATAGTCTATACTGTACGAATGATTTTTCGTTCTTGTTATAATTAGTTTCATTAACAAACCATCTACTTGCTTAAGCTGAGAAATAATTAAAAATCTGCCTCATCTGCAGATTTAATTAATTAAAAAGATTTCATATATATTTTTCATAATCATTATCATTAGCAACTTATCTGGAAAAAACTTGTAAAATCTGCTTTATCTGCAGATTTAATTAATATAAAAAATTTCATATATGTATATTTTTATAATAATTTTCATTAGTAATCATCTACTCTGCGTATAATTCTGGAAAAACATTAAAAATCTACCTTACTTGCAGATTTCATTCCTACTTAGCATAGAAAATGTCCATTTTTAAATATAAAAGAAAAACATAGTATTTGTAGTGTAATTGTAAACTACTTTTCATAATTCCATAAAGATTTATTTTCCTTTCATTTAGTATTTGGGTTGAAGGATTTTTGGTTCTTGTTGAAATTTGTCGTCTTTAAATGGATTTAATTTAGACTTAAATTAAATTTTTGGTAGACTTAAATTGGAATTTCTGTCCGTGTTGACATAAATTGTTTTCACTTTCTCGGATCGGGTTACAGTTCGATGAAATTTTCTTTTTTGTCGGGTTCGGATCGGGTTCAGGGTAGACTTCAATTCGAATTTCCCGGTTCTGGTCGGTACGTATCGATGAAAACTATTTTATAACTATAAACTTAAAAAAAAATCTATAAACTTTCTCCGATCGGGTAACGGTTCGATAGTTTTTTTTTTCACCTTTTTTTACGTGTAGATCGTGTTTCGGGTTGACTTCAGATAGAATTTCCAGGTTCTAGTAGGGTTGCATTTAGGGTTGATGAAAATTATTTTGTCTTGCTCGGATCAGGTTATGGTTCGATGGAATTCAAACAAGTGGTCATTTTTTTAAATTAGCTTAACGCTATCCAGGCTCTTTGTAATGAGCATTTTCAAAATAGGTATT